>OY757920.1:59056075-59196075 GCA_963585895.1 Sepioteuthis lessoniana
ATAACTAAATTGTTAAATCAGCCCATTGGACTGGGTCTGATGAATATACTGACTACATATCTGCAGAAGTATAAGACCCCCCCTCCCTGTTCACCATGAGTGTCCTAGATGTAACACTAAGGCTCCAGTCTTGGACCTTTGGGGAATGTAGACTACCCCTTCATTGCCATTTCTCCTAGGTCTACTTGGAGCTCTTTGGTTTCTATCTGTGGATCAAATAGAAATACTTCATCATTTAAGTGTGTGCAAATGAATGAATAATATTGAATAAAATTATTATTGTTAATTAGCAATACTTGAAACCATTTAACTGTGTGCAAATAAAACTATTAATATTAGCAATACTTAAACCCACTTAATTGTGTACAGACAAATGATTAATATTGAATAGAATTATTAGTCTTTGATAGCAATACTTGAAATCATTCGATTAAATACAAAGAAATTAGCTCTGACTAATTTAGAAATAAAATTACTTACAAAATATATATATGTTTAAACTGGATTTGGTATTAAATAACCATGAACATTTGATATGCCATTGAACCAAATAACCTGAACCTGAGCAAATGATATGTTTAATTGAATTGTTTCTGTTACATAGCAATACTTAAAACAATTTAACTATGTGCAAATAAAACTATTAGTGTTAGATTGCAATACTTGAAACCATTTAACTGTTGGCAAACAAATGAGCTTTGGCTTATTTAAAAATGTTACCAATGAATGATTCATTTACAAATCATAGTGTTTGTCTATAGTCCAGGAGACTTGGGTTCAATCCTCAGTCAAGTCATACCAGACTCAAAAAATGATACTTGATGCCTCCTTGCTTAACACTCAGCATTATTAAGTAAGGATCTTGGGTAAGTATAGCAATCCAAGTAAAAGAGTAGCACCCTCCCTTAGACCTTGGTGTAGTAGCTATTGAAAAGGGAACCTTTGGGTCGCCCTGGGCTACAGTCAGCCAAATTATATATATGTATAAAGAGGATTTAGCATCAGATAACCCACAAGAGTTGATATGCTATAAAACCCAACTAAACAAATTGCTTAATGAAAAGAAAGTAACTTTTTGCATCTTTCTGAAATTTTGTTAAGAATTGATCACAGAGATTGAAAAGATTATTGCTATCATTGCTATTTGCAACAAAATCATATTTACCAACCCCTCCGCTCGGGCAGGATATGACACAAGGTCAATTTTTAAGCGGAGTTTAACGGTTTTGAATTCAGAGTTGTCCTTTTCCTAGACTAGTTGCCTCGCCAAGGCTGAAGAGCCCAGTCTGTCCTTGCAGCAATTATGAAACTAATAAGTTAAATTGGATCTCACCTTCTCAGAATCTTTTAAGGCACTTGCAATCTTAAACAAAAACAGAATTTCTGCTTCTTCAAATAATTATGACCAGTACTTTTAAAATACTGAACAGAAATATTTGATCAATTAGAAAATCTGTTATTTATTGCCTAAGAATATTTTGATTGTGATAAAATTTGGTTTTTATGTAAGGTTGCTGTTTTTAACTTTGAAAAACAATTTCTTTGTTTGTCTAAATATGCAAAAATAGTACTATATATATGCATATATATATGTTTGGGTGTGTACATATATATATATATATATATATATATATATATATATATATAATATATATATATATATGTATAATTTTTATCTTTATCATTATTGCTATAAACATCATTTTTTATAACTTGTAATAGAAAGAGTAGATTTTGTCATTGGAGTTTCAATCATAAACTAAGATTTTTTTTATTAGCATTCATTTCCCTTGATAGTTTCTTTCACACAGATAAATTCCATTATTTGTTTTAAGCCTAACTCATCTGAAGGAAATTTGTTTTCTAAATGAGAAATAAAGACTTATAACATACTATTCCTTCCCAGCATGCAATACTGCTGTAATTTGCCAAGTGCCGAATAATCCATTTAGAAGAGAAAAAAAAAGGGATGTAAAATATAGAAATGGAGAAACTCCTTTTTACAAATACATTTTCACCCAACAATTTTACTGGCTAGTTGAATTGCTATAAGCTCAAGGAAATTAGATTTTAATGCTTATCACAAAGCTATTATGTCATCCTAAGGAAAGTGATTGTGCTGACAAACACACACACACACACACACACACACACACACACACACACACACACACATATATATATGTTATAGATTACAACTGTTCTACAATCTAGTTTGTACTTGTTGCTATTTACATAACTTCTATAAAATCACTTACTTAAAAGCTGCTGAAAGTAGTTGTTAGTTTGATATAGAATCACTTAGTATTTGTAGAATTTATATCATAGTTAGACTTAAAAAAATAACAGACAAATGATATATACATATACCAGAATCTATCCTGGAAAATGAGATACATAAAGTTTCTAAGGAATTTGAAATCACCCGACCTTAGCCAGATCAGACTTAATTGTAGTCAACAAAATCTTGTCAAATAGTCAGCTTAGCAATTCCAACAGATCACAGTGAGTTCAGCCATGATATTTAGAAGTGTCCTGGAGAGCTGAGAAGACTAGTTATCACATGAATTTCAGGGAAGACCTCCTGTAATTAATTATGTGACATTTCATGATGATGACAATAGTAAAAAGTTTTTGCCAAGAATGAAAGAGAACTTGAAACCCTTAAACTCATTATTAAATATACTGCCAAAATATAAAGAATGGAATTTATGATTAAAAAATATACCATCCTGATAAGGAAAAAAGAAAATGGAGAAACAAGTGAATAAAAAATACTTCCTAATCAGGAAAGCATCAAAACACTTGGAGAAAAAAGAAAACTACAAATCGCTGAGAATAAGAGAAGTGGATATCATCAAGCAAATGGAAATGAAAGAAAAGGTAAGAAAGGGATATCTCAGAAGAACAAGGAAACGACTTGAAACAAAACTCTGCAGCAGAAATCTCATTAAAGGAATAAATATGAGAGCAGTCTCTATTGTAAAATAACCTAGACCCTTTTTAAAATTGACAAGAGAGGACCTCAGACATATGGACCATACAATGATGCACTAGGCTTTACATCTGAGGGATGACACAGACAGGTCTTATGCACCCAGAAAAGAAGGAAAAAGTAGACTTACTAGAATCGAGGACTGTATGAATACAACAACTCAGGGATTCACAGAATATACCAAAAAGAACCAAGAAAAACTGGTTACAGCAGCCAATGATTGAAATATCAACAGAAATAACTTAAGGAAAAAAAAGGAAAACAACAACAATTAAAACATCTAGATAAAAAAATGAGAAGAAAGGTAACTATAGAGATACTTCCAGTTATAAGTAAAGGAAATTCTGCTTGAGATGACCAGGACATTACAAAAAGGGGGAAACTTCAAGAGAGAAACGGAATCTCTTTTAATAGCATCACAAAATAATACCATAAGAACTAATCATACTAAAGCAAAGATTGATAATATACCAGAGAATAGCAAGTGTTGGTTAAGTGGAGATAGATGAAAGAGTTAATCACATAAAAAGTGAATGCTGTAAATTAATACAAAAGGAATACAAGAGTAGGTGTGACTGTGTAGGAAGCTGATCTACTGGTAATTGTGCAAGAGACTTAAGTTTCGCCATGCTGTCAAAGCATATATTCACAAAGTAGAAATTGTACTGGAAAATGAGACATAAAATTCGCAGGGACTTTGGTTTGGTTTTATGGCATATCAACCATCATTGGTTATTCATGCCAAATCCATTTTCATATATATAAGTTCTATTTTAAAGAACTCAGTTAAGTATGAGTATAGTTTTTTGTTTACATACGGTTAAATGTCAAAAATGTTATATTTCAAACAATTCAGTTTAGCATAGGTATGCAATTTAAATGTCAAAATAGTCCTATTTCAAACAATTTAGTTTGGCATAAGTACACAGTTTATTTCTCTTTGAGCCATAGATAGGACCCTATCAGGTGCTACTACACTGGGCCAGAGTGAACTTGGGAGCAATGGCAATGAAGGGGTACTCCACATTCTCCAAAGCTCCAGCATAGCTGGAGCCTCACCATCAGACTGTTAATGTCATATTCAGGACACTCATTAGGCGAGTCTTACCCCTTTGCAGAGAAACAGTTAGTGTATTCAAATGGGCCACCAAATCCCTGCCAGAAGACCGATAGTGTTAACCAACAAAAAGAAAAGAACTTAAAATCTAGTAGATGTAACCACTTCAGCTGATCATAGAGTGAAAATATAAGAAAGCAAAAAAGACAGGCAAACACCTGAATCTTAATAGTGAGAGGAACTTTATAGGGCTCCATGATGGGTGGAGGAGCACATCCAGTGAACTTATCAAAAATCCCCATGGATACAAAAAAAGACAAAACCCAAGCAAAAAATTTCAAACCTTAAAGTGCCCACAGGCAGAGATTGACTCAGATATCAACCATTGTCAGTTATAAATGCTAAATCCATTTTTATACATATAAGTTCTATTTCAAACAATTCAGTTTAGTTTATGTATAGTTTTTGTTTACACACAATTAAATGTCAAAACAGTTCAATTTCAAACAATTCACAACAGAGAAATTCTAAATATTTAAAAAGCCTTCACAAAACCTGATCAGAAAGCCGAGAAACCATGGAAATTTATTGTGCTGAAATCAATGTAGGATACCCCAATCACTAATTTGTCTTCTTTTATTAATGTAAAAACTCAGCTCTCTAATAAAACCTAAATCTGACTAAAAACTAATAGCCAATACCTTACTGGTAGAATTACCAAAGAAAATCTTTTCAAACCTTTTACTTTACTCTATAACATCAAAATAAAAGCCTACCCCCACAACTCTCTGGACTCATCAAAGGGTGTTGTGAGAAGTCCAGACCTCTCCCTCTGCACTCTAGATGAGATAAAACAAACCTCTGCTTACAAGGTGTCACTGATGCCAAAAGAATTTCCATTAAGAAAAATAATCAAAAAATCTTAAACATATATTCTCAGTTTTAACACCTTAAAACCTCCAACCAAAATAAAAATAGAATACACAATAACCAAAGTTGAAAACCTACCAAACCCATTGAGAATGTACCAGACCTCTTGTATGTAAAAGATGAGGAGAAATAAAAACAGATCACATAGACGGTGAAGAATCACAAAAGTACATACCGCAAATAAAATCATGCAGCTGACTCAAAAGAATGTGAAAAATGAAAAACAGGAAAAAGAATATTAGAAATAAAACATACAAAGAATATATATATAAATACATATATTTATATATATTTTTTATATATATATATATATATATGTGTGTGTGTGTGTGTATGATATAAGAAAATATCATACAGGCAGGCAAAGAAGTTAGTTGAAAATTCTGTCGTCATGATAACTTATGCAAATGTCACCAAACCTGATAACAACTCAACTTAAAACAAAGAAATGACCCACTATGTGATGATGAATCTAATAAAAGAACTTAAAATGCTAATAGAATTACTGAGAGAAAGCTTGACGAACCTGATAACCAAGCCTCATCCAAAGAAATGCCCCAACCCCTGACTAACGAAGCTGAAGACGCCCCCCCAAAACAAACAAAAACTTAACAAACCCCAAGCATCCATAATATCACTACAAAACCTAATAACCCCCCAACCAAAAAAATTAGATTATGATGAAAGCCCACCATTTACCCCAAAGGAAAAATCTCCTTGGAGGAAGCAAACACAGATCAAGAATCTCATGGATAGAAACAGAAAACAAATTCAAATTCAAACTAATGGAAAGAGAGACCTAAGAAAGCCCCTCATAACAGTGAAATCCTAAATATCCAAAAAGCCTCCACAAAACCTGAGCAGAAAGCCTAGAAACCATGGAAATCGCTGAACCCGGCCAAATAAAAAAAACAAAATACTAAAACCAAAACAAAAAATAACACACAACAAAGATTAAAAAGTATGATTCATAAAATAATTCAATAGAACTGCTGTGGTTACAAGGCAAATTACAATGCGCTGCTTTCATTAATAGTTGAACTCAACTCTATCATCACATGTCTCCAAGAAACCTTCAAATAAAGCTGAGATGAACCAAATCCAAAAACCTTTGAATAATATGACTACATACATAATACTGGACAAAGAGCTTCAGGTGGAGTATCAATTCTAATTAGGAAAGATATCCCCAAAAATACAATCAACATCAACACCCACTTGCAAGAAATTGCAATCTCAGCAACCTTACACAAAACTGTTTCCATTTGTTCATGATATATTCCACTGCATGAAAAAGACCTAAACAACTCCCAAAACCATTAATCTTGATGGGAGATTTTAATTGCCACAATACAATATGGAGAAGTAAAACAACAAACAAAAGAAGCCAGACTCTTTCAAAGGCTGATGACAAATAGTCATCCATTTCTAATCAAAATGAACTTGTGGCATGGCTGGACATGAATAAATCTACAGCCAGGTCAGCTTGGGGTGTAGAATATGCAGACTGCACCTCAGCAGATGGATAGGACCATTTGCCTCCCAACAAGTGCCCTGAATCTGACTCTGAGACTTCAGTTCTGGAACTTTAGGAAATGAAGAGTACCCCTTCATTGCCATTACTCCCATGTCCCCTCTGGCTCTGACTGGTAGTGACCTGTTAGGGTCTCTTCTATGGGTCAAATAGAAATGCTTAATGATTTACTAAGAATTATTATTATTAGTTGTTTGAACCCATACAGCTGTGTGCAAATTATTTATATTACATAGAAATACATGATAAATAGAATTACAAATGTTAAATAGAAATACTTGAAACCATTTAACTGTGTGCAAATAAATGATTGAAACTAAACAGAATAATTAGCTTTTGCAATACTTGAAATCATTTTACTGTGTGCAAAAATGAGCACTAACTTAACAAAAAAAAATAATGGTATCTTCAAACCATTCACTTACAAATTATATATATATATATATATATATATATTCAAGCAAGATGAGTGAACACGGTATGTTCATTATTCTTAATTTTATTTTTCAAGACTCCTTGTTATTTTTCTTGAGTCGGAATCTAGATGGTAAAGGAATTGTCTCATATCTTCTGCCCAAGCCCTTTTGACCATACTTTTGGTTGTCATCAGGGGTAGTGTGGCTTTGAGTTGACTGTTGAGTTTTTACTGTTTTAATTATTTGTAGCCCTTGAGCAGACGATATGGAACAATTCCTTTACTATCTAGATCCCAACACTAGAAAAATAACAAGTATTTCATCGTCTTTAACAAAACGTGTTTGAATAATAACTAGCTGCCTAAATATGTGGCGATTTAGGAATTACCAAAGAACTCCCAACCGGATGTTGACTCGTCGGCTGCCTGATACGAAATGTATAAACGCGTCGCCACGCATAAGGCTCCACGCATCCATCCGGTTTAAAATCAGAAAAAAGAAAAATAATAAAATGTAAAGTAGCCAATGAGAAGTGGTCGCGCCAAAATTAGAAGGATTTTCGAGTGGCGAATTTGGAGCCGGTGAAAAGACATAAATACTCAGGTTTTCTGTGAACCTCTCTCTTTTCGGGTGGTGACGTCGAACCGACAACACCGTTTTTACTATCTGGTGTTTTGGGCACCACGCTATGTCTTTAGACGTAGCGTTGGTTAGTCCATTCACCAGGTAAATAAAGGAAAGTCTGAAAGAAAAGTTTTTCGTCTCCTGTCTGTTCCTATCTTCTTTTTTTTATATTTCTTATGGACCTTCTTTGGGCAAGGCATTGCACCGGCCAAGTCAACGTGGGGTAAAGCAAAATAACCAAAATATGGAGTCAGATATCTTACGGCAACACAGTCTTGCCCTTAGCCACTGACCTTCATAAAAATTTTAAACCCCACAAATATACACTCTTCAAAATATATATATATATATATATATACAAGGACCATTAAATAAGTTTCCTGACTTTTTTTGTTTGGGCACCTTTATTGATAGTACACACATGAAAATCTAGTCCCCTTTGAAGTAATCTCCTCTGGCTGCAATGCACTTGTACCGTTCCAACAACTTCTGCAAGGCCCCATGGAAGTCCTCTTGTGTGAGCGTGTCAATGACCTTCGTCACAGCCTCTTTCATCTCCTCAATTGTCTCATAACGACAGCCTCTGAGCTTAGGGAAGAACCAAAAGTCACAAGGAGCAAGGTCTGGACTATAGGGAGGCTGAGGAACTGTCTTGATGTCCATCTTGGTCAAATAGTCTGTGACAAGGATGGAGTTGTAGACTGGTGCATTGTCCTGTTGGAAATGCCACTGACCTGATTTGAAGAGTGCTCGCGTCTTCTGATAGAATCTCTTCCTGAACTCCCTTAAAACCTCAACATAGTAACCCTAACTCTAACCCTTTGGCCAAACAACTCTGGTGTATTGACTTCCAAATTCCTCCCACACCTCTCATCATCCCTCACAAACTCCCTCCATTCCTTCCTTGAATCTCTTATGCCACTCAAAAACTGATGCTCAGTTCATGCAAGATGGTCAAAAAGTAGTCTGAGGCATTCCATACATTTCTGTGGCATTTTTTCCAAGTTTAAAACAAAATTTTATTGCATATGGTTCTTCTAAAGTGTCCTCACGTCCAGATTGCAATTTTGAAATTCACCAGCTGTGACAATCAGGCTTTAGTAGGGTGTATTTCATTTGAAGCTGAAATCATAAAAATTGGTCTGACATCTCATAAGATGTATAGCAATACTGAATTTTCAAGAATCTACAACAATTTTAAATGCCTGTACAAAAAAAGTCTGGAAACTTATTAAAAGCACCACACACACACACACATATATCATCATCATCATCATCATCATCAAGACGTGCCGCCAGCACGGATATCCTTGACCATCTCTCGCCACTTTTCCCTATCGTTCATCACCTCCGGCAGGTCTTCTGGGTTACATCCTGTGTCCTCACATAGCTGCTGTATGTAAGTTCGGGCTGGTCGTCCTGCTTTTGCTTGGCCATATGTGGGGGTCCATAGTAGTACGTCGCTTACGAGCTCGTCTTTGCTTCTCCAGCAGTGTCCGGCGTGTCTGGCTCGTCTGACCTGTATAGTTTTCGTGATGGGAGGTAGGTGGCCGTACAGTTGGCGTCTCGAGGGGTATTGTCGCCAGGACTTGTTCAGTATTGCTCTCAACATTCTTGTGTAGCTGCCGTCAAGTTTCTTCTCCAGCCGTTTGGTTAGCGTCCATGTAGTGCATCCATATAGCAGTATCGATACAACTGCTGCCTGTAAGAAACTGCGCTTCATTTCATCGGTCTGGTCTGATTTCCATATTATTGAGAGCCTATCTATAGCCGTCCATGCTTTCGTCAGCCGTGTGTCGATGTCGTTTTCTGTTGATGAGACGCTACTTCCTAGGTAGGTGAATTTGTCCACTAGCCTCAGAGAGGCTCCGTCTAGTGCGGTAATGTTGCCCGTTTGGTTGTAACACATATATTCAGTTTTGTGCGCATTGACATGGAGGCCAATGCCTGCTGCAGCTCGTTCCAAGCTATGCAGTAGTGTCTCTGCTTGATTAGGCGTATTCGCCAGTAACGCTAAGTCATCAGCGTAGTCGGCGTCTGTGATTGTTTTTGCGAGGTACCTTTTGCTTCTTTTCTTAGTCAGCTCGAAGCCATTTTCTCTGATTTTGTCGATCGAAGTTCTAAGCACGTAGTCTAGACAGATGATAAAGAGGTATGGGGCTAGCGTGTCTCCTTGTAGTACTCCTGCAACAATGTCGAAGTATTCCGTGTCTCTATCTGGTGAACGTACCTTTACTTTCGTGTTTTTGTAGAGGATCATTATTGCTGCTACGGTTTCTTTTGGTAGGCCGTATGCTAGTAGGATTAGTTCCATTTTCCCTCTGTGGATGGAATCGAAGGCCTTGGTAAAGTCGACAAATAGTAATGTCGCCTGAAGGTTTTTTGCCCGGACGCCTTCAAGGATTCTACGGATGGTCAATATTTGTGAGGTTGTGGATCTATTTCTCCGGAAGCCATTTTGGTTTTTCCTAAGGATGTTGTCTATTTTGGGTTCTATGCGGTTTCGTAGTAGGGCATTGTAAATTTGGGCTGCTATGGATGTAAGCGTTATCCCTCGGTAGTTCTTGGCTAATCCGAGGTCGCCTTTTTTAGGGAAAGGAAGGATGCATCCCTTCATCCATCTTTCTATCCTATTTTGACTATAGACAGCGTTGCATTGCCGGAGCAGTATATCGTCGAATTTTCTAGTCTTCCACACTTCTGGGGGGGATCTCGTCTAGCCCTGCAGCTTTCCTATTTTTAATTTTTTTAAGAACCGAGTCGAGTTCTTCTTTGGTGAAAGGCCCTAGTTTAATGTATAATTGCTTACTGATAATTCTGGTGATCGGTTCATTCGTTATTTTCGGTGGGCTTCCTAGTAGATTTTTGAAATGCTGTTCCCACAGTTTTACTCTTTCTTGTTGGCTTGCAGCTTTCAATTTTGCTTTGGCTGTGGTCTTCCTTCTACTTATTTCGTTTATTGTTTGCCAGGCTATCCTGGATTGTCTATCTTCCACCGAGTCTCTAATCTTATCTATCTGATTTTGTATGTATTCTGCCTGTTCTTTTATATATATTCCTACTAATTGATATTGTGCTTTTTCTAGTTTTCGGGCATTTGTGTTTGTTGAGTTCTTCCGATAGCTTTTGGAGGCAGTTTTCACGAGTGCACGTTTTTCTCTAACCTCTGACGTTTCCCAAGGGACTCTATATTTAGTTCTAGATTTTGTTGGGATACACTTTGATGCCGCTTCTAGGTGTGCTTCAACAAAGTTTTCATATTCGTCATTTGGGGTAACTTTTTCTGTCTTCTCTTGTAGTGTTTCGAATCTGTTTCTTAATTCTAAAGCATATTTGTCTCTAATGTCTCTGTTGTTAAGTAGGGCCCAGTCATAGCGCCTAGTTGTCACTGTTCGTGTGGCGTTTTTTCGTAGGCTTAGACGTATTTTGGCCGTGACTATTCGATGATCGGAGGACACGCCCTCGAAAGTGGAGTATGCCTCGCAATTCATCGCACTATTTTTCCATTTTCTGTTTATAAAGATGTAGTCTATCTGTGCTTTACTCTTGTTCGCGTATGTGTGGGTCCATAATTTTCCCTCCCTTTTTTGAAAGTTTGTATTGAGGTATGTTAATCTATTTTCTATCATGAAATCAATTAGATGTTGTCCATTCCTGTTTGACGTGTTGTGTAGGCTGTATTTGTTGTTTCTGTTTTTCCCGATTTGTGCATTCATATCTCCGCCAATGACTAGCAGGTTGTGTTTCGGAATGCTACGTACTAGGGAGGATAGCTCCTCGTAGAAGGTGACTAGATAGGATTTGGTTTTAAGAACCCACAAAGGTTGATATGCCATAAAATACTACCAAACCTCCATTAGATAAAATTCATTCAGTACCATTTTCATAGAATAATGCTTTTTGTTTCTCCAATAAATTGTCAAATCTATCTTTTTGGCTGTCATGTTTATAATGCTTTATTGCTAATCAATTCTATTGATATTATGCTTCAGTTTAAGGTCAATGCCTTCAACTTGATACTGTATCACTTTTACTGCACACAGACCAATATAAAATGAATTATTTTGTTTGACCAACTGAAGAAAATAAACAATTCAATAATACATCATTATCCAAAAATTTTTTTTAATAAGGTTATTCTTTTTTAGTACACATCTGTTACTCTTATTAAACTGACCTTGTGTCCCATCTTGCCCTGATAAATCCCATCATCCAGAAACTTCAAGTTACAGTTATGCCTTAAATACTATGAATTTTATTTTTCATCTATCAAGATTCTTGATTTTTTGACTATATCTGAATTATTGTTTTTTTTACTCTATTAGGATTATTGTTTTTTTTTTACTATATCTTAATTATTGATTTTTTAGTCTATCAGGATTATTAATTTTTTGACTATATCTGAATTATTGATTTTTTTACTCTACAAAGATTATTGATTTTTTTTTTACAATATCTGAATTATTGATTTTTTACTCTATCAGGATTATTGATTTTTTCTATATCTGAATTATTGATTTTTTATTCTATCAGGATTATTGATTTTTTTAGTATATCTAAATTATTGATTTTTTTACTCTACAAAGATTATTGATTTTTTTTACTATATCTGAATTATTGATTTTTTATTCCATCAGGATAATTGATTTTTTGACTATATGTAAATTACTGATTTTTTTTTACTCTATCAAGATTATTGATTTTTTGACAATGAATTATTGATTTTTTTCTGAAAAAAACTTTGTTGAGACAAAGAATTTGGGGTGAAAAGACTTTTATTTAAATTCAAGTGGTCAAGTGACATCTAAAAAGAAAATCTAATTGGCTGGGTATACATTTCTTTGTGGTGAGAAAAGGGAGCATCCCATCTACGAGCATTTTATCATTTAAAGTGAACCTTAGGTTACCATAATCTTAGCAAATCAAAATTTTATTTTACTTATTCTTTCACTTTATTTGCTTGAATTTTTACTAGCTTAGCTTACCCTATCAGCTGGGGATGTAGAATACACCGACTGCATCACAGCAGAGGGGTAACACTCCCCCAATGAGTGTCCTGAATATGACATTGAACAATGAGGCATAGTATTGCAGGAGTTTTGGAGAATGTTGAGTGCCTGTTCATTGCCATTCTTCCCTGGTCCACTCTGGCCTCTTAGGGTCCTATGTATGGATCCAAAAGAAGTGTTTGACATTAAATCAAGTACAAACAAATGACATGCTAAACTGAATTGCTTGAAATAGAACTGTTTGCTCATTTAACTGTGTGTAAACAAATGACAGATGATTAATTGAATTGATAGAGATACACAGCAATACTTGAATCTATTTAATTTTATTGACTTATGTTTTCAAATCATATATCTATAATATATGAATAAACAGGATTTGGTGTTGAATAACCTACAAGGGTTGGTGTGCCATAAAACTAAACCAGCTAATCAACATGAAATGCAATAGAGAGTCTGATTTTGAGTTTAGAGTACAGTTTAGTGAAAAGACAAAGAAATCATCATTGTCATCAAGTCATGCTAATTGCATGGATTCTCTTAAATATCTCTCTCCGCCCATCCCTATTGTTCATCACACTTGATAGGTCCTCTAGACTGCATCCAGTGACTACACAGAGTTGATTTATTTAATTCTTTGCTGGCCAGCCAACACTGGTGTGTCTATGTGTTGGAGTTCATAAAAGAACAATGCTTATGAGTTCATCTTTGCTTCTCTAGCAGTGCCCATCATGTCTTGTTCATCTCACTTGGATGGTTTTTGAGATAGATGACCATACAGCTGCTGCTTTGTGAGGTGTTGCTTTCAGAATTTGTTTAAAACATAATGAAAGCAGACTAGTTCACATACTTTGGCTGCAATATCTCATCAACTGAAAGTAGTATTAACATATGCATAGGGAAAACATGGACTGTTATCAACTGGTTGTTGATGATATGTTTTTCCTAGCTGTGGCCTTGCCAGTACAATTATACGACTGCACCACCTGAAATCTAATAAAAAGCTAAAAGAAAAAGGTAGATGAGAACTGCATAAGAATATTCTATGCTGTTTTGAACAATGAAATAGATTGTACTTATTTTCTCCAAGTTTAACAATTTATAATCTTAATCTTAGCTGTAAGACTTGAAAGAGTTGGTAGACTCTTCCTGTGTAATTATCTGTTCTCTTACAACATAGAATCATTATTAGTTTATATTCTTGAGAAAAAATATGTAGAAAAAGAATAAATATATATAAGGTACTAAAAGATTATTGAACAAAACATAAATTTTCATTAAGAAATCTAAGTAGTGTTTAAAATGTACACAGCACATTGCTTATGGTATATGATAAGATTTTGTTCTTAAAGTTAAATTACAGGTTAAAATCAATGTCTCGTAAGTTTTTAGATTTGATGATACTAATTAAGAGATGGTAACTGGATTTATGAGAGCAACTAAATTAAGCCTGCTTGAATATAAATTGAGATGATAATTAAATTTACAATTTAGTTATGAATTTAGAACTCCTAGATTAAAATTAAGATAGCAATAAAATATCTTAGTGCAAAACTTATCATAGCTATAATTTGGATTTAGAAACAAATGAAGAGGTCCTTCAAAATTAACAAATAGAGAAGTAAAACCAGTTTTCCTCGGATATTTATTCTTAAAATTACTATATTTTCATGAAATTTTATTGCTTATTTTCCCTGATGTATCTTTTGCCTTCTGTATAGATTATGTATCACTTTCTTCCACTAAAATTATACATTCCACTGTAAATCTTAATGAAAAACATCTTTCTAGATGATGCATATATCTATTATTCTTTTCAGCATGTCTCAAATGTGTTTTCTGGCCAATTTGACACTTGCTTCCTCACTTATCAGATTTAATTCTTTAAATATTATTGCTTATAGATATTTTTTTTTTATCAGAGTTTATGAAATGATAATAAGGAATAGAATTCTCATTAGGAATCATTTTAAAAAATGATTTTATACAATTTGTCAATCCATTGTTAAAGAAGTATCTTGAAGGAAGAATCTACTTATTTTTAGACCATGGCCTAAGTAACTTGAAAAAAGACATTGAATCTATTGCAATAAAAAACAGGGAAAATTAAGATGAAAGCAAATACAAGTCAATGATTGACAATCCTTCATCTAAAAACATAATGAAAATAAATGCTATTAATTCTACTAATGTAAAAAGTTAAAATAAATATGGCAGCAAGAGAGACTGAAAATAGAGTAAAGGATGAGTTTAAAGGATTTGGATTGAGCTTGTATAACCCAGTGACTTTTCATTGTTTATTAGATGAGCTGCTGGTGTGTTTAAGTAGATCTTCATAAGGCAAAAAAATGTGCTTTTATTCCCTTTATTATTTCCAATTTGTGTTGTGTTTTATAACAAACTGACATCCCAAGTGAGTTGTAATAAAAAAGCAACTAAAAATTGACATGAGAGTAAATATCAATCAAAATTAAGGATTGATAATGCTTCATCTAATGATAAGAATAAAATAAAAAGTCAGAGAATATATTCACCTGCCATGAAACTAAATAGTTGTTTCAAATGTGATTGAAGGTGTTTTTTGAGAAGAAATTTCCTGTGATGTTATGGGCAATTCTGAGTTCAGAAGTTTATAATGGATTTGACCTGAGGTCAACATCAGCAAGCAGAATCAGTGGAGACTGTAATTGACAAGTGGAGATCACAGGTGATATTCTAGTATGGGAGTTGAATGAAATAAGAATTTGTGGAAATTTGAATGATGATTGGCTGAAAGATTATTCTGTGATTGAAGACATTAATAACTTTGAATTTTTGAGAAAGTTACTTTTGATATGGTGAACAGAGCAGTCCAATTTTAGATTGCTCCTCAACTCTGGGGCTTTAAGGGGGAGTAAATAAGAGCATCCTTTATCTTTACTTTTATCATTCAAACCTCATTTATAATGGTGACTGAATGTTTTTTTTTGATTGAGTATAAAATATTGATGTCTATCTGGATAAGTCTCTAAATTTGGAATTGCCTGTTATAAATTAATCAGACATACAATTTAGAATTACCAGTTATAAACTATGAGGACTTTGAATAAGTTCTTGCTGTTTTCTAACAGATGGTATTCCTAGAACTGTGTGTGTGTAGTTTCAGATGGTAACAAATCTGTAAGGAAGTACTATAAGAAACTTTGTTGTAAAGAGAGTAATGGGTACAATTGAAAAGTTGATTCTGGAAGAAATTATCATAGATGACTCAAACCTACACATCTCTGCAAATGATATATTCTGCAGTTTGCAGCTTTCATTCAGAATAAAGACAATGAAACATGGAAATTACCTTGTGTCAACATATTAGGACCTTGAATAAGTTCTTGTTGTTTTCCAACAGATGGCATTCCCAGAATTGTGTGCATGTAGTTTCAGATGGTAATCTAAATATAAGGATGTACTATAAGCAGGCTTGAAATTCAGTGAATGTCATTTTGACAAAGTATAAACAACTTTGTTTTTCATGGTGTTAAACATGTTAGATTTAATGCCAAAGAAAGTGTATTTACCGGGAATTTTACTGTACTACTTTATTCAAAAGAAATCTGCCGCTGAAGCACACAGAATTCTTGTTGAGACTTACGGTGCAAACAACAGGCAGAGATTGATGTAGACGCTTCTAAAATAATGATTTTGATGTTGAAGACAAAGAATGCTTGTAAAGAAGATTAAGGTGAGCGTCTACAGTTTGAAGTAGAAAAATAATAAACAACGATTTACACCAAATTTAATTGTTTGTTTAGGGCAACCTGCCAGCAATACACAAATAAAATTATTTGGGTCTCCTGTCCATTTATGGTGTGGTGAACGTTTGCTAACCTTCGTTGGTAAGAAAAGTGTGTACGTATACGTATTTGGCCTGTCAGTTCAGGAAGTAAGGTAACGGTGAGCTGCTCATTCTGTGTTGTTAACTCCTTGGCAGCAGCAGGTTAAAGAGAGGGAATTCCCTTTTTTTCTCGCAGAAGGTCCGGCTTTTTGTATCCCGGTGGATTTGATTGGTTCAGTTCAACCTATTTACTTCTATGAGGAAATTCGTCCGCCCGTGAAAAATACATTTAATCACTGCTACATCACCCTCTGATTAGGCTTAAAGTCGGTAGAAGTAAAACTGAGCAGCAGAAATAGTCCGTTGTCCATTAGCATTGTTTTGCCCAGCTTCTTGGGCCAGTGAACTCGTCGACCACTACGTGTAGTGATGACATATGTAGATGGAGGAGATGTGTGCCTGTGTTGGCAGTATCTGCAAAGGCCCGTTTCACCCTATCGATTGATATAGTCTCTTTTTTACCACCCACATCCAGGGTAAAAAGTTTGTGTGTGCGTGCAAGCACACGATAAGGACCGCTAAAAGGTAGAGAGAGAGGGGCTCTCACAGCATCCTTTCGGAGAAAGATTTGAGTCTAAGAAGTAATGTCTTTCGGGACCGAAGATTTTTCTATTATGGTGGAGGGAAAGTCGGAAAAGACAATGCAATGTTTGGCAAGACCATAACTTGTGTGCGTTAAAGAAGTTAAAATTAGAACCATAATGACACTAACAGATTTCAATCGTAGTGTAGTTCTAAGGCAAATTTACCTCCACGCCATACAAAAAGTCCTTGCGTCGAACGAAAGATCTACACTGAGAATAGTACATTTCAATTTAAAATATAGAATTAGAATTTCAGAAAATCTATTTACAACCGTACGTCAGCGTGATAATTGTTTTTTTTTAATAAAAGACAAAAATTGCTAACAAAACTAAACCATGAAAGCTTAACTCCTAAAAAGTTTAGAGCTAGTTAAATAGTGTAATGAAAAGGCGAAAAGGCAAATTAAAGTTTTTGGTCGTTAAAGTTTCAAAAGCAAAACGAATTCTGTTAATATTGCAGCTGCTAAAATACTAGAAACATCACAAGAGTTACTTCAGGTTAATCGTGGTCTAGAGCGGGTTTGTGGCTAAGAAAAACAAATCATAACGATCTATTGCTGTTCCCATCATTAAAGCATAAAAACAAAAACATTTGATTACATATCAATTTCTAAAAGTCGGTTATTAGTTTAATTCAATTAATATAGTGATTGATGGGATCTGTACTGCTCTGCGGTTTGAATGAAGAAAAACTCGTTTAAATCATTCACAAAGATTCTGCTGGGATCTAGCCACGGTTTTTTTTTTTTTTTTTGGTTAGTGTAGCTAAATAAATAAAAAAGGAGGCAATAATACAGCAAGTAGTTTAAAGTTCTTCCTACTTGCAGTAAAAACAATTAAGGTTCAGAGCGTAATTTAGCGTTCTTCCTCCCAGACTTCGAAAACTTGGGTCGGACCTTCGCATGTCTAAATACTCCTAACGTCTTAGAACGGCAAATGAACATAAACATCACCGTGAGAACAACACATAACCGCTACCTCATAGACTTGAAAACCAGTGCAGCAGGAGAAAAAATGCGTTTTCAATTCGGCTACTTCTATATCCCAAGGTTACCGCGATTCCCTCCTCTCTGTTTCTGCGTCTTCTTCTCTTCACCTCACGAACCCAAAAGAAGAAAAAAACGCGTCCCGAGAAGGCTCGTTGCGCATGCATCACGAGAATCTTGCACCATCACGTTTTTCCGGCGAAATTCACTCCGAGCATAAACACAATTACGTTACTGGAAGATGCGCTTAAGTTTCTAGAAGTTTGAAATTATGAGTGCATTTCCAGTGATCAACGTTATCTTAGTCACTCATCAGCGCATTTACCTGGTCTTCAGAAACTCTTATATGAAATGCATCGTCATAAGACTCCAATAACAAAACGAGTGTAAGTAGTTATTCTTGCCTTCGGTCACCAATAAGAAATAACTAAGTAAAATAGTTTAAGTTCATGCCTTTTGCATCGAAATAACTGTAGAGAAGAGGAAAATCTCGTATTTTGGTTTGGCGCGCAATTTAATTCAACACTGAATTTCACCCAATCAGGATGACATATCCTATTCAGCCCGGACCTTCATTTCCGGCTAGCAAAACGGGTGAGCGGCCAAAACCACTCTCTTCAGCTTGAGGCGGCGACCAGAACAGACGTGCCTCTGGTCGTCCCTGCTTAGCGATGCTTTTTAGCTGAACAAGCCACCCAGAGTGGACATCTCACTGTGGCTTTAACACTAGCAGCAGCAACATGGACACTCAACGAGGGAACCATCTAATTTATGGATTCTTTACGAGGAATCCTAGTAGAACATAAATTAGAAACATTCAGCATGCCTTCCACAGGCACCACTTCTGGTCACCCCAAAAATTTACTATGTCGATCCGAGCGCCACTCCGCTCTCGACACACAAAACTACACGGTGACCTTGTATACTTCCCTCACACGTCCAACGACACGCTGCCATCTCAACATCCCGCTAAGCTATCGCGTCTCCAAAACTAACAAGCCTAAACACCACGAATCTTGCAGCACCAAGAACAAACCATATTCAAAGCTGCAAATAAAGAACTTTCGTTGTTGTGTGTGTGTTGTTAAAGAATAGTTTCGTAATTCATTTGTGTGCCCAAAAATCATTTGCGCTATCCTTCAAAACGCTAAATAACCATAACAAAAATCATTATTCTGAATGTCACATAAAAGATAGTGGATTGGACTAAACAGTTTGAACCCTTGTCCTTGTTATCACATGATGGCGAGGATGATGTTGAAGCTGACCGTTTCTGTGCATTTGCTTGCTAAGGGACGTCGTCGTCTGGCTTTTTATTCTCAGTAGTATCTGGCGTGATCGATAGGTCTTCAGTATTACAGAGTGCCAGATTAGATTTTGTAAAAGCTGTTTGGGTTACGGGAGACATTCCTGGGTTGGATTATCTTCAGCAGAGTCTTTGGTTGAAGACTCGGTGAAGTCACACTGAAAGGCAGTTTTCATCGGTGTAGACAAATATGGATCATTCGCTTCGTTATTTGACCGATGATAGCAGAAATAGAGAGGAAATTCGTCCGCCAGTGAAAAATACATTTAATCACTGCTACATGCTATGGCGCGCTAAAAAAAGTTGGAAGACAAAGAATTGGAGGCATTGTTTCATGAATACTCATCAGACACAAGCTGAACTTATAGAATCCTTAGGAGTTGATCACAGAACACTTTTGAAATATTTTAAAACAGGAATGATTCAAAAGCAAGGACATTGGGTACTGTATGAGTTGAAGCCGAGGGATGTCAAACGGCGTCTTGTCGTGTGTCAACAGCTGCTTCAACAGCAGAAAAGGAAAGGTTTTTTTGCATCGTATTGTAACCGGTCATGAATAGTAAATACACAAGAATAATCCTAAGCGTTGAAGGTCATGGAGTAAGCCCGGTCATGCATCAACATTGGTGGCAAAGTTGAATATCTATTATTTAAAGCTTCTGCTCTGCATTCGGTGGGATCAGCTGGGTGTAGTTTAAAATGAGCTGCTCGAACTGACCAAAATCATTATGGGAGATCAGTATTGACTACAACTGATACGTTTGAGCTGAGCATGGAAAAAATGGCCACTATCCACGTAGAGATGTGACTAAGTAATTTTGCATCATGACAACACTAGGCAACATGCTGCAAAATGGGTGAAAACCAATTTGGAAACACTTAAATGGGAAGTCCTACCCCAGCCGCCGTATTCACCAGACATTGCCCCGTCCGATTACCACTTGTTCGGATCAATGGCACTTAGTCTGGCTGAGTAGCTCTTTCATTCTTATGAAGATGCCGAAAAATGGGTCAACTCGTAGTTAGCCTCAAAAGACAATTCGTGTTTACCGACTTGGAATTCAAATGCTGCCAGGAATATGAGAAAAAGTTGTGGCTAGCGATAGACAATACTTTAAGTAACATGTTTCCTACTAATTTCTGAAAATAGAATATTACTTTTCAAGAAAAATCTGCGAGAACTTATTCAAGGTCCTAATAATTAGAGACAAACAATTTGGATTTGCCTGTTATAAATTAATGCGTGGTATCAGAAATTTACTTTTCAACAATGAAACTGAACAATGGGACCTTTCTATCATTATCTGTGTTATATTCATGTATCGTAATAAAAGGGAAGCGAGGAAAATGAGAGACAGTTGAAGAGGTGAGACTGATTCAACCAGTAATGTCGTAATGCCTGCAAGATGGCTGGGATGAAGGAAATTATAAGAAACAACAACAGAATCAATAAAGAGGCTAAAAGTCAGATACATAGCCCTAGATTTTCGGCTCTAGTTCAAGCTATGGACAGACATATGTGTCGAAACACAACTACTATGGACTCACATTGTACTTTTGAGTCCATGTCCAGTAGGGTCATCTGGCTCACATTTCACCCAGTGAACCTTTTTTTTAAAGGTTTTTGAATGGCCATTGATAGCCGTGTGGTGCAAAAACATTCTAGAAAAATAGGATCCATGACTCATTTGTTCCCCAAACAAAAGGTGGTGGACGTCGGTAAATTAATTAGTTTCGGGAACCTATTGGACAGAGAAATTACATGCCTTGTGTTTCTAACTATGTCTACACATTTGATTTTGTCACACGCAAAATATATCTTGTGTTTGGAGCCAGTCAGATGACATGGGTACCTATATATACTCTACACTCTCGATAGCTCACCCTTTCATTCTTCGCTCTTCCAGCTCGTGGCACAGAGCTCAAGACTCGTAACATGGATGCCAATACAGTCTGTGACTTAAAGGGTTCGCCCTCTTTTCCTCTTTTCTGTTGCCTTCCAGCTGGACATGTTCAAGTTTCACGCACGCACACTGCCTCAAATATTTTGTCACATCCCGATAGAGACAAATGGCTAACATGGAGGAATACACATTCCTCAAAAATACATTGCTATTCTCATGTGTATTAGTACTTTGCGTGGAATACTAAGTCAACCCACATATATAGTCACACAGGACAGTTTTTAATATTTTAGTTTCTTGCATACCCCTACACACTTGCACATAAACGTAAGTAAGGATTCTGATATTCTTACCCTTTGTTTCAAGCAAAAATACTCATTCACCATAATATTCATGTTAGTTACACACGCACACACATGTGACAATACACCAGCTGGCCGGTACCCACTATCTCAACCTCCTAAATCAGCTCATGGCCTACCGATCGTCTTGTGGTTTATCTCATCTCCAGCCAGGGGCATTTCACATTTCTTTACTAACAAACAAAACACAACATACACAGTCGAGAGTTGGAAGAAAAGAAGAACAAACAAGCACGGACTCGGGTGAGGTCCGAGCGCAAGAAGGGAGAAGTTTGTGACACTTTTGTGTAGCTTTCTGTGCATCTGTTGGCTATCATGAGCGTGTATCCGAGCGAAATTCCCACACAGCTACCAGGAACGCTTACTCATTCTCTCACGTCGACCAACCCGGCCTCTGGGTCCACGGGTCCTAGCTTCTCGCCGAGCAGTCGCCTCTCTCTGACTTCTGTTGACTGGTCTCTCCTGTTGATGGCTTTCTTCCATTACTGCCTTGGGACCTTGCCTTCCCTCATCTTCTTCCGGTCTCGTAGGAAATCTCACCCTTTGTGTGGGTTTCGCGCCAAAACAGACAAAGGAATTCACTGAATGGCACTCACTCACACCCACACCCACACCAACAATAACGAATGTCATCTATCATGCCACACACACACATACGAATATCTAACAAGCAATATGTGAACTTATTTATACTGTTTTTGTAATGTTTTTTTTTTATTTTGCTTGTTAGTATATGAATTTATTTTGTTTTATATGACCTTATTGTGAATTTTTTTTGTCTACGTTGTCTATATTATTTGTATTTTAACAACATACCCTACAAGCCTATAACCAACATAGTCCAGCAGGGCAAGAGCTGAGACTTATGCCCGACCTCCCTCTTCCCAAAAATATCCACTATAAAAATACCTTGTGTCAAATCCTGTCTGGTGGGATGCAGAGATAAATATCATTATGTACATAAATGTACAAGATGTTTTTTTGGGGGGTGGCAGAGGGATTGCTAAGAAGCTCAGTTGTTGAATGTCTGATAGTTGAGTTCTCAATAAATGTTCAAGAATAAACTCACTGGTTGTGAGCTGTTTTTTTTTTATGAGGTGAAGTGGCTTGGTACCAAAAGAAAATGTTCTGAGTGTTATCTGTGTCTGACCATTGAGATGAACAAGGGAACTACTATGTGTAGAAGACACATAAGGAAATCTAAGAATGAGAAACTTTCCAATAGTGGAATGTAAAGTGCTAGTTCTATGTTTTTGATGGGATGAAGAAAGCATCTACAGAGTCAGTCTATAATGCTTTCCAACTGGCTGAAAAAAAAAGAAACTTAATTTTTGGTCCTGTGATTGCTCACAATTACATCTGCATTAGTAAGACAATGACCTTGGGAGGTGCCCGTGGTGTAATGGTTATCGGCATAGGAAATGGACACGGCGACACAAGTTCAAATCCTGGACGAGACTGATAGCATTTCACATAGCACTAATACCCTTGGGAAAAGTATGAATCCAACTATTCTCCCTCTAGCTATAGGTAAATAGTAGGGCAGACTGAGGTCTTCAGCCTTGGTAAGGCAACTAGTATAGGAGAAGGAAAACTCGGAATTCAAACCTGCTAACCTCCGCTTAAAAATTGACCTTGTGTCATATCCTGCCCGAGCGGAGGGGCTGGTAAATATGGTAAGACAATGACCTTGAACGGCCAACAGACGGTTCAATTTTTTGACTGTGATGAAGAGTTATGAATTATAATGTAATTTGACTTGTAGCATTTGAAGATTAGATTAATTATAATTCACATTTATTTCATGTGAATAAATTGGAAATTAACTCACTACAAAAATTCAAAATGTAATGGCTCAATTTTGAAATGTAGGAAATGTGAGTCAGTAAGGTTAAGATTATCAACCAACATTAATTTGGAATAAAAGGAAGAATAATACTTAAAATTTGAATAAGCATTCAAATATTTACATTTGTTCCCTATGAATTTCATGCTCTTATAAATATATGAGATTTAGACAGTTTGGTTTGATTTCTTTTATTAATTGCATATAAATCTTTGTGGTTTATTTAATTCCAAATCCATCCTTGTAGAACAGTAGTTGTACTATTTAACTTAATGCTAAGGTATCAGTCTGAAAGTGACCATAATTACTTGACTGGAGTTTGAATTTATTCCCTATGATATAACAGTCCAGCACATTCGCCACTTTGCCACAGAGACTGCCAAAGACAGTCTGACTTTAAAATATGTTTTTATGAATATGATTCATATATGCAGAAGTTTCAGCTAAACAGTACCCAGACTTTGGAATCAATCAGCTTTTGACATCTAGAACATTCAAACATTAGCAAGTTTCAAATAAAGAAAAAAATCTTGATTTTTATACTTATATGAACTTGGTATATAGATACATTTTGTAACTTCAGTTCCTGCGTTGTTCTATGTAAATAACTTTTTGATATGACTTTTTCTTTAAATTTTTTTTGCTAAACATTTCTCTTTCTTTTTTCTTATTGATGACTTTTTAAAATTTTTTTCTTTCAGCATTTTTCTTTTCTTTTTTTTTTTCTTTTTGATAACTTTTTTCTGTAAATTTTTTCTTTAAATATTTCTCTTTCTTTTTTCTTTTTGAAGACTTTTTTAAAATTTTTTTTTTCAGTATTTTTCTTTTCTTTTCTTTTTCTTTTTGATATAACTTTAAATTTTTCTTTAAACATTTTTCTTTCTTTTTTCTTTTTGATGACTTTTTAAAAATTTTTTCTTTAAGCATTTTTCTTTTCTTTTTTTTCTTTTTGATAACTTTTTCTTTAAATTTTTTCTTTAAATATTTTTTCTTTTTTTTTTTTGCAAACATTTTTCTTTAAATATTGACCTGATGTTGATACTCTTCTCCATTATCTTATATTCTCTTCCAATGATTATACATTTTTTCAAGCACTTTAGTTGAGTGGGGACTTGATTTTTGAGATAAGGTGCTTTGTATAAATATATATATATACATATCATTATTATAAAACTTTTGAAATGTATGGCATCACTTCATAAGTGATTAATATTAAGAATTACTGCCACTGAGTTTGAGCTGAGACCATAGAATTATTTTTTTGTCTATATAGTTAAGTCTGTTACATTTACATTCAACACTGGAAAACAGATAAGCACTTTCAGATTTAATCCTGAAAATATAATTTGTAAAATAGCAAAACAACAAAGATTATCGCTACTAAATAAGAATAAAGTATAGACGTTTGAAATTGGGTATTATTTTTCTAGCAACCTCATAAGTACATTCAGATAAAGTTTCAGGATGAAATTATGAAATATATTCTGAAAGCAGCTTAATTATTTTGTCTGTCTTTTGATTTTAAATGCTCTTCAGATGTTATGATTTTTCTTTTTGCTTTCACTGAAGTAGCTGAGGTGCAAGAAACTATTCAGTCTCAAGAGAAAATCAGTCTTGATTTTATTTTCAAGATGAAAACTATTGGACTACCAACACAGGCAGTTTTTTCATTATAGTCAAGGTTTGTGTAGAAACAGTCACACATTTTAGATGAGTTGTAAACAGAAGAATAGTGTATTGGTATGCAACACAATCAAATAACACTCCTCAGGTTTTGAATTTAGAATTTTCCATCTCTTTGATAAGTTGCCTTATCAATGTAAGAGAACCCACTCTAGACTACTATGTTAGCCATTGCTGAGGGAAGAAGTGATGGATACATGTCTTTCCCTAGGGAAAAAGTGTGGATTGATACACAAACAAACTCATTCAAAATTTGAATTTGGATGGATTGGTTGGTTGGTTGTTTTGTTTTCCAGCATATCAATCCTTTTCGGGTCCTTTAACATTGAATTAAATTTCAAACAATTCAGTTTAGTACAAGTATAGTTTTTGTTTACAAACAGTTAAATGTCAAAACAGTTACATTTCAAGCTATTCAGTTTAGTATAAGTACATAGTTTACTTCTGTTGGAGCCATAGATAAGAGCCTCTCAGGTGCAACCACTCTAGGACAGAGTGGACCTGAGAGCAATGACAATGAAGGGGTACTCCACATCCCCCAAATCTGGAGCCTCACTATCAGACTGTTTAGTGTCATATCCAAGACACTCATTGAGAGGGGTCTTACCCCTCCACAGAGAAGCAGTCAGGTGTATTCTACAGCTCCAGCTGACAGGACAAGAATTTGGTTAGTTGGTTAGTCGGTTTTATGGCATATCAGCCTTCGTAGGTTATTTAACGCTAAATCCATTTTTATACAAATAATCAGTTCTATTCCAAACAATTCCATTTCACATGAGTACACAGTTTAATCATCAAAAATATTTCCATTTAAAGCTATTCAGTTTAGTCAAACAGTTCTAATTCAAACAATTCAGTTTAGTGTAAGTATTGTTTTTGAAAACACACAGTTAAATGTCAAAACATTTCAAACAATTCGGTTTAGCATAAGTACAGTCTCAATGTCAAAACAGTTCTATTTCAAACAATTCAGTTTTGCATAAGTACACAGTTTAAATATAAACAGTTTTACTTCATGTAATTCAGTTCAGCATAAGTACACTGTTTAGTTCTATTTGAGTTATAGCGATGTGTGAAATGGTTAATTGTTTAGCGCTATATTTTTTTAAGGCAACAAATGAATTACGAAACTATTCTTTAACAACACAACAACGAAAGTTCTTTATTTGCAGCTTTGAATATTTGGTTTGTTCTTGGTGCTGCAAGACTCGTGGTGTTTAGGCTTGTTGGATGTTTGAGATGAAATGGCTTAGCGAGATGTTGAGATGGCAGCGTGTCATTGGACGTGTGAGGGAAGTATTCAAAGTCACCGTGTAGTTTTGCGTATCGAGAGCGGAGTGACGCTCGGATCGACATAGTAAATTTTTGGGGTGACAAGAAGTGGTGCCTGTGGAAGGCATACTGAATGTTTCTAATTTATGTTCCACTAGGATTCCTCGTAAAGAATCCATAAATTAGATGGTTCCCTCGTTGAGTGTCCATGTTGCTGCTGCTAGTGTTAAAGCCACAGTGAGATGTCCACACTGGGTGGCTTGTTTAGCTAAGAAGCATCGCTAAGCAGGGATGACCAGAGGCACGTCTGTTCTGGTCGCCGTCTCAAGCTGAAGAGAGTGGTTTTGGCTGCTCACCCGTTTTGCTAGCCGGGAATGAAGGTCCGAGCTGAATAGGATAAGTCATCCTGATTGGGTGAAATTCAGTGTTGAATTAAATTGTGCGCCAAACCAAAATACAAGATTTTCCTCTTCTCTACAGAGTCAATGATAAGATCTTATCAGGTGCGACCACTCAGGGCCAGAGTGGACCTGGGAGCAATTGGAATGAAGAGGTACTCCACATTTCCCAAAGGCCCAGCATTACTGGAACCTCACCATCAGATTGTTTAGTGTCATATCCAGGCTACTTGTGGGGGGTGTTTTACTCCTCTGCAAAGATGCAGTTGGTGTATTCTATAGCCCCAGCTAAGTGGGCATAAGAATTTGGATTGAAGTACAGGGAGAGTAATGGTTATCATCAAAGATATATATATATATATATGGTAAAAACTGGTAATAAGTGTAAAAGTAGGAAAATTTATTGAGATGAGAAAACACAAGGTCTTCAGAAGATGATTTTCTGTAGAGATACTTGCTAACATTAAACATATCTGTTTTTAAGACTTCATCAGGACATGTAAGTTACTCTATGAAATGAAAGAAATCAGAATTAGAATTTTAAAAACTTTCTTGTCTCTTTCATTCCATTCAGTAACTTAAAGGCCCTGATGAAGGCTTAAAAACCAAAATGTTTCACATTGGCAAATATTTCTACAAATAGATTCATCCTTTGAAGACCTAGAGTGAGTGGTTTTTTTTATCTCTGTACATATGACTGGATAAAATGTTGATAATAATAACAAATTAAAAAAAATAATAATTGAGTGCTCAATATAAAACACTGATAGTACTGCTTGATTTAAATAAGCAAACTAAATGACCAGTCAAAAGCCCAGACAGCATAGCAGCCATCTTTTGAAGTTCATGCTAGATATCTGAAAATTTAGGTCAAGGTTTTTTTAAGCAGTAAGGGTATACTTTTCATATGAGAGGTTAGAGGGTATTCAACAGTTAGGGTAGGTGTCTGGGAATAGTGTATTTGAGTAAGACTATCAACTTGGACTGACAGAAAGTTTGATCTCTCAAACCAAAGAGTCTAGTTGGTAGCAGAAGAGTGCTATGAGAAATATCTAATTGTCTGCTTCTCTCTTTGTTTCTCCCTCTTGCTCATCTTGTTGTAATTCGTAGATGCACATCTAGTTGTAATTTGATAGATGCACATCTGATAGTAATTTGGTTGATGCACATCTAAATGTATTTTGTCAATGCACATCTAAATGTCACTCAATGGATGCATATCTACTTTTGATTTTGTAGATGCACATTTAAATATAATTCAGTGGATGCACATCTTGTTGTAATTTAATAGATACACATCTAAATGTCAATCGTAGATGCACTTCTAAATGTAATTCGGTAGATGCACAAGTAGTCATAATTTGTAGATGTAAATTTTGTTTGAATTTAGTAGATATACATCTCCGCATCTATTTTCTTCAGGCTGTGCAAATCTGGTATTCGTACATGGAACAGATCAGAGTGAAAAATATAGAACAGAACATGTTATAGTTACTATAGTGCCATGGTGGACACCCAATGTAAATTTAACTTAGTTTGGCACAAGTGAGTCCACCATGTGGAGAAGAAACATATGACACAGTAGTAATAGTTTGATAATATTATGTAATAATCAGTGGTCACTTGTGGAGTGATGAGTTTGTTCTCAAAGTTTTGTTAGAAATTAGATTCGAAGTGTCAGTTCCACAATTTACAACACAAAGAATATGAACAATGCTGACAAAAGAAATTTAACAACAACAAGAATGTTAAGATAGACATTCTTTTATAACATAAAACAAACAAGGGAAAGTCAGTACAAAGTTGTAATGTTCATGCATGTTTGTTATGTATGTATATGTTTGAGGGTATGTATGTTACAAATGTTATGTGAATGGTAGTGAGTGTTGTTTAAACATATCTCTGTGTACATGTGCTTGCCGTCTGGACAAAAGGAGAGAGAAAAAGTGAACAAGTTGTACTTACATATATGTATGTGTGTGTCTATGCATGCATGAGAACTAAAAAGTATACAGCAGAGAAGTATATGTCTTCTCACTGACTGAATGTGTGTGTATGCATATTTGAGAAGTAAAAGGTGAATTGCAGTGGAGTATGTGTCTGCCTACTTACTGAATGTGTATTTGTATGTTGTAGGCAATGTTGACATCCATGAGAAGTTTGGTATACTGAAGGAAGGTAAATATACTAATTTCATTAGGACTATGAATGTATTTTTGCAGGCTGTATATTCTCCAATTTTCTGCTGTGTGTCTGAAGCTGTGAGTGATGAATCTCTGGGACCAGAGAATGAGTAAGAGTTAAAGCTATCAAGTTGACTGGAGCTGTATGTGGTTAGCTGGGAGAGCTAAGAGTGAGACCAAAAGACCAAAAGAGGAAGTTGCTTTTGTAGACGTAAAATACATAGGTTTCCAAGTCATGTGACCATTTCCAAATACAAGATTTATTTTTGTGCTGGACAAGTTCCTTTGAGATTCCAAACATGCAGACATAGTTGAAGACACAGGCATATGAATACTCAGTTGCACCAGATTCCTGAAACTACTTATTTTATTTTGGCACCAAACTATTTTTGTTTTGAGAACAAGTTTTTTCTGAAGTGAGTTTTAGATTCTATTTTCCAGAATTTTCCACTCCACATGTTCTTCACCGACTGGTCTAAAAACATAGGAGTGTAAATCTTATAACACCAAAAGGAAATGAAAAAGATTTACTTTTCTCTTCAAATTTTTCCTTTTAGGACAAAAGAACATTTAACAAAAACACGATGGTTGATTGTATTTGGAGGTTGGTACTAGAAAGCAATTTCACTGATCTCAAAAACCTACTCACTTCTAAAAACGTTTTGGGAGGTGCCCGTGATGTAATGGTTATCGTCGTAGGAATTGGACACGGCGACACAAGTTCAAATCCTAGACCAGGCTGATTGCAATTCACATAGCACTAATACCCTTGGGAAAGGTATGAATCCAATTATTCTCCCTCCAGCTATGGGTAAATAGTTGGGCAGACTAGGTTCTTCAGCCCTGGTGAGGCAACTAGTCTAGGAGAAGGAAAACTCTGAATTCAAACTTGTTAAACTCTGCTTAAAAACTGACCTCATGTCATATCCTGCCCAAGCAGAGGGGTTGGTAAATATGTGTAAAAACGTTTGTTCATTTTTGTATAACTTTAGTATTTTTACCTGTGAAGTTTTATTTATATGTTTATTTGCGTATTTTTACTTAGGAAATATGTTAATCATTAAATTTCATTATCCAAGGCACAAAACCAAAGTTTAGCACAAACAATGACCAGTTTCTATACTTTTATAACATAAGCAATTAAGAAATAACATATAATTTCCAAGAACAAAATTTATGTTACCCAGTATTATCCAGGGTACAAAAGCAAAGTTTGAAATGAATAATGGATATTTTCTATACTTTTACAACATAAGCAATTAAGAAATAACACATACTTTGCTGGAACAAAATTTATGTTATATAAAATTATATTAGCCCATGGCAAGATGCCTGATGGCTGCCCAACATTATTAAAAAACAAGACTTGATATCTGATTCTTCACAGATAAAATCTACTTAACAAGCAGATTCTTACATACTTCATTTGAAAGTCTACAACATTAACTAGGTAAAATAATGAATTTTGAAAACAAAAAATAATGTATGCCTAGAAGCATCAGAAAGAGAGTTATACTGTCTTTCAAATGTTTGATATTAACAAGAAGACTGAGCTGAGTGTTCTTGCTAAAGCTTGACATCTCTATGAAATATTAGCAAAATTTGCTCAGAAATAAAATATCAAGAAAACATTTTTTATGGATGCCCAGAAGTGACATAAAAGAATTTTATATTCAAGGCATATAAAATATGTAACTTTTACATAAATGATCAAAAAATTAATTGATATAAAAAATTGATATGACATTACTTTTTAAAGAAAAATAAAGGCTGAGTATTTTTATATGATTTGTTTCTTTTGTATGTATTAATCATTGCAATTGAAAGAAGTAAAATAAAAACCCATTGTTCATTGCTACCAACTCTCCAACATACTATCAGTGGAGCAGGTCCATGTATGGTACTGAACTGTATCTGGTGGTGAGGCTCCAGTTCTGGAACTGGGGAATGTTGAGTTACCTCTTTGTTGCTATTACTCCCAGGTCCACTCTGATCTGGAGTAGTAGTACCTGTTGAGGTCCCATCTATATGTTAAATAAATCTATTAGATATCATGTTTGGATTTTGAACTATATTAATAAAATAGCTCTTAAAACACTAATATTGCAACTAAGTGTGAAATGTTTTCAATGATTGTAAACTTTATTAGTTTTATGAAACCATATGATGGCTTGTAAATTGTTTGTATAAGAGAGGAATACTTGAAACCATATAACTGTATGCAAATTATTTTGATTTAAGAAAAGTTATTTTAAGCAATAATTGTTTACAACTAATCATAAGAAAATAGCTGGCAAAAAACAACAACAAAAACAAAACAGATTCCTCAATTAAATAACCCAACAAGGTCTGATATGCTGTAAAAGTAAGCAAAGAACCAACCAACCAACCAACCATTCAGCCAGTTGTGAAAAAAAATGAATGATATGTAAAACATAATCAATTGAAGCAAGCAGCTAGTTTGGTAAATATGGATTTAGGACAGAAAGGCATACCAAGATTACCTGACTGACAGGTAACATTGTAAACAGGGATGTTTATATTTAAAAGGAATTTTGAAACTAAAAATCCTAATTTTTAAAAATAGATGAATTGAAATGCTGTCATCACATCAATTCAAAAGGCATCTCAGCTACAAGATACTTATGTAGATTAGCAAACTAAATGAAGAGTTTTAACAAATCGTAAAGGTCACAAACCCAGAAACAGAAAGTTATCAAGGAGAGCCTCTAAGGAAATGGTGATTATCAGGTAGACATTTGAAAACCGGCAAGGTGATGATGTTGATTTGTCTACCCAACCTAACATCAACCCCACGGTCCTTATGAACTTCCACCTACAATAACCCATCCCCTCAATCTCTGTAATTAGTAATCTCCTCTGCAACACTTGCTCTCTTATTTATCAAAATAAAAAGGATACCAAAAGTACAATTTGACTGTAACCTTATTGAATTTCATCATAAGATGGTAACCAAAATAGCTGGATGCAAGAATTTGATAATGACTGAATAAACACATTCCAATGCTAAACTTTGCAACTCTTTGAGGTTTAATGGATTATGCCTGTTGTTAGAATAGCAGAAAAATTCTTGTCTAGTTTGATAAGAATTTATAAAAGCTGCCTTATCTAAGGCATTATTATTCTGAAATGAGTCACTAAAGGTAAAGAATACTCCAGTAACAAATTTCCTTTTAAACCAAAAGTACTGGAATTTTATGATTTCAAGTGTAACATTAAACAGTCAAAATGAAAATTATCATCTATTTTTTATTACCAAACTATGTGATTGAAACAGAAATAAAAAAAAAAGAATATGTGGTCATGCAAAAATAAGTACACCCCTAATATATATTAATACAGTTTTATTTTTTGTTTCAGAGTTTCACTACTTTAGTGTTTGGGACCATCTTTTTTTAAAAGTACGTAATCATGTAATACAAAAACTGGATTCTTTTATTAAACTAGTCGAACAAATGTCACCCTTTTGAAATAGTTTTAGTTTTTATTTTACCTCAACCATTTCCATATTTTTCGATGAATATGTTTAATTACATGTTCCCAATGAAATATCACTGGCAGTGATGCTGTAACCATATTACAATCCTGCTACTTTTTTAACCTGTCTTTTTTTTCTTTTTTTAACAATTCCTTTCAATTTTCTTTTTTTGTTAATTTTCACAGCTATATTTCTTTACATCTTGTTTCTGAGTGTACAACACATTTCTTTTTATTAAGCACTTTTTCCTGGCATTTTCAAACTTTTCTTTCTGTTTTTTTTTTTCTTCATTGCTTTTTCCTTAGTTTTTGCTTCTCAGAACATAGACTTTGATGTGTAGATAGAGAATAACTTGTAGACAAGTAAGCCAGTTCTTCAAAGGATCTTCAACTATTTTTCCTCACCACATTTTTATTTTATTTAGTTTTATTTATTTCTTATTTATATCTTTTTTTTTCAATTTTTTTACTTCGTTTAGCTTTCATTTTCTTTTTTCCTTCCAAATCAGAGAGGATGCAAAAAATGTTAGCATTACAGAAAATTTTCATGTAACAGATTTGAACTGAACCTTAATATACAGTAAAAATGAAAATCCAAAATGCACAATATGGAAGTTGTGAATATTACACCTCACCATTTTTTTTGTATTTTTTTCTCTCTCTTTTCATCTTTCCTTCATTACTTAATTTTTTTTTTTTTCATGCTTTCCTTTTTGGTCAAAAACTTTGCTTGTTTAAAATTTTTCTTTTGTTTCTTTTTTCCTTCTTTTCTTTTCTTTTCTTTTTCTCATTTTTTTATTTCTATTCAATGCCGGTTTATTATACTGTGTTAAAAATGTTAACCATTCTATAGAATAACCAGGAATTCTATTAAGATTCTGAGTATATGAAGTCAGAATGAAATAAGTTCATTTCATAACTTGTAAAAAAATGCTCGCCATTACATTGACTTCACACTTTGCTTGTCACCTCTCATATGAAAAAATAAAATAAACTGAATTCATGAATCCAAGTGGCAAATCTCCCAATAGAAATTATATACAGAAGAAGCAAAAGAATCATCATCAGTAGTAGTAGTAGTGGTGGTAATAGTGGTTGTTGTTGTTGTTGTTTTTTATTATTATTATTATTATTATTATTATTATTATTATTATTATTGATGATGATGATGATGATGATGATGATGATGATGATGATGAGGAGGAGGAGGAGGAGGAGGACCATTTGTTCACAACTTCCAAATAAAAAGTTGAACTTTAAAAATGTATGATAGAATAATTTAAAAAGAAATGTTTATCAAATTTTATATTGAAGTGAAAATTTGAGGATGTGTAAATTTTAAAAAAGAGAAGCTTTAAAGATGTACTTTTAGAAAACATTTTAGGTTTTAATTTTTATTAAAGAAAAGTAAAGCTTACTGAATTCACATACATGTGAATATCATGAATTTTATGGAAACAAGAATTGATGGAGAAATATTCATTCTTTTTTTAAATTAAAATTCTAATAATAATGACAATAATGATTTAAAAACAATATGAAGATAGAAATAAATACAAATAGCGTAAACACAGAAATGAACACAGCTTCATATCTTCTTAAATTTTCATACAATGTGCCACTTCTGGTGGAACTGTCTCTGTAAATAGGCTATTGAAGAATTGTAAGAGAGAAGGGGGAATGGATTTGTGCCAGGTTTTGGTTTTAGTTTTGACAGTGAGTTTTTTGTACAGGAATATTTATTTGGAGTGGGGTGGGGAACATGGATTTTTGGATGTTTTTGTTCATTTATGGTTCTGACATTGAACTTAATCATGAAAGCATTTTTTAGTCATTTTCTATTTTTCAAATTGAATATTTGGGCTTAAAATTCTTTTTGCTTAAGATTATTTTAGGTCATAAATTTAATTTACATGTATTTACCCAACTCCTCTATTATGGAAAGGATGTAACACAAGGTAAATTTTTTTTTGGCAGATTACTGGTGGGTTTAAATCCAGCACTTTTCCTTCTCAGACTGATTTCTTTATCAAGGTTAAAGAGTTTGGTCTGTCCTTCTACTTATCCTCAACTTGGAGTAGAAGAGATGGATTCATGCTTTTCCCATGGATATAAACTCAAATTGAAAGGTGAACAATCTGATCCAAGGTTAGAACTTGCCATGCTAAACTCATTGTCTTAGATGATGAATGTTACACTGCATTAAATTTATTTTTTAATTTAGTTTTATTATCAATAATTATCCAGTCATGTGATTACGTTCACTTTCAAACTAATACCTTTGGCAAAGGTATAAACACCTAACCCCTCCAGCCATGGGTTAAATAGTACTTCCATAGTTTTTCTACAAGGATGGCTTTGGTATTAAATAACCCACAAAGGGTGATATGCTATGAAACAAAGATACCAAACCAAACAAAACCAAAATTGTTGTAAGGATCTTTACACTTTCTTCAGTTCTAACATTTGGAATTTGTTGTCAAGAAGATAATTAAATTTAGGTTTTGGATTGATTTTTTGATTTTTAGAGTCATAGTGTGGTTTTTAGTAGAGTTATAGGAATTTGTTTTCCTGTCTACATTTGGAAATAAGCTCTGATCTTTTGTGTTCTAAAAAAGGACTTATTGCAGTTTTTTTAGCCTGGCAAAAGTTGAAGGGTTGTTGTAAGCAGGCAATTTTTTGCTTATTTTCCCTGTTATTTCTGGTGTGTTTTAGCTTGTCTTTGTGAGATTCCATATGTATTTTGAAAGTGCTATGTTGTGACATATTTTTTGTTGCTAAATTATATTTTATATAAGATCAAAAATTTCTGAACTGGCCAAGGCTATTCCTTGGATTTTTGGCCAATTCCAGGATGCATTCTGGAAGTTATTTTAAAGAATAGCATGCAGATCTTGAAGCATATTTTCTTTCATCTTTTCTATCATCTGTAACTAGTAACTTTTCCAGGTCAATTTCAGCTTTGAGAATCAAAAAATATCTACAAGGGCAAAATCTTTGAACACTGACATTTTATATATATATATATATATATATATATATATACAGACACACACTACCAGTCAAAAGTATTTGGTGACCCACAAAAATTTTTATTTCTCATCTTAAAAGCGTTATTTTTATTGAAACAAGTTAATAGAATAGCATAGGATGGACACTCTTTCACACAGCTGCTAGCAGTGAACATATGGCTGATTAGGTTTAGTAGCTTGACACTATGTCTGCTGTTGGGTGTATTGGCCAGTAGCGCTATGTCGTCGGTGTAGTTGGCGTCGGTAATTGTTTTTGCGGGGTACCTTCTGCTCCTTTTGATATATATTTCCCCAAGACTCTATAAATAGAGAAATATGAACATGGCATAAATATGCCACAAAAAGTATTTTAAACATATGTAAACAATTCTCTTTAGTTTCTAAGTATCTCTTTGTACACAATATTTATTGTTCTTCCAACTTTTGAAAATATTTACAGTCCTTTTTCACTGCTCTCTTATAAAAACATATAGCTGGCCATGTGTAAAACATGGACCTTACCTCTTCCTTCTTACAATTTATAAAGCCAATTTTTTATACTTTATATCAAAGTCTCAAGTTCACCTTCTTTGGCCAGAAATGGCATATATTCTGCTATCTGATGACCTCAGGAGATCTCAAATAATCTCAGAGGTCAACTTCACACAGTTTATGTATAGACAGTAATCAAGTAAAGATACATGCAAAAATATGGTCCCAGGGACTTTCTATTTGGCTATGATCCTCTCCTTCACACACACACACACGCACACACACGTTAATTTTTTTCTAAATCAAAGATCATCATCATGTCGTGCAGCTAGCACGGATATCCCAGGCCCTATCATTCATCGCCTCCGGCAGGTCTTCAGGATTACATCCCATATCATCACATAGCTGCTGTATGAATGTTCGAGCTGGTCGTCCTGCTTTTGATTGGCCATATGCGGGGGTCCACAGGAGTACATCACTTATGATCTCGTCCTTGCTTCTCTAGCAGTGTCCGGCATGTCTGGTTCGTCTAGCTTGAATAGTTTTCGTGATATGTGGTAGGTGACCATATAGATGGTACCTCATGGGGTGTTGCTGCCAGGACTAGTTCAATATTGCTCTCAACATTCTTGTATAATTGCCATTTAGCTTCTTCTCCAACCGTTTAGTCAGCGTCCAAGTAGTGCATCCATATAGCAGTATCGACACGACCGCAGCCTGGAAGAAACTGTGTTTCATTTTATCGGTCAGGTTTGATTTCCATATGATCGAAAGCCTATCGATAGCTGTCCATGCCTTTGTTAGCTGTGTGTCGATGTCTTTTTCAGCTGATGAGACGCTGCTTCCTAGGTAGGTGAATTTGTCAACCAGTTTCAGGGAGGTTCCATCTAGTGTGGAGATGTCGCCTTTCTGATTAAAGCACATAAATTCAGTTTTGTGTGCATTAACATGGAGTCCAATGCCTGCAGCGGCTCTTTCCAAACTATGCAGTAGTGTTTCGGCTTGGTTGGGTGTATTGGCCAGTAGCGCTATGTCGTCGGTGTAGTTGGCGTCGGTAATTGTTTTTGCGGGGTACCTTCTGCTCCTTTTCTTTGTCAGCATGAAGCCGTTTTCCCTAATGTTATCGATTGATGTCCTAAGTACGTAGTCTAGACAGATGATAAAGAGGTATGGGGCAAGCGTGTCCCCTTGTAGTACTCCTGCTACAATGTCGAAGTAATCTGTGTCTCCATCCGGTGAACGCACTTTCTCTTTGGTGTTTCTGTAGAGAATCATTATTGCTGCTACGTTTTATCATAAACAGGGAAACATTATGCATTTAAAACAGATATTATTAGGTATTATTTATTATCAAACTTTGCATCATTATCAAAAATAAAATTACATAACTATATGAAGGGGTGCAATTTTTATTTTCTTGATGGTTGGATATTCATAATTTTGATTATAATTTTAATGGTGTTGTGTTAGATAATAAATAATGCCAAATAATATTTTTTTTATTGTATAATGTTTCACTAGAATTGATAAAATTTTGGTATCTTTGGTTTAGGATAAAATTAACTTTTTATCAAAAAATTAATAAGAGATGATCTTATTTATAAAGGAGAGTGTACAAAAGGATCTATGTGAGTTAATAACCTGACAGAATTTGTGTTTTGTATCCATTTAGTATTCAAATAACATTTACAAAAATGATAATCAGTTGTTAATTAATGAAAAAGCTTTTCTATCATAGCTGCTTTTTATATGCATTACCAATACCATGCATTGTCTTGTTTTTTCTTTTGGATCCTTTATATATATATATATATATATATATATATATATATATATATATATATATATATAGCAAGTGCTTTTCATCTTTTATTTTCAGCTTGGTGCATTTTTACAATGCTGTACATCAAATAGGACTTCAAATCTCATTTTCCTATTCTTTTAAACATCATTCTAAATTCATAAATTACTTTTGCAATAGAAAATAGTAATTATTTTCCACTTTTTAGAACTCTTTTGTTGGAAAAGAATAAATTTAGTCTTTATTATTTTCTTTTACTTTATAGCTTTTTTCTTTCTTTTTGAATGCAATTTACACTTTTTATCTTATTTGACCAATCAAATTTTAAGTCTAGAAATGATTGCATGCTCACACTTGCATGGCCAACTAGTTTTTCAAGTCATTCTCTTTTCTTTTTTTTTTTTTTACTCTCTGTACAATTAACATTTCACACTTGATTCTTCATTTTCAGTTTATCTGATGCAACCTCACGTTTTCTTGTGCAGCTAGCCCAACTAATTTTTGAAATATTTGCCTTGAAAATTAACTCCCGGAAATTAAAAGACAAAATAAGAATACAAATGTTTGACTTGCATTAATTTACCATTTACATTGTGATAACATTTCATTTTCTTGATATCTCTGTCTACTCATTAGAATTATCTGGTCAGTACTATTAATGGCTAAGTCATCTCATTTGGCCTCAAAATTCCAAAGCCTGTCGCATGATCTTTACCATCTTTTATCTTTTATATAATTTCTAGCCATGTTCTAATTCCAGCTTATTTTGAACTTGTAGGGGTTATAAAGTTTTGTTGTGGGTTATTTGGTTTTTAGGGTTTTGATATCTTCTTACCCCATCTTAATTCATTGGTGAAGGCTGTAAAGGAAGAAAATGAAGGAGACAAAGATAGGAGATACCTTTTTTGTATTTCAACTTTATTTTTGGGCTTTCATACAGCTACTCTGTTGTGAGGAATATCTTCCAGGACAATTTGAGTACAGCTGTTTCTCCCAAATAAGGCGTTGAAATGCACTAGTCGTTTTCAGTGGTTGATACATCCAAAGTTTGTGTTTTTACATTGTTGATTTCAGTAGTGTTGGCTCGCTAATAGCAGACATAGTGTCAAGCTACTAAACCTAATCAGCCATATGTTCACTGCTAGCAGCTGTGTGAAAGAGTGTCCATCCTATGCTACAGTGGAGGCTGAAGTGAAGTCAAATTTCTCCTTTTCTGAAAGACGGTTTCCTTACTGAGCATGCATCGCCCCCACTTCCAGTCAGGAGCTTCAGGGAATTTCTCCGCTTCTTGAATTTATTTTATTTTACTTACTTTATTTTTGTTTTCTTAATCATGACAAATTCCTAATTCCAGCTTATTTTGTGGGTTTACCAAAGTTCTCATTAGGGCACCTCTGGTGGTGTAATGGTTAGCAAACTAGACTAGCAAACCTACACGAGTGAGTTCGAGTCTCATTGGGTGCCCCATTCATTTGGCCTTGTGCTACATCAAAGCAAAGAGCTTTGTAAATTACTAATTACTACCAAAGTTCTCATTAGGGCACCTCTGGTGGTGTAATGGTTAGCAAACTAGACTCGCAAACCTACACGAGTGAGTTCGAGTCTCATTGGGTGCCCCATTCATTTGGCCTTGTGCTACATCGAAGCAAAGAGCTTCGTAAATTACTAATTACTACCAAAGTTCTCATTAGGGCACCTCTGGTGGTGTAATGGTTAGCAAACTAGACTAGCAAACCTACACGAGTGAGTTCGAGTCTCATTGTGTGCCCCATTCATTATCAATGGGACAAACATATGATTAAAAGTATTTATATTTTTTAATTTTTTCAAATGAAGATGTGTGCACAGCTAAGGAACGTATAAAATGAAGTGACAAAACCTTGATTGCCTTCAAGATGTCTAAACAAGGCATTACCAATTTTTAAAAAATTTTAATGCTCGTCTTGATACTTTTTGAATAGCAGCTTTTAATAAAATAGGATTGTGCAAGTGCAGCACCCTTTATAGATACAAGAGCTATCTGCAACAATTTTTTTGTTTTGTAAAATGAAGATTCAATCTTGTAAAAATTCACTGATGTCAGGGGCAGAGCAAATGTCATTACACCTTATCACTCGTGTAATCCCGGAATCTATTTGAAGACAACATCTGACTACTTTAAATACTTGTTATTCTGGTTTTGAATTCAGAATTATCTTTCTCCTTGAGTTGTTGCCCACCAAGACAAAGAAGGTTTAGGTTTGGGTTTGTTGTTTTTTTATGGCATATCAACCTTCTTGGGTTATTTAATGCCAAATCCATCATTCTAGGACAGTAGTGTTACTATTTAATGCATAGCTGGAAGGATAAGGGGGTTCATACCTTTCCCAAGGGTATTTGTCTGAAAGTGAAAGTAATAGCGCGACTGGTGTTCAAACTCGCTTACTATTGACCATTGATTTTTGATTGGATTTAGATCAGTTCTTGATGGTAGCCATTCCATTATCTCTTCTGTAAAACATTTATGTTCAAAGAATTCATGGGTATACTTAGATACATGATACTGAGCATTGTCATACATAAATACACACTTCTGCAGTCCAGCGCTTTGACCATTATGCCACGTGGACCCCCCCCCACTCCCGCCCAAGACAAAGATTTATGTCTTTCTAAAGGAAATTAATTTGAAGTACATGCAAATGACCTTGGTCAGAATTTGAACTTAGCGTCATTATATTGCCAGTGCTTTCAAGTATTTCTTCTTAATAGAACTGATGAAAATTTCAGTTTTTGATCATTTTTTTTCTAGTCAATTTTTTGCTCAAGTCAGACAAGCCAAAATACGTGACTGAATTCTGAACAACTGCTTGGCAATGATTATACAACCATATCTTAGACAACACTTGAACCAACTATTGTAATTGAATCATGGTAAGATATTGGGTCATTCATTTTTTGCTTCTCTTTCTCATAATTCAGTCTTTCTTTTTTTTTTTCTTTAACAAGAATTAAATTAAAGTGAATTAAAAGTTATATTTTGTAAATCACATGAGAACTGCAGACTTTCTGCTTGCTGAGGTTGAGATTGACTGAAATTCTTCAAATTTAAAATTGAAAAGTAACTATATTTGATTACACTGAAAAAACATTATTCTAAAAAATTATCAAAACATTACACAGCATTTAATATGCTGTGAGAGACTAAGTATTGAAATGTCAAGCTATTGCAACAAGTAGATCAGAATGTCTTTTACTAAACATTAGCTCAACTACTTGTCTTTATTGGAGAAAAGGTCAAGACTTGGGCAAATAAAGACAAACATCAAAAATCCTTTCTATTTATTTTATTTTTCAAAATAATGTTTATTTTACTATTTTATTCTCCATTAAAAATCAACATCAAATGACTAGAAACAGTAATTCTGAATAAAAAGTTAACTTTACCCAAAGCAAATAGATTCACCAATTATATCTTACATAATCTTATAAAGTTGATTGAGCTTTGTTAAGAAATAATTTTTTGATATAAAATTGTGACACTTAAGAGATTTATCAATTTGAATATGTTTGTTTTAGTCTGGATTGTTAGTCCTAAATAAGTAATATAACTATATAGTTATTTTATATCTATCTTTGTCTTGGATTTGAACTCAGGTAGCCATGTCCATTTCCTACAACTGTAACCATTACACCATAATATATGAATAATATGAGAACAAACATCTTAATTAGAAGCAGTTATCCAGGTTTACAGATTAATATGACATTTTAATGATTTATTTATTAGTTACATTTGTATCCAAATAATACATACGTATATGTATATGTAATAATACATCAAAACACTACTGCATAGTTTGGAACGAGCCGCCGCAGGCATTGGCCTCCATGTCAATGCACTCAAAACTGAATATATGTGTTACAACCAAACAGGCGACATTTCCACACTAGACGGAACCTCTCTGAAACTAGTAAACGAATTCACCTACCTAGGAAGCAGCATCTCATCAACCGAAAAAGACATCGACACACGACTAATGAAAGCATCGACAGCTATCGATAGGCTCTCGATCATATGGAAATCAAACCTGACCAATAAAATGAAACGCAGTTTCTTCCAGGCAGCAGTTGTATCGATACTGCTATATAGATGCACCACTTGGACGCTAACTAAACGGCTGAAGAAGAAGCTAGATGGCAATTACACAAGAATGTTGAGAGCAATATTGAACAAGTCCTGGCAGCAACACCCCACAAGACACCAACTGTACGGCCACTTGCCTCCCATCACGAAAACTATACAACTTAGACGAACCAGACACGCAGAACACTGCTGGAGAAGCAAGGACGAACTCATCAGTGATGTACTCCTATGGACCCGTGCATATGGCCAAGCAAAAGCAGGACGACCAGCTTGAACATACATACAGCAGCTATGTGAGGATACAGGATGTAGCCCTGAAGACCTGCCAAAAGTGATGAATGATAGGGAGAAGTGGCGAGAGAGGGTCAGGGATATCTGTGCTGGCGGCACGACATGATGATAATACATACATATATGTATATATACCTCATCTGAAGCAATAAAATAAATCACGTAAACTTCAATAATTCAAATTTGCTTTGAAAAATTGTTGAATTTTAAATAATCAATTTAAATGTCAAAAATAAAGCTTGAGTTAAAATTTTAGGTAGTATCAACATGTTTTATTGAAGTTCAATGATCAAATGTATTGTAAAAAAGAAACAGCAGTCTAAAGTTACTAGGCAAAACCAAATAATCATTTTTTATTTCAATTCAAGGGTAATAAAATTATCAAAAACTGATCAACACCAATAATAGGATTAGAACTAAATACATATGTCTTTGAACCCTTTACATTTTAATATAGTGACCCTTCTCAATAATATCAAGTAACCCACTGATTTTGTTATTTTTTTACTTCAGCAGGTTCAGTTTCTGACATGGTAACTTCCCATAAGTCTGCCTTGCTGTTATATTGTTTGCTACCTTCATATAATTTCATCTTCACAATTGACCATTGATTTTCAATTGGATTTAGATCAGTTCTGGATGGTGGCCATTCCATTATCTCTTCTGTAAAACTTTTATGCTCAAAGAATTCATGGGTATACTTAGATACATGGTACTGAGCATTGTCATACATAAATTCACACTTCATTTTGAAGCTGCAAGACTGGGAGTTGTACCATGCAAAGAATGTCTTGTCGATAAAATCATAATAGTTAGCACTGTTCCGTTTAACTACTTCATTGACTTTGAATGGTTTGATTGACAATTTCAACCCATATCATCACACTTCCACCTCCTTTCTTTTAGCTACAGGCATGTTTGAATTAGATAAAATCCATCCTTTGGCCCATCCATCAGGTCCTTCAAATGTCACTCAAGATTCATCTGTGAAATTTACTCGATGAAAATTAATTTTTATACATTTCTTGGCCCAATTTTGACACTTTAAAATATCTTATATTTAGAAGATTTTTTACCGGTCCCAATTCACTAAGTATTTAACACCTTTTGTTCTTCTTGACTCCCTCAATTTCAGCCTTTTCAAAGAGCTGAGCACAGGTCAAAAGTGATTGTTTTGCAATAACTCTCCCTTTAATTTACGTTAATCTCATGGAATCAAGTTCTTAAAGCCTTTTCCTTTGCTTCAAGTTCTTAACTTTGTTATATTTTCAACAGCTTTGTTCGATGATCTCTGCAAAGTTTCTTTGATACCTCCAAAGTGGACATTATCTCACTTAATAACTTTGTTATTTCCTGTTTTTCAGCAGTTTTTAAATCCCTCTCATCACCCATATTTTGACATATATGATGGACAACTTGAAAAAATAATTTTTATTACCTTTCAGTTTAATCTCCATAGAAACTTTAGGCAGTTTCTCTTTGCAAGTTCAAAATATCTTAAAATATTGGTTAGAAATGGTAAAAAATTTAGTTTGATATTTTACTAAGGAAGAAAATGGATAAGTTTATGTTTGAGAAATATTGGTCCAGAAGTTTTTGAGTTATTGAAGTTTATTTGATTTGGATAATAACTTCAGACAGGACATTATATAATACACAGTAAAACCAAATAAACAAATGCAAAATTTGAAAAGAATATTTTACTCTTTTATAACTTCAAGATAAAAAATATTTTTTATTGTTTTTTAACAAGTTCCAAATACTTATTTATTTGCTTGAACACTTTTTATTGTTTGATAAATTTTACCAAAAATCTAACACTTTGGACTTCTTCCAAAACATTTCCATCTGACGATTGTGTTTTTGTTTATTCTAAAGAATATGTATGAAACTATTGCTTATGAAATAAACCTGAGAAGGTGAATTTTAAATTGTTTTGATTTATATATATATATATATATATATATATATATATGTGTGTGTGTGTGTGTGTATATGTGCGTGTATTGTTAAGCATGCGTACTCATTGGGACAACAAAAATGGTTACGTAACAAGAATAATAAAAAAAAGATTTTGGTCCCGGCTATATGTAAAAAAAAATAAACAAAAAAGCAAGGGAAGGGAATTTCTTCTCAAGACACCAGTGAAAATGAGAAAAGATAACCAATAAACACACTTGTAAAAACACACAAGTCAACACAAGTTAAAAGTTTTAAATATAACAAGGTTTATTTACATAAATACAGGAAGGAAAATCTTGAACAAAATAACAGAACTTAATGAGGGAAAGGAATACTAATATATATGTATACATAATCAGCAAGTGAAGAATACATTTATACAGACAGTATCAGTTTATGAGAAAACAAGAAAAGGGGTTAACTTACAATTCTTTGAAGGAATGAATTTGAAGTGTAGTCCAAGATTTAGTTGGACAGATTTCAATATATAAGAAAGTTATTTTCATAGATGAACATCAACAAAATGAATTCAAGTCATTTGCAAATGCATGCAATGTTTAAATTGGTGCATGACAAAAATGTTCTATACAATCACTCAGGGTGGATGCAAAGGGACCTTCCCCCAGGATAAATGAAACTTGGGTATTTTTATGACTTTTTCTCAGGCACAGACATCAGGTGAAGATTCTTGATATGGGGTGATTACAGTTGAGGAATTCAGTGGAATACAAGAATTTGATATTTTGTTTTTCTTTGTGTGTCAGTTATTCAATTAGTTGACAGAATTCCTTTCTTTTTTTATCTGTTGATTTTTTTTCTTTAACATGAAAAAGGTATTCTTCCTTTACGATTCCTTCCTCTTCTTGGAGAGGAAATCAACATGACTTATCCAGCAGCCAGTCACTGGTATTCTGTGTTGTGGACTGAAAATTTGGGGGAATATTACGTTGGTCACATGTTTGATTTTCGTAAGCGTATATGTTTGATTTACGTGGATGTATGCAGTTGAAGACATAGATCACATGTACTTTGAATATTGGTGTGATGTTTGTCAATCTTGAGCAAAAGGAAACCAGAATTACTTCAGACGCTGTTGGCTACACAACTCATTTTTGGTGGGAGTTTGAAATCAGGGAGAAGAAAGTCATATGTTTTAGCTCACTAATAGATATTACTAAAGACTCTTTTTGATGAGGTGATCCTGAGCCCTCTTTGAGTGTGTGATTACAACTAAAGACTTTTTTTTACTCATAAACAGAAAAACGAAAATAAAAAAAATGCTTTTTCACTCGCTGGTACTTTTTTTTCCAAGCTTGTAAAATCTGAAAATGGGGTTTGAAATACGGATATTATGTTACAGTATATATATATATATATATATATATATACACTACTGTAATCTAGGAGAGATGGCATATCAATGAGATATTTTTATTGGTGCAATATATTTAAACCATTCTGCGTGAATAAAGGAGTTTTGAGCCCAACTAAGAAATGAATGATGATTTTGTGAGGGTCTTCGTTCACACCAGATTTCTTAATCATTCAACTTGTCCATATAATGAAGATGGCTATAAAATTCTAATTAGACATTTTTCTAAATAGAGGAATGAACTTGATCTTACAATGTGAAACAAACCAAATCATAGGTCAACTAATGGTTCCTAAAAGCAAACCAGGAACAAAAAAGTATATTTTCATTAATGTTTTGATTCATTAATGTTTTGATTTTGGGACAATAGAAACAAAAACAAAAATTTGGACATAAATCTCTTTTCCAATTTCTATTTGTTTTAGGGATGGATAGTTAAAATTTCAAGTAAGCCTTTCTTATGTTTTTTGATTTTTTTCAACTCTTAGAAAACCCCAAAAGACAGATGATCTGATGATATCTTATTCATTAAAATTCCTAAAGACATTAATAACATTTACACACACACACACACACACACACACACACACACACACACACACACACACACACACACACACACAAAATAACGTAACTTTATATATTCATTTATCACTTTTTCAACCAGTCACCAGGTCTCCTTAGGAAAAGATGAGAAATTCTGTTATGCTAACACATAATGCCATTCAACCCAATATGACTCATATTACCATAACAACAGAAATTCTCATTAACACTCTGCAGTGACACCTGCTTGCTAATACATTGCAAAAAGCTTACAGCTTCAAAATAGACAGAATTTGTATATTTTTTATTAATAATTTTCAAAAATATAAAACTCTAACAAATCTTATTGATTTGTTTTTTTTTACATCTATTGTATAATCAATTATTAATTCTTGGCGCAAAATTTTATCAATTTGTGATCATATATCAAAATAATTATGATTTTATAACTTTATTAGTTTTTTAATCTTATATATAGTTTTACCTTTAATCCTTTTTTTAAAATTCTATTATAATCATAAATACCTACATAGCTCTTCAAAGTTTCATATCTAATCAGAAACAAATACCATGGTTTAAAGATCTGAATGACATTTTAATACTAATTTTTTTGTTACCTAGAAATCTAAATTATGTATATATTTGATTGCCCAGTTGCCTGGGGCTGCAGAATACAATGACTGCATCTCTGCAAAGGGGTAAGACTCCCCCAATGAGTGTCCTGGATATGACACTAAACAATCTGATGGTGAGGCTCCAGTAATGCTGGAGCTTTGGGAAATGCAGAGTACCCCTTTATTGCCATCACTCCCTGGTCCACTCTGGCCCAGAGTGGTAGCACCTGATAGGGTCTAATCTATAGGTCAAATAGAACAAATTATGCTAAACTGAATTGTTTGAAATAGAACTGCTTTTTGACATTGAAACTGTTTATATATAGAATTGTTTATATGTATAAAAATGGATTTGGTATAAATGACCTACAATAGTTGATGAGTCATAAGATCAAACCAAACCAAACCAAACCAAATGTATATATTCAAACAAATAAACAAATTAATGAAATTGATGTAAATATAACAAGAGGGCAGGTAATATTACCATTTATACAAAAATGGCAGTTGAGGTTGTTGAGTTCTGTTGCCTCTTGTAATATTAAAAGGAAGAAAATAAATGATGAAGGCGAGAACATTGATAAGTTTCAAAAGGAAAGTTTTAATGGCAGCATGAGACGACGTTTTCCTTTGTGCTGTGTGTAATAATAGAAGAAGGACAGTTGTAATTAGTTGAGCAGGAATTTAGCATTCAGCTAGAAGTTTGTGGTCCAGTTGATTTAGGAGAAATGAGTAAAAGGTGAAAGAATGGTCTTCTAAAGAAAAACAGTGGTCAAGTGTTGAATGTACTCTCTCGTGTTGTAATGTCCATTTGTCTGCTGCTGGAACCAGACCTGGTAAGAGAGTCAGTCTGTCCTGCTCAAAAAATATGTGAGGAAGAGAAGATGAAAGAATGTTACACCGCCTTTTATATTGTCCAAGAAGTTATCCGGGCAGAATGGCATGAGTCATTCTCATTGGACGAAATATATAAATTTGAAACCTCAACGCCAAAATGATTCCTGCACTAAATAATAATTTGAAGTTCTTTCTTTCTGCTACATAAAGAATATTTTACTGCTTTTAACTTCAAGATGAAGAATATTTTTCATTATATATGTTTCTCCACCCTACCAAGAAGTGAATGGCCTTGAGTCATAAAACATACATGCTATTCTACATAAACTTTTCGTTTCCCTCCCATTGAAACTTTTTTCCCACCTCAACTTGGGAGGGAGGAGAAAAATCTTACAGCTTTGTCGTCAGTTTATATAAGTAATGTCTCCACAACTAAACCAGTGAGAGTGAGTGAGATATTATCAGACTTCACTTTATTTATACATGAAAATAAATGATATAATTATTACAATTACAGTTATCTTCATTTACATAAGTTACTGGCAAGAGTTCCTGCTGATGGCTAGAACCAAAGAAAAAATTGATAAGTGAATAAATCCATTATTAAAGTGAACTGAAGATAGATCAGCCTCATTAAACTTTTAATTTTTTAGGAATGAAATTTTTGATTTGTTAGATTTTTAAAATATACAAATGAAAGAATTTTTTTAATTCCCCTTTTACCAAAATAGTTACCAGTTTCAGAGCAGAAAGTAGTATTATTTGAATGACTAAACACTTTAATTTAAAAAGCCATCAGAAAACAAGCATTTATTCATAAAATTCTTATCACAATTTGATTCTAAAGGTGAATATACAAATTAGTTATTACTATTAAGCAACAACCTCTACGTTTGCTAAGATATAAAAGGCATTGTGCTAGTTATGAATAATGAATCTTCAAAAACAATGTTTTATTGGGGTAGAGTACTGTTAAAGCACCTGTAGCATGAAATTACCAAAGTTTTGAGTGGATAACTTCTGCTTTTAGAGTTAAAACTTGTAAATATTGTTGAATACATCTGGAGAAAAATTATACTTATCCAAAAGTTTTCTTTAGCTAATTTTTCGTTTATATAACCAATGAATTTATTACTGTCATGTGTATTCTTGTAAAATCACGAGAAATCTTATCAATCCCTATAATGGTATCAAAATGAACTGACCTTCAAAAACTTGTAGACTCACTGATATATTTTAGAATAATTAAATGGTTTGAAAAGAATTACTTTGATTAGTCTGCATAATAACCAAATACTTTCAGAAAAGATTTTGGTTTACTTCACCACTTAGTCTGTTGTTATCAGTTGAGTTCTCTGTATTGACCTTCATCTGATTTTCCCAAACCTTCATTATTTTATAGGACTCATTGAAAAAAATGTTCACTTAGGATTCCAAAATGACTTACAGCTGGAATACATACACATACGAGTCGCATCTCCCAAAAACAAATTAAATACATATCCACAACACCAAATATTCTTGTGACAAAGTCATGTTTCTTTCATCAAAACTAATAAGCTAGAGTAAATACCACTTATTATTGACTGCTTCATCAAATGAATCTGATACACAATTTTCAAGATTTCTCCCTACCTCTGACAGCAATTCTCTCAAAAAAATATATAAATTGCTATGACTGGAATCTTCAACATTCACCAGATTTAGAAGCCTCTCTTTGGCCTTTTCATCAATACCATATTTAACAACTACTGCAAACTTATCAGGAACAAGGCCATCTTGAGTTGAATCCATTTGAATTGAAGATAGATCAGCCTCATTAAATTCTTTTGAGATATTTATTTTAATCATATCTCTAGCAAAATTAAATACTTTACATACTGTTGTTTTACAGAAAAATGTAACAAATTTTTCACAACTGTTCTTTGTGGAACAATGGCTCTAACAATTCTCCAGTGAATTATTCAGATGTTCTTTCAAAATTGGATTATATTTTGTAAAAAGCCTTACAGCTTCTAAGAACTTCCCACAATTTTTGATTTGGTTTTAGTCAAAAGAATTTTAAAAATCTTCAGTCAGTTTGCTATAACATAGAAGTGCTCGAAAGTTAATATAAAATAAAATATCAATGAAGCAAATTCAAAACTGCCCATTGTTGAAATATTTGCTTTTTCCCCAGAGAAAACCATTCTTTTGACAGGCCATGCCTTTTACCTCAATGAAATATGTCTCAGTGGAATGCTGGTGACAATCTGACTTCTCAAACCTTGTGATATGTCTCCAGTCAGAGCAACCTTCAATTGTCAGTAAATGAATTAGTTTATCAAGTGCATACACCAGACAGAATGAGCAATGCATTTCCGGTTGATTTCTTCACCTTGAAGCCTTTTTCTTGATGTTAAAAGGAACGTTAAGCATGAGTTGATATGGATGCAACTCTCAGAGAACATACCAGCTGAAATTCTAGTGGAACTGGAAACCTATGCAATTGCAAAGGTAAATACACCACTTTTATACGGTGCTTGTTTTTGAATACATTATTCCTCTTCCTTTCTATAGATGTTAGCTGGTGTTACTGAATTTCCTGATTGTACTTCTTGTGCTTCTCTTGATCTTGTTTTGATAATTCTTATACTGTTACATGATTCAATCTTTACCTCAACTATCTTGGATGATGTGGGGGATTTCTTAGAGAAGAAAGTTTCACTTTTGCTTATTGTTTTCTGAATTTTCTGTGCCACTTTTGGGTCCTGTCTGATATTTTGGTTTGGTTTGTTTAATGGCGTTTCAATCTCTATTGGTTATTTTGTACCAAAGCTATCCTTCTAGAAAACTAATTGTGGTACTATTTAACCCATAGCTGGTGGAATAAGAAGGTTCATGCCTTACCAAACAGTGGGAATAGTGTTTGATCTCCCTTACTATGATTTTGCAGTTCAGCAAATTAACCACTCCATCATGGAGACTCCTCCCTGATATTTTAGTATCATAAAATATGAATTTTTCAGTAAAGTTTTTAAATGAGTATAAAAATAAAAAGTACTGTAAATTCATATGTACATATGAAGAAATGATATGATGCAATGTTATTTCATGTAACTCAAAATGTCAAGGGGTGTCCTCGTGGTGTAATGGTTAAAGCGATGGACTGCGGAATCGTAGTACGCGAGTTCGTACTCCAGTTGCGCTATTACGTTCACTTTTGGGCAAATACCCTTGGGAAAGGTATGAACCCCCTTATCCTGCCAGCTATGGGTTAAATAGTACCACTACTGTTCTAGGAGAATGGCTTTGGCATTAAATAACCTAAACGGAGTTGATATGCCATTAAACAAAGAAACCAAACCAAACCAATCAAAAATGTCAAAATAATAATATCCAGTGGACATAAGTATATATTAAAAAAAATAAATTTGTAACTTATGTACAAGGAATAAATTTTCAATTAAATCAATTTTTTCAACAATTACTTTTTAGAGAGACACCATTTTGTATAACTGCAAAGGTTAAAGTACAAACAAAAGTGAACTAATATGCCAGCAAGTATAGACAATGATAAAACATTGCAAACCAACCCTAAGTTATTATTTTTATACAATAAAAACTACAATAGTAATGTATTAATGCAAAGTGGCTCCTTTCAAAGTTTCACTGCTTATCAATCTTTCCAAGCCAGTTGCTGACTATAGCAGTGACCAAAATTCATATCTAAATCCTGGGAAGCCCAAATTAAAAGCAATGACAAGAAGCCACAATAGAATTGACAATATCCAGAGAAATAAAACTTAATAAATCAAAAGTAAGAAATCTACCAATCTTTATTCAAGATGTGGGTGACTTCTGTTCAACAGTCCAAAACCTGATCGCAATATGAATTTGAAAATAAAGCAAATTCGGGAACCATGTGGACAGACAAATAAGGAGTCTAAAAGAAAACATGGCATTAAAAAAGGGCTAAAACAAAACCAAAGTTCAGTAATACATGACAAAAGTAGATCTTTTATTCAGATCTTAAACTCTCTCTTTTTATAGAGCTGTCTCTTCTGTGTTTTGCCTTAATTACCTTCTCCTTCATACTCTCCAAAAAATACATTCTTTTTATCTGTGTTTCTCGGTCCATCTTCTTTTTGAAAGCAGCGTCACTCAAACTACTTTCTTCTTCACTCCAACATAGCAGTTTTCACCAATGTAAGGAACAGAGAAAGGAAGACTTTGCATTTATAATAGTATTAAAGAAATTTAGGTTAATAACTCCTACCCTAGACAAGGCGACTTGCTTAAATTTGTGATATCAGTGAATGAAGATATTAATACACAGTTTAAACCATGAATGGTTACTCTAATTCTAAGATATTCAGTACTGGAAAACAAGCAGATAACTTAGTCTGGGTATTTTTTATGGGTTTATTTGCAGTAAAGTGTTTTTAAATTCTTGTTTTATTATATTCTATTATTTGAATAATACAATAACTTTTATATTTATACACAGTGATGCAGAAGAGGAAAGACAGAGAGAAGTGAAGAGGAGAGAGCAGTGTATCACTAACCATCTAGGTTGTCTGGTAAAAAGAAATGATAACAAACAAATAAGTGAACAAACAAGTAAGAGCATACTTATGTAGAATACACAAGGCAATTTTGCAATTTCTAATGTTTGTAGTATCTGTTGGTGATTTGTTCTTCGTTTAAAAGACTGTTAATATATTTAAGAAGACCAATGTTGCCATAAGAGAAATTTGGTACTCAGTGTATAGACTGATTTTATTGTTTGTTGTGATAGTGGAAAAAGAAAGATTAGCATTCTGAGTGTGGCTTGTCTTCGTTCTTATTATTGACTTTGTAATTTCTTAGGTGACCGAGTGTTCTTTGTCGGACTGGTTGTTGATAGAAATGTTGAGTCAATATGCTGCATGCATATGCATGGATATGACTTTTGCTTGGATCTCTTATACAGCATGTACTGTAAGAGAGAGCACAATATTGGTTTTTCATATTGCTGCCAAGGGAGCTGTAATAGAATATAACACTTTAAGAGAGGTCTCTACATGGCACTTGCTGAAGTAGGTAAGAAACCTATGTAGAGTCTCTATCTGGTACACATTACATGGATATGATTGGTTGGCCAGTCATTAGTTTTTGCTAGCCCAGGTCTCTTAAAAAGAAAAAGAGACAATAAAAATTTTGGTGTATTTATGTACTTTGGAAGCACTGGTCTTCTAATTGGCTGAAAAAAAGTCATGTAACCTGTTCACCACTGGGTAGTAAGCAGTTAGCCAGTGTCTTATATGGTCATGTACCATTCAATTTTTTGTTACTTTAATGAAAGAGTCTTGTATCATAATGAAATTTGACTTTTATTTGTACTATCGATAGCCATCCATACCTTCGTTAGTTGCATATTGAAGTCATTTTCCATGGATAAGACACTGCTTCCAAGATAGGTGAACTTGTCCACTAGTTTCAGAGGGCCACCATATAGTGAATAGATATTGCCTCTTTGAGTAAAGCACATGTACTCCATTTTGTCTGCATTCATATGGAGGTCTATTCTGCCTGCTACCTGCTCTATACAATGCAACAGAGATTCGGCCTGGGCAGGTGTATTTGTCAGCATATGGAAGAGAGACCTATCTGAGGAAATGCAATTTTTTCCAAGGAGCAGTCTTATCCATACTACAGTATGGATGCACCACTTGGATACTGTCTAAGCATATAGAGAAAAAACCTTGATGGCAATTGCACAAGGATGCTACGAGCAATATTAAACAAATACTGGAAGTAACATACCACAAAACAGCAGCTCTACGGCCACCTACAACCCATCTCGAAGACCATCAAAATTAGACCCCTTCCTATTGACCCCTTCACATGGATGTGCAAGTGTATGATGATCAACTAGAACTAATCAACAACAGCTCTGTACTGATACAGGATGTAGTCTGGAAGACCAGTTGGGAGCAATGGTATATAGAGATGGATTGCCAGAGGGAGAGTTAGGGAAATCTGTGCTAGCAGCATGACATGATGATGATAATTATTTGTTCTGCTATTTCCTGATCAAGATTTCTAAGGCTGAACTAAAATGCGTGCATGCGTGTGTGGACTTTGATGTCATTTTTTTATCACTTAGAATATTCAAACTATTGTCTTCAGCTTCATTGTTATACTTACAACATTCAATATTGTAAGTATTCCTTATTATCTACCTGAAATCCCCTGATGTTTCACCCAGAAGCACTTTTCAACAAAATACCTTTATTCACTGTGCCATGTATCCTGCTATAGCTTAACACTTGTACCCAGTCATGGTTAACAGAATTAGAACAATCTAGCCTTGTGGATTAAATAAAGGGTTCAGTTTGGGGTTCTGTGAAGGCTCCCGAGTTCAACATGAAACACCTGAAGAAGGCCGAAGAATGTATCGGCTGAAACGTTGTAAATATAACAATGAAGATGAAGGCAATAGTCCCTATAATCTAACTGAGAAAAATCAAGCTTTATCTCAGAAATTTGAAGTCATTGTTTTAGCTTTCCTTTCCCATGTAGAAATAAACAACCTTCCAGGTCTTGTGTACTAACTTCAAAGAAAAATGTTTACTGACAGGAATTCTTTAACGTTGTTACTATCTAAGTTAGTAAGAGGAGAAATATATAGGGGATATTTATTTCTAGTGCTACCGAATACTGTCAGGAACATATCTAACGGTTCATATTAATTGTACAACAGGGATTTGAAGTCATAACCGTTATTTACACAAGATTCGGCCAGAATGCCAAACATTAATTCACGTAGAGCCTACTTCAAAAGTAAAACTTTTGCCACTTGAACACCTTGGTGCCTTGGTCTCTCAGGCACTGCTCAAATACCCGGCAGCTCATTCCTCCCTTGATGTGGACATATCATTCTCGCTTGATCCGTTTATCAAATGCATACATGGGCATGTGTGTGGGGTTTAGTTTTCACTAAGGTTAATCCATTGATCTTTCTCTCCTTAGTGGCATATCTATCTCCTCTTATGTATATCTATAAAAGTGTGACATGCATTTATGTTTGGTATGTAGTTAAAAATATGATATATAGATATGTCTCAAAGAAAAGGAACAAATCTCAGCCTAATGTTTAGGGAGCTATACACTAATCCTAGGCAAAAGTGCTGGAGAGTAATACTTTGATTCTAAGCAGAGGGCACAGATTCTACACTCTGATCCTAGACAACCCTGCCATTTTTATGGGAATGATGCAAGACAAACACGATGAAAAAAAAAAGATAAATACATTAGGAGTCTTTCACGTAGTACATTTTATTCTTTCATTAAATTTATCAGATCTGCTGTCTTCTCTCGTGGGATATCTAACCATGCCAAATTTTGTTAAATAAGAGTAATAAGAAAATGATATCAAAGATAACATAAAAAATCATAACAGTTATAGAAGTATTGCAAGAAAAATAAATAAATAGATAAAATTTAAAAAAAATTAATTTACTATAATTCTAACTGACAATAGAATAAAAAAACGGAAGTGGGCTAAATGAGGAGATAACTCTTCGCCCCTCTTCTATTCCCCCCACCCTTCTTTCCTGTGTCTATTCTGATTTATTTTATCCATAAGATCTGAAGAAGTCCTGTTAATTTTTTTCGTGTTTTTTGATTTTATCAAAAACACATAACAGGATGGAAATAAACTTATAATCCTAATGTGACCGGTTTGTGTTTTTTCTTAATGAAATTATTGCTCTGTAATGTCTGTTACATTGAGCTCTTTACCAGGAAAATTTAAATGTTCACTTTTGAATAGTTTTCTTGTCCTGATGGAATTACTCCCAACTCCGGTTTAACTGGACCAAATAATACTTATATATATATATATATATATATATATATATAATCAAGACAGTCACATCATGATAGGTGATAGCCGTCTTTACCACCAAAATTACAACTCAGACATTCTGATTAATAACTGATTCAACTTGGGAAAAATATACAAGATGCTTAAGATGATAAGGTTGTAAGACATCTGTACATCACTAGATAACAGGGATATATACTAGTAAGGCACTTATGCCACTCTCCAGGTCTACATAGCCACAGCTCAATGACAAGTATAACAAGATAACTAGAGATTATGAAAACTGCAGGTTTTATTTTAGAGTACCTCCTCTTAGACTTTCCCGTCAAAGGATACCGACAAGTCTGCTGGAACTTGACATTGTCTCTTCTTTCTCCAGTTCTGATTTTGTTGTTAACTTCTGGAAGAGTTGCCTTCACAATGGCTTTTTATGAGAGTGCAGTCCTTTCTATTCCATATGCACACACACATAGTAAAATTTGAATATTTAACTCTGTGCTTAGGAAGAGGACATAATTTTTTTTCGGATTGGATATAAAGTAAGTTTTCAAATGAGACCTTTTATTCAACTTAACAGTAATAGAATATCTTATCATACAAATTAAAACATTGTAGATCTGTCATTAGCTTCAAATTTTTGAGATTAGCTATCTTATCTTCTGGAATATCCAGAATATTATCTAAGAAAACTTGAATATTTTTTGGACCTGTTATTTTCAAGTTTTTGTTGGCATGACATTTAGTCATAATTTTAAATGCTAATAAAAAAAAGTTTTTTTTCTCACAGATTTAAATAGATTTAAACAGTTGATTTTTTTCTGTCAAAAGGCTTGCTTAGAATCAATCAAAGATATTGAAGAGGTAGCTCATATTGTTATTTGGAAGAGGTTCCAGACAAATTTACTTGGATAAAGTCTCATGGCTTCTACAAACTTAAGACAAAAAATAATACTGTACTTTTTCAAATACTTAAAAACTGTTTTCAGTTAGGTGTTTATTAAGGTAAAAGAAAGTATTGACGATTAATATTTGAACATGACCTTGTTATGTTGATGGCAATAAAATTTGTTTCTTTTTGCGGAATGCTCTTATTCTTAACTCTCAAAACCAAGTTGTTAGAAGCAAATTGTCCAAATAGAATAAATAGTATGCATAAATTTCCAGTAGATAAATAACAGTATATTAATATACTTATAAGTAATATGGATGAATGTCTGTATGTATTATTCTTTTGAGAGTTTTTCACTAGTATTAGCTGATGATCTTCCATTGGAGTTTGAGTGATAGTATGTCTCCTCAAGTCTCCAGGATTATTCTCAGGATTCTGGCCGATCTTGATAATGCTGTCATTTGGAAGGTCTCCACTCGTCCTCATATTTCCAAGTCCTCCAGTTCCATTATCAATCCTTTGGTGACTGTACCGAGTGCACAAATTACCATTGGTATCACCGTCACTTTTATGTTCCATAGTTTTTTTTTCCAGTTCTCTAGCAAGGTTTAGGTATTCATCTTTCTTTTCACTTTCTTTCAGTTTTATTTTGTGATAAGCCCGAACGGTCAAGTCCACAATTCGACGGGTTCACTTCTTTTTGTTGACTATCACAAGGTCTGGTTCTCTAGCCGAGATTAGGTGATCTGTTTGTATCTCAAGATCCCAGAGAATTTTGTGCATTACATTCTCCACAACGGATTCTGGGTTGTGCATATAGCATTTTTTTCGTATGGTCAACATTCCCAGGGGATCAACCAGCCCACCCAGTCGTGTCTAGCTTTATACACTTTTTGAGCTATTTTGCTGCATTCTATAGAATACACATTTTTTTTGCCTTAAAATAATCAACCCCCAAAACACAGAATAAGAACATTCTAGAAATTTCGGATCAAAATCACATTAACATTGAAGTTACATTTTTGATATTTTTTAAACAATCAGCTAAAAACACAAAATAAGAACATTCCAGAAAACCCGGCTCAGAAACTAATTAACATAAAATTTTTAGATTCTAAAACAAATAAGTAAATATACGAATCTGATTGGTCAAGAAATGTCTGCGCGCTTGAATTTTAGGACTCCCAATGAAACCTAACAATATCCTATTTTTTGATCCACTTTATTGACCCCAAAAAGTATAAATAACGAAGAATTCAATTAACTAAAGCATTCATTCCTTCGACGACCAAAAAGACTTTTCACGACAGGAGGCCATGAACAGACAGCAGAGAGATACGCCATAAGACTCAAAGGGAAAAGGCATGCAACCTTCTTTTACCAACTAGTAGATGCGACACGTTGTCGCCAAAAATTGTAAAAAAGGCTCGTGCGGACTTATGAAAACAAAAGGCTATGGGATACACATTTTTTCTAGTCTTAAAATAAGCAATAAAAACATACTTAAGAACATTCTAGAAATTTAGGATCAAAACCGTATTAGCATTTAAATTACATTTTTATATTTTTCAACCAATCAGCTAAAAACATAGAATAGAACATTCTAGAAAAATAGGATCGGAAGTGAACTAACAGAAAATATTCAGGCTCGAAAATAAAATAGTAAAATACAAATCTGATTGGTCAATAAATGTCTACGCGCCAAAATTTTAGGACGATTCTTTGATCCACCTGTAGGATATAAATAATACAGAGTTAGGGAGCCATTCATACAGACTAACACACAGACTTAAACACAAACCTTACACACAGATGAAGACTAAGACAACACCACAAGCCTCTAAGCCAGTAATGCAGTAGCCGATACTGTGTCCGACAAATTCCTTTCCTTCTTCAACTAAAGTTCATTACCTCTCTTCAGATGGCCGAGAATCACATTCAAAAGAAAAACCCGACAAACTTTCTTTCATCAACGCGACACGCTGTCGCCACAATCATAAAACCCGCTATGAACTTAATGTAAGTAAGAACGACTTATTTACGGACTCCGTTAACATGAACATACACACATCTTTAAACAAATTTATTTTCTTCTTGTCAAACTTTATTTTCCAAAAGACCATTTACACATCATGTATTTTGTTTGTTTTCATATTCTGTTATATGCATATTAAATTGTTTGTTGTTTAATGTTCGTTGTGTTCTATTCCATTTCTTTCACGCGATTGTAAAGTTTTGTGTTGTATTTGTGGTGGGAATAATTAAGAGAGCAATACCCGTAAATTACGGACGCACATCTACTGATCCAACCAAATAACATACTACAAAATACATACTACCCCCACAAGGCACATACTTACGGTCCATCACTTATATACACCACACACATACTCATGTATGTAAGTAAAGTCAACTTTTTATCATCTTTACTTCGGCCAACTATGGACACATTGATTTAATAGACTTTCCTAACATGTACACACGCCACACGGGCGAACAAATCATATTTTCATTCAACTGGCCATAGCTTTATTTTCTACATACACACATACGCACATAACATGAACATTGTATTTCTAATTATTTTTATCCTGTTTATATGATTATTAAATTGTTTGTTTCTTAATGTTCGTTGTTGTCATATTCCATTTGTTTACATGCTTGTAAAATTTGTGTTGTATTTGTGGTGAAACTAAACCTGAAAGTAACTCCCGTAAACCACAGCAACAAACTCACACACTACAATTCACTGATGCGATTTATAGTTTTGTCTCTATCACAATATAACCTACATTTGCTATTTTGCTGAGTCTTATCTATTCTTGCTTTGATATAGTTGGTTTTAATGGCATCGTTTTGTGCAGCTATCAGAAAAGATTCTGCTTTTCTCTTAAGGTTTCCCTTTCTTTGCCATGTTCAAGTTTTCTTGAATGAGATTTGGTTTGTTTGTCGCTTGAAGTGACCACAGAGTTGTTTTCCTTCCAATTTTATTTTTCTGGTTATTTCTGTTCTGTTGATGATTGAGTTATCCGTATTGTTTTTGATGGCTGTAATCAGTCTTCCTTCGCGCTTGTGTAGGTAGTCTTTGGGTCGTTGTATCAATGCATCAACGCTATCTTAAATGCTAGTAAGCCCTCTTCCACCTTCTTTTTTTGACACATACAATCGTCTGCGTCATCTTTGGGATGTAAGGCCTTTTGCATCGTCATTAGTATTCTTGTTCTCTGGTCCATTTGTTTAAGTTCTTCTTTCGTCCACTTCAAAAATGGTTCTGAGTATCTTACAAGAGAAACAGCCCAGGTGTTTATACCTAATTATTATTATTATTATTATTATTATTCCTCATCCTTTGGCAGCTCCTCTTTATACTATCTCACACCAACCTTTGAAAAAATGAAAAGAATCTTTGCACAGAATATATACACTATTAATACAATATCTATGTACAGAATAAATTTTATCACGTAATTCTTCAAATAATTCCTCCAAATCCCCGCTTAAATTCTTTTTCTTATGATTATTTCTGAAAACATCCAATTTAATCATGAATTTTTAAAAACTATTGCTGTTTTTGATCTGATTAGGCTATTTGTTTAAAAAATATAGTACTCTATTAGCAAAAAAATCCAATTGGTGAGTAGACTTACTTTTTGAAATCTGTCTTCACACTATAAATTAACAATTTTTTGTGTGTGTGTGTGTGGGGGGGGGTCCCCCTGGCGTAATGAGTAAAGCGCTGGACTGCGGAATCGTAGTAAGCGAGTTCGAACTCCAGTGGCGCTATTACGTTCACCTTCGGACAAATACCCTTGAGAAAGTTATGGGTTAATAAGTACCACGTCTGTTCTTCTAGAAGGATGGATTTGATATTGAATAACCCAATAAGGCTGATATGCCATTAAACGAAACAATTTATTGAGAGATACCAGTATATCAACATACAGAGACATATACATACAGATGCATATATAAGAAAGAGGGATAGTTATATTTGGCTTGTAATGTTACATGATAACACTTAGCAATTTTACTCTGTAGTGATTGACTCCCTCTTTTTATGTTAATCTCATGGTTGTATTCACAAGAGGAATAATTTCATCAGAACGGTATGACCTTCCTGCAATGCAAGCTAAAAAAAGAGAGAAATAAAACTTAGGAATTTTCAGATTTGACATTTATGCTAAATGCTATAAAGGAAATTGCTCAGTATAGAAAAAATTTTAAATCTGCAAACAATGAACTAACCAAAATGCAGAGAACAATTACAAGAACCATTTATTCAACTTCTTGAAGAATTTCTGTTTGAAGAAATCCTCTCCAAAACCAATTCTTGTCAAGGTTTTCTGTTTTATGAGAAATGTTTTCTAATACTGAGAGTTTAAGAAGGATTAATTTTCCATAGAATATAGGAATGTAAAGGATTATTACCCACCATGAATTTTGGAAATAAAAAGGATTATCATTCGGGTTTACATGAATTCTAGGATTAGGATTTTATAGGAATAAAAGAATTCTTCTTTTTCTCGATTGTATGAATATATGGATTATTATTATATTAGGATATAACACTTTCGAAATTAGTATCTTTTAAGCAGGAAACAAAAAGTGCATTATTTTCTTTAAAAAATTCCTTTTAATTTCTAAAAAGGTATGTGTACATCACCAATAAATAAGCAGACCACTACCTATTTTTTAATAAAAAAGTAATTTTTTCTAAAATAAAGATACCTGGATTTTATTATTTCTAGAGGAACATCATACAATAAAAACAAATATTATTTGCTATTATTCATTACCGAACTCTATAGCATTGAAATTCTATTAGGAAAATATGTATCGGTAACAACTAAAAAATAAGAACTCGCCTTTTATTTATTTATGCAATTTTTTTTTTTTGCTTACAGATGTATTGCAACATATTAAATTGAACCCCTACTCTGTTAATATGTGACACAGGGTCAATTAAAAGTGGGACTCCCAGGAGGAAGCATGTCTCTTTGAGGGTGGGTGCAAGATTTAGTCAATTTCTTTGTGGTATATAACTATCAAGGTTTAGTTTCTTTGTTTAAAGGCATATGAACATTCATGGGTCATTTAATGCCAAAGGCATACTTGAAGAAGAGCAGCAATAATATTATCTAACCCATAACTAGAGGGATAAGGAGGTTCATCCTTTCTCAAGGGTATTAGTTCAAAAGGGAACATAATGAAACTCCAGTTTGAACTCCCTTACTTTGAGGCTGCATTCCAGCACTTTATCTATTATGCCTTGAAGACTCCCTCCCATAAATATCTTTTCTACCTGAATAGAGAGGTAGAATAGACAGTTATATATATATATATATATATATATATATATATATATATATATATATATATCAATGATTGATGCATTTTTGTCACTCTTTGGGTTGGTCAATTTAGAAAAATGTGTTATCCATTAAATAATCTTAAATATTTATTTACAAGCAGAAATACCTGGTATTGCCCAGGGAAAATAATGACAAGAAAGAATATTTACTTTAACATTTCTTTTGTCTCAGCATAGAGCATAATTATTTTTGTTGAAATAATGCAATAATTTTTTAAGAAAAGTTATTTGAATAAAGGAAGGGTATAATCATATAAAAAATGTTGAAATTTTGAAATAGATATTTCAGTCAAAAAAAAAAGCTTTGTCTTTTATCAGGTCGAATAATTTTTGGTAGAATTTTAAAATTGCAGCGTTCTCATACATATTATTATGATACACTGTTTCACACCAAAGGGTATGGTGTGTGAATTATAAATTTTTGTGAGTGTGTACGTATGTATAAATGTCAAGACTTTAAAATCAGTAAACCAGTTCAAATATCTTGGTAGCAATATCTCATCAACAGAAAGAGATGTGAACACACACATAGGTAAAATAAGGACTGCTATTGACAGGTTAACGACCATAAGCGATATTTTCCTGTGGACCACTTCACGTGGACGAGCAAAGGCAGGACGACCAGCTAGAACCTATATACAACAGCTCTGGGCCGATGCAGGATGTAGCCTGGAAGACCTCCCGGGAGCAATGGACGAAGGGGACGGGAGGCGAGAGAGGATGAGGGAGATCCGTGCTAGCAGCGCGACATGATGATGATGATTTCTCTGATAAAACGTGCATTCTTCTAAGCTGTAGTCGTGTTAGTACTGTGTGGTACAGGTGAAACACATGGAGGAAAAGATAGATAGGAATTACACATGTTGTTTTGAAAAAATCCTGGAAGCAGCACACCCCCAAATTGTACCGCCATTTACCTCCTATCACAAAAACCAACCAAGTAAGACAGAGCTGGAGAAGTAGGACGAACTCATAAGCGACATTCTTCCATGGGCTTCTACATATGGACACACCAGTGTTGGCCGACCAGTCAAAACTTGAATTCCTCTGCTCTATATGACCCTGGATGACGTCGAGAAGACATACCAAGACTGATAGAGACGGATGAAGAGAAAAAATTAAAGGAATTCGTGCAATCAGCACGATTTGATGTTAATGATGATGAGATCATCTGTCTTTTGGGGTTTTTAAACGTTAAAAAATAAAAGAAAAAGAAAAAAATCATAAAACAAAGGAAAGGCTTATTTAACTATCCCTTTCCCAAAACAAATAGAAATTGGAAAAGAGATTTATGTCCATATTTTTGTTTTTTGTTTTTCTTTTCCTTCTCAAATGAATCTATAGAGCATATGAAGGGCTTAACGTGGTAGTGGTGAAATGTTGGGAAATTCTGAGGTTTATAAATTGACTCCTTTTTTTCTTACCCCATTCGTTCGTTATCTTCTTTTTGTCTGTTGAAGCTCTAAGCGAATTATGGACGGAAGGAAAAAGACAAGGACACATTTAGACTCAAATTATATTTTTGAGGTTTTCGACTTTTCTGTGGTTTAGAATATTTTCCTGAACCAGTAGAAATCGTTGCACTTCTCCAGACAAGGCGTTTGGAGATCATAGGGGAATTATCTTTTGCAAATCATAAGTGGGGGGTCCATCATGTGTCTCGCTGCTACTAGTAGGAGACACAGCCCGCCGCAAGGCCCCAGGACGTAATCAGCATATGTGCTCCCTGCTGGCAACCGAGAGAAAAAGGTCCATCCAAGTAGAGGTGATAAAAGCTTCTGAGATAGTTTTTCTTTGGTGCCAGGAAGGCCATCTCTCCAGGCATGCGCAGATTGCGCCTCCAGTCAGAAGCCTCCAGGGGAAACTGTTTTTTGTATAATATTTATCTTATTTTATGTTTTTTTCTTCTTCTTAATCCCCCATTAATCAAAGTATCAACGAAAATATGAATCCATTGTGGAAACAATTTGATAACAAATCGATATATGATGGAAACCCCCCTCAAAAACATGTTTACAAATTATTTTAATAAATCATTGTGTTGTTCATATGATTAATCCCAAGAGAAAATTCTTATATTAAAATTATCGGTTACTAATGTTTTGAACTGAATATTTTTGTTGTTTTACTTTTGTTATTCTCAAATAATGATCTCTGATTTCAACTTTACATAGACTATATAACAAATGGAGATCTTAAGAATTTTCATGTCAAAAATGTCATTATTTGGCCCAGTCATTTTTACGTTAAAATGATATGAACAAATACATGAGAACGCTCTAAGGTAGGAAGGGACATACAATCGGCTCATCATTGGATATGACAAAAAATATTCTACATCGTTCATAATTTTTTTATTTCTCAAGTTTTTATTTTCTTGGTGGCTTTACTATCTGTATTCTATATTTAATTCCTAAGATTTTGTGGTCTGCTTCTTTTTCCCTTATTATATCTACGCCTGTTAACAAACGATGTTCATAGGTTCTTGATATTTCCTTCTCTTTGTACGTAGCAAACTGTAATAGTTCGAAGCGATTTTAATTAATACTATTTAATTCGTATATCCTGTTATTTACTATTTGTTTCTCATCTTCTACCTCAGGTAGGTCTACTGATCACAATAGCAAATTAGTACATACGTTTTCTTTTGCCTTGTAGATATTCTATTCCGCAGTTGTAGCCTGCTATGTCTAGAGCACACAACTAGATCTTCTTATTCTGCATGGGTGAATCTAACAAGTATTCCGGAGGCTTAAGGTCGGTGTATATCGTAAATTTTCGCTATGAAGCTAATGGTTGAGTTTCTCTAATGCATAATGTATCACAAAAGCCTCTTTCTAGATGGTCGCCTGTTTCTGTTAGGTGTTGCTTTTCTGGTGCAATAGGAAGTATAAGGGATTTTTAACTTCCCTCTTCTCTAATCCTGATTGTATAAGGCATGAACCTAATGCTGGATCAGAGGCATCTGTACAGAATTTATACGCTCTGCTATGGTAGCAGTCACGATAGGGTGAGCCATTGTTTAGACATGTATCCTTTTCCCTTTTTTGGTAATTTAACTGTTTAACGTGGACAGTTTAAGGGAAACAACCGTGTAAGGACCCATTTCCCACAATGTAATGTCATTTCCGCCCAAGCTAGGACCAGTGCAAGATTTAGAGGGAATTTGGTTCTGTAAAGAAATAGATCTCAGTAGTTCCTTGATACTGGTTACGGCACACGGATAAAATTATTTTCCCAACTTTCCCGTTAAATTTTTGGATTTTATAAGACCCTTTCTTGTAAAAGTATTGGCGACTAATTGTTATGTTTAAACCCTTTTATTTCAGTATCCATGGTGTTTTGATTTGAAGCACAATAAAACTAACGTTCATTCAAACTTTAGTCGGGGTTTGTGTTTTTAATTTTCGACCAGAAGAAGCATCGAGCAGCTGCTACAGTCGGTGTATGCCAATGTTTTGGAATTTGTATATTCGGCGGTTAATAATTGCTCGAATGTCATTGACTTATTTCAAAGTTGGATCGTTACTGTTCTTTTGTGGGTATAAAACCGAGTGGCCTTTACCAATCAGCTTCTTCCCACTTCTTTTCATTTTATCTTTTCAGTCAGTTTATTTAGTCCAGAAAAAGTCTAAAACGCGTCTTGTTGTCAGTTAGCCAGGTAGCGTTTAGACCATTCAGCCAATGTTTGGATATTGAGCTGGGTTATAAATCTAGAGATGTTTTCCGTTATACCCCTCCATCCCCCACAAAAAGGAATTAAACGTTCTAGAGAAACCAAGACTGGGTATTTTCTCCGTAAAAAAAGGTTGCACACCTTTGCTTACTCTGAGAGAGTAGGTATCAGGCGACATTTTTTGAGAAGAAGGACTATGGAAGAAATTCAACACGAAATTTGAATTCCTCTGAGAACTATCATACAAAATTCTCAACACAATCCACAGAAAAATACGAAATATTTAACACCAGATACAAAGTGTTTTTCCCGGCTTGATGGCAGATTATCTGTTGTTTGAAATGAACCTGAAAAGAAAAAGAAAAGAACTTTGAATTCGAATGCCAAGCGTGGGTATTTCGTTGATAAACAGTTTCAAATTACCTCTTGCCTCGTTACGATCCAACGGCGAGTAAGTCTTTTACTTGTTCCAGTTCTACCCTACTTTGTTTTATGCTTTTTACTCTATTGTATTGTTTTTATTTTATGTTTATTTTTTGTTTTTGTAAAAGTAAGAGTTGAGTGTATAATTATACCTGCATAGCGAAATATATGCAATGCAGTATCGTATTGTTTTGTAAAATGTATTTCTTTGGGAATAAATTCCTAATAGTGGGAAAAGAGTTGTTTTATCTCAAGAAATATAGTCGTCGTTTTTTTTTTTTTTTTTTTTTTGCAGGTTAATGCTAGAGTAACTACTCCCCTTCTCTTGTTTCTATACCCTTTTTTCTAGTTTTCTTTCTTTCCCCTCCCCTACTCAGCCTCAGCTCACTGTTATCTCGGTTTGCTACTATAGTCGAAGCTTAGTAAACTTCCACTACCTTATTTTTAGTACCCACGTGTTACAAGCTCGGGGAGATTCGATAAACTTTGTAGGTAAAGTAAAAGTTGGCGGCCTTAGTCGAGGGTGACCTGAAGGCTCTCTTTTCAATAGCTACTACACTGATGTGTATGAGAGGGCGCTACTCCATTCCCTGGATTGCTCCACCTTACCCTTGATCCGTACCTTATAATGCTAAGTGTTAAGCAAGGCGGCATCAAGTACCATTTTTTGAGTCTTTGGTATGACTCGACCTGGGATTGAACCCCGGTCTCCCGAACCATTGGCAAACACTCTAATCATTCGGCCAATGATGATACTAACTTTTTAAAAAATTCTTCAATAGTATGTTCTTTAGATGTTAAAACACTGCCTGGTATCAGTGTACTAGTGACCAAATCAACAGCATTTTTTATTTCCACTGTTAAAACATTAATAACATTAGCTTATAATTAGGCCCTCGTTACTACAGCAAGACAAGACAAAGTAGAGAAATAAACAGCCATTTTCCTTAACAGATTTTGCATGTGGTTCCTTTTCATGTTGAATTATATTTCTAAAAGAAATGCATCACATCTATGGCATCAAATGATGTGCGGCATTGTCCCTGACAACTGCAATGTCAGTAACAGGGAACGTCAAGTGTATGAGGAAAAACACAAAAACACAATTTGCCTCAGATATATGACCTTCTGTTGTGTGTTGAAACTGTGGAAATACGTGAAAACAGATGACGGACATAAGGTGCGGGGAAAAATTACAAGTCCTTTCTTCGAATAAGAATAAGGTCTTTTGAAATCTTTGGGTCTCTCTCTCTCTCTCTCTCTCTCTCTCTCTCTCTCTCTCTCTCTCTCCTCTGCAACTTATCTCGTTGCTGTCCCCAGCCACAAAAAGAGAGTGAATCGAAAAACCCAGCTTCTTTTATTGGGGTTCTGAAGATTGTAAAACCCCATTCCTTTCTGTATAGGCACAATGCCTGACTAGCTCTTATTACCACAGAGATGATCTGTGGAGTCTGTTGATTTCGGCAATTTTCATTAATTGATATTTTCAGGCTGGGGTGACAGATAAAGTATATCTTAATATATGTAACCTACCAGATAACATTTTAAAATTATTCAACTCGTATCTATTCACACACTTCAGCCACTTCACTTCAGCAATCGTTTACGGTATTATAATCTACCTGTTTGTTTTATCATTGGACTTATATATATATATATATAGAGAGAGAGACCGCAAGAGAGAGAACGACAGAGAGAGAGAGAGATTGTTCTTGGTCCGACGAGATAAAATAAATATTTTGAAATAAATAGGTTCGTGATTTATTTCAGATTCGGTGTTTAGTCTTTTTTTTTAATTCATCTACTACAATTCCCAATATTGAACGAGTCCTGGCGTAAACACCCCACAAGACACCAACTATACGGCCACCTGCCTCCCATCACGAAAACTATACAAATTAGACGAACCAGACACGCAGGACACTGCTGGAGAAGCAAGGACGAACTCATCAGTGATGTACTCCTATGGATCCCCGCATATGGCCAATCAAAAGTAGGACGATCAGCTCGAACATACATACAGCAGCTATGTGAGGATGCGGGATGTAACCCTGAAGACCGGTCAAAAGCGATGAATGATAGGGAGAAGTGGCGAGAGAGGGTCAGGGATATCCGTGCTGGCTGCACGACATGATGATGATGATGATGACTACAATTCCATATAGTAGTCCCCTAAGAGTATAGAGAAAAAGCTTGACAGGAACTGCAAAAAGGTCCGAGCTATATTGAGCATATCCGGGAAGCAACATCCCGCAAAACATCTGCTGTGCGAGCAGTTACCTTCCATCTCGTGGTGTAATGGTTAAAGCGATGAACTGCGGAATCGTAGTACGCGAGTTCGTACTCCAGTCGCGCTATTACGTTCACTTTCGGGCAAATACCCTTGGGAAAGGTATGAACCCCCTTATTCTCCCTCCAGCTATGGGTAAATAGTAGGACGGACTAGGTTCTTCAGCCTTGGTGAGGCAACTAGTCTAGGAGAAGGAAAACTCTGAATTAAAACCTGTTAAACTCCGCTTAAAAATTGACCTTGTGTCATATCCTGCCCGAGCGGAGGGGTTGGTAAATAGTACCTTCCATCTCTAAAACCATCCAAATAAGACGAACAAGACATGCGGGACACTGCTAGAGAAGTAAAGTCGGACTCATAAGCGAATTTCTCCAATGGACCGTTTCACAGGGACTGTTACATAGCCACAACCAACTATACATACACATATGCATGCAGAATCATAATGACGCAATAATAAAGTGCAGACACAGTTCTTTAGTAAAATATACCTATTACTTTATTGAAAGGGTTCGAAAGGGTTACGAAGGGTATTATTGTGTGAGAGGTGAGTTGGAGACTGAACAGAACTGCAACATATTGGCCATAACAGCGTTTCTTTCCCGTTCTCCTGGGCTGCTCAACCGGCCTCTGCTGGGACATGGTTCTCATTCCAGCATCTTCTCTCCAACTGATCTAAACTTCCTGTCGCCGGGGTCATATAATAATTTGACACCCACCTACTTCCTGCGAGCGTCACAATTTCGCACTCAATTCAACCCCTCGTCAGTCAAGGTCACCCCTGATCTCCTGATATCTTCGACCGGATGCACCTGTTATTTACACGGGTGCATTTCTTCTTTTGACAGCTTGGCCGGGGTCAGTATGCAACAGGACATGCAAATGTTGGCCGACCAACAAGAACTAATCGACAACAGCTCTGTTCGGACACAGAATGTAGTCTTGAAGACATGTCGGAAGCGATAGAAGATAGAGAAGAAATAGCAAAAGAGAGTCAGGGAAATCCGTGCTAGCTGCTGGACATAATGATGATGATGTATCTAACATATATATATACATATATAACTTTAGTACACACACACACACACACACACACACATATATATATATGGTATATATAGATATTTAATATATATACACATATTTTTATTATACGTAGATATTTGAAATACGTATACATATATCTAGTATGTATAGATATTTAAAATATTGTGACGGGGAAATTGACTAAAATCCCTAAATGGGACTTTATTTTCGCACGTGTGAAGACGGGGCAGGTTGGCACTTGATCCCCTACCGAAATAAGTCCGGTTCAGAGTTCTTTTCTCAGGCAGATAAGAACTGGCATATTACGTGAGGGAATAATTTAGGGCCAGACTGGCCACCGCTGGCAAAGGGGTCCAAAATTTCACGCTATCACACACCCACCAGGCCGCTAAACTTCTTCCCCTTAGATAATAGAAGAATACGGGCCTATAGGTCTTAGTTGTAATAATATTAATATTGCTACAGTCGGCAACTCCGGTTTCCCGTGTGATACTTTAGGAATTAGTAGGACAGTTCTAAGCAAGATAATATAAGGCGAATAGAAGCTGAAAGGAAAGCATGGAATAATAACATAGACCACATGGTAAAATGAAAATACATAGGTTCTTTACTACGGTTATATATATATATACTTTCAAAATGTCAAAGATATATAATAGGATAGTCCATGAATATAAATGTCTTTTCCTGGCTTTTATCCTTTTTCCAAATTGAGAGAGAGAGTGGTAACAAAATTTGGGTGTAACGGAAAAATGTCCCAAAGTTACTTATCTTATTTTTTTGACGGGGTTCCACTGGAGAATTTCTCTTCTTTCACGGGCTAATAGACTTTGTACTGTTTTTAATGCTGGCTTGAAGGATTTTGGAGTTCTTCGTGTCTCAGTCTTTTTGTCTTTAGCCCGGAGTAAAATGGCTATCGTCCGTCTGCCACGAGCGTTGCCCAAAAACTACCTTTTTTGTATTTACTTCCGTTGAGGGGAAGGGAACCCCACTTCCGTTTGGGGTCCCCCGCCAATCATTTGGCTTCATTTTCTCCTTCCCCTTCCGATGTCCGGCGACCCAAGGTCACTTAAGTGCGAACATCTGTGTGACCCACATTCATTTCTAACGGTCACTTTTTGACTGCTAGATAATTTTAGTTCAACGGGGGGGAGAGTATCATTCCCACCTCCTCGTCTCCGTGAGCCATCACGTGACAATATGTATACATATGTATAGTATATATAGATATTTGATATATACATATATATATATATATATATATATATTCAGTATATATCTATATCTATATCTATATATATATACGAAGTAATCTACCAAGGTTTCACAAAACCGGATAAATTCTGACTCGAGGAGGTTGGATCAATTGCATTTTATTGATTAAAAGGTCGCCCGAAAGTATAAAAATTAGCATACAAAAATAATACAATAAAAATGGTGTTATATTTCATCAACCAAGTAACCAAACATTTTTTGCCAGCAAATATTAAGTATATAAATATTGAGAATATATGTATTTAATCTATATGTATATATGTGTGTGTGTGTGTGTGTGTGTGTGTGTGTGTATTTAGTATATATATATATATATATATGTCTCTGTGTGTGTGTATTTTATACATATATATATATATATATATATTTGAAGAAAAATTGAAAAACAAAGAAATCAAAAAGTGAAGAAATTGTTGAGAAGGAAAGTCGACGTTAAAATGTTTCGGTTTTAATGAGTCTTCGTCAGGACTTTAGAATGATGATACCAAGTGTTGATAGAACAACGATGGATGTGTTATAAAATACAAAAAACAGTGAAGGAGAGTATATATAAAGAAAATATCATATTATTTATATATAAATCATTTAATCTGCGTTCTTTTTCGAAAAACTATCACGTGATTGTATTAGGCAATGATGTTAAACAAATGGAACCACTTAGAGATATCATGGATTAAGAAGAAGAAAAGAAAAGAAAAGAAAAGAAGAAAGGGAAAGAAGACGAGAAGAAGAATGAAAGAAAAAACTCATATAAAAAGATTACACCTTTGTTTGATCTTTATTAATTTCTTTTTAAAATAATTCATAGAATTGCTTTTAATACGTTTGAGAATAAAACAATAATAGAAATCATATATATGTATGTATGTATTTAATATATGTATATATGTAATGTATATATATATATATATATATATTTAAAAAAAACAATCGGTCACATTAAGATAATAATTTTTTTTCCATCCTGTTAAAAAGGATTGACATAATTCATTGGTCTAAAAAATTAACAAGCACCTTTTCAGATCAAACAAGAAAATGGATTAAAATAACTCTTTCAAATTTACAACCGGACTTAAAAAGAACAAAAAGAATCTTATTTCTCCTATATAAAAAAGTAACCTTTCCAATTCAAGTAACAATAAGTATCAACTTATTTTGGCATGTAAAGAAACATCCGGTTTCATCATACTTCAAATTTAACAGAGTAAAAATTTACAGCAACAAAAATACATGTATAAACATTCAAACATTTATATTTAAAAAAAATTATTATTCAGACATATCTAATTTTAGTTCATCAATTTTTATCATTAAAATGACATTAAAAAAATCTAAGATTAATGTTGTTTACGGTAAAATCCCCCCTGCAAAAAATTACAATAATAGAGTAAAAAATACTTTCATAAATTCAATTCAAATCATGATTAAATAAATCATGATTATTTATTTATTTATTCATTATTTTTGAAAATCGTCTAAATTTATGTGATTTTATTGTTAGATGTAGGCATAGAAATAAATATCTAATAATTTGCTCGGTGGATTTTATTTACATTGAGCTTTTGACCTGGATTACTTAAATTTAATATTCTATTTTTGAATATTTTATTTGTCCTGATTGGAATTGTTCCCAACTCCGGATTAACTGGATTAAATATTGTCTTATATATATATATATATATATATACATATATATATATTGTATATATGTATTTAACATATATATATATTTATTTACCAACCCCTCCGCTCGGGCAGGATATGACACAAGGTCAATTTAGAGGGAGAATAATTGGATTCCTACCTTTCCCAAGGGTATTAGTGCTATGTGAAATGCAATCAGTCTCATCCAGGATTTGAACTCGTGTCGTCGTGTCCATTTCCTATGACGATAACCACGGGTACCTCAATATATTATTATATCAATTTAATATATATATATATATATATATATATATATATATATATATGTGTGTGTGTGTGTGTCTCTATATAGATACGTGTGTGTGAGTGTGTGTGTTTGTGTGTGTGCAATAAATGATTTGCTTTGACAGTTTCACGCTTGAGTAGTCACCAGGTACACAACGTGCAAATAAAGAAATATATTTATATGCTCATAATTATTCTGTTATCTCCTCTCTTTTTGCATTTGTATGAATAGATTAATAATTTCTTCTATCATACAAAAGATTAGTCTGATGGTAAGAGGCGTTGAAAGAACTTATTCTCATGCCAACATATAATAACTCATTTTGAATTTTTGTTTAATAAACAATGTTGCTTACAGAAATTTACATCTTGGAGTTTATACATATATAGCTGTAGCTCTAGATCACAGAAAGTGATGAGGCTGATGTTGGGAAATTATTTGTTTGAACGGAAATTATATTTATGTTTGTAAGCGAAAATAAATCATTACCGACGTCAAAATTCTTTATGTCTTTTACTTTATATTCTCAATGATTATTAAATTACCATTATTTAATTCTAATTAACTTCTTATTAATTAACGATTTCTCTATTAGTCCTGCTGGATTAAAATTTTTTTTCTCAGAACAGCTCTTGTTATTAAAGCTTTTAAATGCCTGCAGTATGTGTAACTGTTGAATTATGCAGGCATAAGCTATCTGCAAAATCATCATTTCTATTAATAAATTTTCTCGACAACAGCAAGCATGAAAATAGCCAACAGGAAAATAGCCAATGAGAGGTGAGGACAGGAAGCATTTAAGATCGATTTCAATTGTCCTCAAATCTAATTGCTAGTGGAACTTTCTGCCAGGAAGACCTATCATTTGGATTAACACCAAAAGATACATAGACTAGGATTACCAACATTGGATTCTGTGAAGAATAAGAACGATTGCAATTGACTTCAAATCCATTTGTTAGGAGAACTTTCTATCAGGAAGACCTATCATTTGGATTAACACCAAAAGACCCGTTGACTATGATTACCAACAGTGGATTCTGTGAACAACAAGATCGATTGCAATAGTCTTCAAATCCAATTGTTAGTGGAACTTTCTATCAGGAAGACCTATCATTTGTATTAACACCAAAAGACCCATTGACTAGGATTACCAACAGTGGATTCTGTGAACAACAAGATCGATTGCAATTGTCTTCAAATCCAATTGTTAGTGAAACATTCTATGAGGAAGACCTATCATTTGGATTAACACCAAAAGACCCATTGACTAGGATTACCAACACTAGATTCTGTGAACAACAACTGAACAACTGAACTCCTTAAATAATGACAAGGATTTAACTGTAACACTTTGAAATAAAAGTTTACATTATACACGGTGGAATAATTTGTATACTGGTTTTAACAAAACAAGTTTTAATCAATAATTAATGTCTGTTATTGATTTGTAATATTATTATATATTAAAAGCAATACAACAAATTTGTTTGTAAAATATTGAAATTTGTGGAACCAAAATATGTTGGTGAAGTTGAAAACAGAAGAAAGTTTGTATCAGGAAAAACCATGAACACATTGGAAGTTTTATAGAATAATGTTACTGTTGTAAACAAATTGTTCTGTTTGTGGCTTTATAATATTATACAAGAATGAAAATATAATCGTCCACTTAATTGAAGTCTTTGTGTAGTATATACCAAAGTTTAACGTACTTCACACGTTCCTCTAGTTCACTGCTGGAATTGTAGCAGAGGCAATTTTAATGTCAGTTGGCCACGGAGATCGGTTGGAAAAAGGAAACTAGACATGACTTTTATATGGTGCCAACGAATGCTAGCCAGTGATTGGTTTGTTTGAAAGTTGTACTGACCAATTATATGTTTTATACATGTCTTTTAGAGAGTGGGATCGACCAAGAGAGATAATCCACTTACTTTAGTTATATATGTATATTTTTAAAGCAATCCTATGTCTTTTCTAAAAAGAAATCAATTGAAATAAAATAGAAGTAAGCATAATCTTTTTATATGAGCTTTTATTTAGTTTCGTTTGTCTAATTTAATATGAAATCTGATAACATTAAAACTTACGTGGTATAATGGTTGTCAACCTGGATTAGCAAACCATTGTTAGTGAGTTCGATTCTCTCACCCTCCCTATAGTCCAGACCTTACTTCCTGTGACTTTTGCTTATTCCCTAAGCCCAGAGACTGTCATTATGAGACAATTGAGAAGGTGAAAGAGGCTGTGACGAAGGTCATTGACATGCTCACACAAGAGGACTTTCATGGGGCCTTCCAGAAGTTGTTGGAACGGTACAACAAGTGCATTGCAGCTGGAGGAGATTACTTCAAAGAGGACTAGAATTTCATGTGTGTACTATCAATAAAAGTGTCCATATGAAAAAAGTCTGGAAACTTATTTAATGATCCTCGTGGCACCTTCCTATACACCTCAGTGTAGTAGAAATAGAAAAGGGAGCCATTGGGTCATCCTTGACTATGATTGCTAGCTTTACTTATTTATATGATGTTAATGACAAATTTAGAGCCTCAAAATTTACATTTTAGAGAAGAGGAAAATCTCGTATTTTGTTTTGGCGCGCTATTTAATTCAACACTGAATTTCACCCAATCAGGATGACTTATCCCATTCAGCCCGGACCTTCATTTCCGGCTAGCAAAACGGGTGAGCGGCCAAACACACTCTCTTCGGCTTGAGACGGCGACCAGAACGGACGTGTCTCTGGTCGCCCCTGCTTAGCGATGCTCTTTAGCTAAACAAGCCACCCAGTGTGGACAACTCACTGTGGCTTTAACCCTAGCAGCAGCACAGCGAGGGAACCTTCTAATTTATGGATTCTTTGCGTCTATATTTTAGACCAAGGAATCCCAGTTGAATATGAATTAGATACGTTCAGCATGCCTTCCACAAGCACCACAAAAATTTACTATGTCGATCTGAGCGCCACTCCGCTCTCGACAAGTTCCCATTTCTGGTCACATTAATGGAGATAACGCCTACTCTTCACAAATACCAGACACACAAAACTACACGGTGGCCTTGAATACTTCCCTCACACGTCCAACGACACGCTGTCATTTCAACATCTAGCTAAGCCATTTCGTCTCAAACATCCAACAAGCCTAAACACCACGAGTTTTGCAGCACCAAGAACAAACCGCCTCAAAGCTGCAAATAAAAACTTTCGCTGTTGTGTGTTGTTAAAGAAAAGTCTCGTAATTCATTTCTGTTGCCATAAAATCTATAGTGTTCGGGAAAATAACAAAATCCCTCAAACCGCTATAACATAAATAACCTTTTATCAATTATTGTTTTCTAAAATTTAAATTTATTTTGTCCGATTATGAATATTTAAAAATTGGTTTAGTTTAGAATCTCATTTTTTGGTCTTATACATCCCTTTGATAGAACACACACATAATTCATCATTTTCATTTGAGGGGGTGGGTCTGCAGTCTAACTGTCGCTATGATAGAGGTGCCTCTGTAAATATATACTTATAAATATATAGTAAAGCAATTGTAGCATTCAATTACACACACATACACACACATATATATATGTATATCATAAAGCTAATGGGTAGAGTGTTCGCCAATGGTCCAGGAGATGGGGGTTCAATCCCAGGTCGAGTCATACCAAAGACTCAAAAAATGCTACTTGATCCCTCCTTGCTTAACACTCAGCATTATAAGTTAAAGGTCAAGGGTAAAGTGGAGCAATCTAGGGAATTGAGTAGCACCCTCCCCTTCATCTCAGTGTAGTAGAAATTGAAAAGGGAGCCTTCGGGTCACCCTCAACTACGGTCATCAACTTTACTTTTACTATATATATATATATATATATATATATATATATGGTAAGGCAATTGTAGTATTCTATTATATATATATATATATATATATATATATATATAGCACACTACAATGGCCTTACAACAATACATCATATATTAAACATTATTAAGAGGTGCCCATGGTGTAATGGTTATCGTTGTAGGAAATGGATATGGTGACACAAGTTCAAATCCTGGACAAGGCTGATAGCATTTTACAAAGCTCTAATATCCTTAGGAAATTATGTATCCTCTTATTCTCCTTCCAGGTATGGGTAAATAGTAGGACAAACTGGATTCTTCAGCCTTGGTTAGGCAGCCAGTCAAGGAGAAGGAAAACTCTTAATCCAAACCTGTAAAACTTCACATAAAAATTGACCTTGTATCACATCCTGCCCGTACAGAAGGGCTGGTAAATACATACAACAATACATAATATTCAAATGTCAACCAAAGAAGTCAAATGAGCTTAATAAAATTTGAAATTCTTATAACATTCCACATTGAATTTCTTGCTTTTGTTTTATATTCAATTAATGAGTAGAATGTTTCATAGCTTTGTTTTCCTCGATCTATTTGATTGAATGCAAAAGTTTGAGAGTCAGATTGAAAGATTTAGTTGGGGATTAAAATGGATCAAGTGTTTAGCAGATTCTCAGTCTAAGACAGATACTGATGGTGGCAGTAAGGATTATCTTAAGCTGTAATCACCAATCAGAAGATGCTTTGTTGAATCTCATTCAGTGTTGAATGTGTTTTGTCATGACCTAACACTTTTCTTCATCTCTTGACAGCTACCTTCTTTATTTAGTCTTTCTGTCTTCTCAGAAATCAAGATAATGAAACATAATCCCTAATTTTCTTTGTTTCAGTATCACAGACACAGTTGATTCAGTCCATATGGTTTTATATCAATATGGTTACTAGAGAAAAATTCCAATTAAATATTCATTAAATTTATTGCACTGTGAATTATATTTTCTTAATCTGCTTTGAACAGTTGACTTTTACTTAAGATGAGTTTAAAATTCTGCATCTCAAGACAAAGATTTATATTTTCCCACTTTATGTTTTATTCAGAAACTGTATCTTCTGCTATTATAGAGTGTATATTAAATAAAACTATGATGTTGCAGTCTGGCACATTAGCCACAATGCCACGGAGACTCTCCCATAATAAATAAAATTTTATTGATTAGATTTATATATTAATTCTCATGAAAAGTTGATTTCAAAAGTTATTCAGAAACAGCATCTTCAGCTTTTGTATACTATCTAATAAATAAAAGTTTTATTTATTAGTTTTATATACTTGCTATTTAATTTAGAGTTGCTAGTTGTGTCATGATCTTTGTTGTAGAGAATGGAATCAGCAATTAGGTTTTTTTTAACTTCCCTGTGTGTTAATGCCCTTGAGAAAGGCCTGAATCCATCTTTTCTACTCCTGGCTATAAATAAATAGTAGGGCAGATTGGATTCTTCACTCTTCTAACAGTAACCAGTCTAGAAGGGGAACTCTGAATTCAAACCAGCTGTACACTGCTGAGAAACTAACCCAGTATTATACCCATGGTAAAGAGATGAGGGAAATACAAAGTTGCTATTTAATTCCCCTAAAAAGATAGAAGTAACAAAAGAGCAGAGTTGAGTTCAAATTCAGCGTCTTCTAAAATATTATATAACAGCATTATTTGCTTCCGCTTTAGTATTTTTAATGACACACCACTGATATATATATATATATATATATATATATATATATATATATATATATATATATATGTATGTATGTAGCATTGTACAAAGAAAACAGACAGCTGACATAAAAAATTTATTAAAACATTTGATGACAATTGATAAAATTTATGAAAAGTTGGGACAATTTATGTCTATTTACACATGAGAGAGACAATATGTCTAGATTTAATGAATCTTTGAATTGTTCAAATGATTTTGCCTTTTAGGCCATAATCAAAATCAGAGATCTTAAAATTTGAGGATAAATGATTTCATACTATTGAAGCTTTATCATAGGATAAAATATTAAGATGTTCCTCAGTTTAAGATTTTTATAATACTTAACAATTGATCTAATTCATTCAGCCAAGTAAAGAATTTGGCTCATGTGTCACCTTGTGTGTTATATTATCATAATGTAAGAAAGTTATAATTCTAGGTTTTAAAATTTAGAAATCAAAAACTGATTTTAACAATTCGTCTTTAAATTTCAAGTTTTCTGATCTTTGTGATATTTGGGAAGGTATCCATTAGCATAAATTACGATTTGTTGCTGGTTGAATCTTTTTTGTATGATTATTGAATTTTATAGATATGTTTTGTGGCAGTGGTTACAACTGGAGAAATATATTAAGTTACTCTTTCTATAGTAAAGCTAGGTGTTAGTAATAGCAGGTAGTTAGTTTATAGATGAGTTTTAATCAAGGTTACCAAATTATAGATTTGGAAGGTTCTATATATGTGGTCTAACTAATACTACAGTGTTGTGTAAGTGCATGTTCACATACAAAATAACTGTAAAATAAAAGAAGCAATAAAAACCTTGTGTTTGATTATGGATAATTCATTCCTTGTTTTATAAGATTCAGGAGAAACAAAGTTCTTCAAGTCTTACTTTTGTTGGTCTGTAATCTTTTTCTTTTTTTTATTGGGAGCTCTTGAAAGTGTGTCTACATGTAAAGCATTGTTCAAGTCAACAAAAGGAGATATCTCATTTCTGGAAGTGGGTTGATAAACATGGGCAGATAACTAAAAACCCTTTCTGGTTCTTTTTATTTTTTTGCATCATAGGGATTTATTTTAATCATTTATGACTACTTTATTTATCTTATCTTATTTTTGCACAATGTATTTATTTTGTTTCTCTTTGTTTCTGTTTTATCTCTTTATTTTATCATATTCTTTTGCACAGCACATAACTTTACTCTAGCATATTTGTAGACACAATACTAACCAACGTGGAATAATGCTGTTACTTTTTATACAAAATACCAATTCGGCTGCTAAATGGCATTTCAATCATGAAGGCATTAAAACATCTTATTGATACAGAATGGTTCTAGAAGTTTTGTCTCTTTTTCTTCAGATTTTAAGATTTACATTTTTAGCAGCCCAGAAGGTCATCGTGTCAGCTCAGTTTTTTTCTATACCGAGATTTTATCTATTAAATATCTTTAACAGATTATTGTAATTCAGAAAAACATACATGATGTTATAGTCATGTTATGATAACATTATAATATTAACAAAAAAATGAAATTTCCTATTTCTTAATAAAATATTATCTGCACAATGTTTTTTCAGAGTTATTTCCATGTTTTATAAATTTTTTTTACATACAATAGTAAATGATTTAATATTCAGCCATCTTCAGAAGCCTTTAAGTGATTGATTTAAAAAAACTTGAATAAATAGCAACAAGTACAGACAAGATTGTAGAACAGTTGTAATCTTTAATACTTCACCTTTCCAAAACCAGTTCCATCTCTCAACACCTTAAAATTCATTGATGCCCCTCCTCTAAATACAGAAAAATTCTAATTAAAACATGTCCATATTACAAAACAAAAAAATGCAAAAACAAAAACAAACAAACTTAAAGCTCTATATATAAAGATGAATAAACCTTCCATCAACAAGATCAACTTTGAATATAGCAGCCATATTCTAAAATGCCTAAAGCACATTTCCTACCAATTCTTCCCCTTTACTCTTGTAAAAATTATTTCTTCTGTAAATTCCCCTCCCACTTGTTCTTTCTGCAACTTTTCATATAAATGTATATGACTTGTCATTGTATCTTTCATTTTATGATTCACTCCAGCAAAGTTGAGACCAAAAGTACTTGGGAAATATACAGCACCTTCTGAAATTTATTCGATCTAAAAGTCAAATGACTTATATGGAGACTTGAATGGATCAAAGATGGAATGGACAAATACAAAGTGTCTGTCCTATTTAATCAAACTTACTCACACACACACACACATATATATATATGTGAATAGCAAAGTTACAGACTATGTAGCACTTGTTTATTGCCAGTTTCTCATCTATGTGATCATAATATTGACCCTATGAGTTCAGAATGTGAAAACTGATTATCACCTACTGTTGTTGACTCATCATCTATTTAAACTTATATCTTCATATGCTCTATTACTGAGAGTAAGCTCTTTTTATTTATGGCAAACCATATAACTGTATCATTAATAATTATATATATATATATATATATATATATATATAGAGAGAGAGAGAGAGAGAGAAAAGAGAATGATAAATATGCATGAGTATGTTTTCTTATGTATGTTGTGAAGATCATATAGATAATGTTCCTTTTAAAAATTTTTAATTAACTTTTCTTTTTTGCATACAAGAGAATTTAGATCAACATTAAATGAGTATAAATATTGTTCAAACAATCTGGATGTAATTCTTTCAGCCATTAATATTTCTTAGGAAGCAATCCTTTGTTAATGCAAATTTACAAATTTTAAAATAATCTTTCCTATTTACACATGAGAGAGACAATATGTCTAGATTTAATGAATCTTTGAATTGTCCAAATGATTTTGCCTTTTAGGCCATAATCAAAATCAGAGATCTTAAAATTTGAGGATAAATGATTTCATACTATTGAAGCTTTATCATAGGATAAAATATTAAGATGTTCCTCAGTTTAAGATTTTTATAATACTTAACAATTGATCTAATTCATTCAGCCAAGTAAAGAATTTGGCTCATGTGTCACCTTGTGTGTTATATTATCATAATGTAAGAAAGTAAGTAAAGTTAGCGACCATAGTCGAGGGTGACCTGAAGGCTCCCTTTTCGTTAGCTACTACACCAAGGTGTAGGGGAGGGCGCTACTCCATTCCCAGGATTGCTCCACTTTACCCTTGAACCGTACCTTATAATGCTGAGTGTTAAGCAAGGTGGTATCAAGTACCATTTTTAAAGTCTTTGGTATGACTCGACCTGGGATTGAACCCAGGTCTCCCGGGCCATTGGCGAACACTCTAACCGCTGGGCCAATTTATAATTCTAGCTTTTAAAATTTAGAAATCAAAAACTGATTTTAACTATTCATCTTTAAATTTCAAGTTTTCTGATCTTTATGATATTTCATTTTGCAAAAGACAGCAGACTAAAGATAAAATGAGAATAATAATAATAATGATTGCTTCATGGACTGGGGGACTTGAAAATATGAAAATAAGAGAACAAGTGGAGACCATTTAAACTTCAGCATTGTTGAGATTGGCCTTAATATTAAGAAGAGACCTGCAAACTTGGGGAGACTTGCTGTCACTCAGACTTCAGTGGAAAACCATCAGCTAATGCTAGAGAAAATATCTCTCAAATGAGTAAAATAATACGTAATCATATTTACCAACCACTCCGCTCGGGCAGGATATGACACAAGGTCAATTTTTAAGTGGAGGAATTGAATTCAGAATTTTCCTTCTCCTAGACTAGTGGCCTCACCAAGGGGGAAGAACATAGTCTGTCCTACTATTTACCCATAGCTGGAGGGAGAATAATTGGATTCATACCTTTCCCAAGGGTATTAGTGCTATGTGAAATGCAATCAGCCTCGTCCAGGATTTGAACTCGTGTTGCCGTGTCCATTTCCTATGATGATAACCATAACACCACGGGCACCTCCATGAAATAATACGTAATAATGATAATATTGGCCAGAACACTCTGAAATCTGGAAAGTCCTGGGGACCTAAGGAGATATGCTATCGCTCAGACTCCAATGAAAGACCATCAGCTAACACTGATGTGAGGCACTCACAAGGAGTATTATCATATTTAACAACTCCTCCACTCGGGCAGGATATGACACAAGGTCAATTTTTTTTAAGCGGAGTTTAACAGGTTTGAATTCAGAGTTTTCCTTCTCCTAGACCTGTTGCCTTACCAAGGCTGAAGAACCTAGTCTGCCCTACTATTTACCCATAGCTGGAGGGAGAATAATTGGATTCATACCTTTCTCAAAGGTATTAGTGCTATGTGAAATGTAATATTCACAAGGAATATTATAATAATAATAAAAATAGAGATAAGGTCTTACATCTGAGAAATGACGTGAGTAGACAATAGGTGTCAAGAAAAGAAGGAGAAAGAGAGTTTGCCAGCATTGAAGATTGTGTGAATGCATCAATAGGTGGACTTGAGCAAAGAAAGATTAATTACAGTGGCCAATTACAGCAGTGACAATATAAGGACAAACAGAACAGCAACAAAAACTAGGAAACAGAAATATGAAGAAAAAAAAAACGGCATGGATATTTCAAGTGATGAATGGGCAATATATTACACAAAAAGACCTGGACATGGCAGCAAAAGAGAAATCTTAAGAGAAGAACTGAATTGCTTCTAATATCAGCATAAAACAATGCTATAAGGACCAATTATATTAGAGCAAAAATTGATAATATGTGATAGAATAGCAAGTCTTGGTGGTGAAAAGACAAAATGATAAATCACATAAGCAAATGTGTCAAACTAGCACAAAAGGAGTATTATAAGTCAAGACACGACTGGGTGGGAAAGATGGTCCCCTGGGAATTGTGCAAGAAATTTAAATTTGATTGTACTACCAAATAGTATCTGCACAAACCAGAATCCATCCCAGAGAATGAGATGCATAAAATTAACTGGGATTTTGATATACAAACAGGTCAATGCATAAATTGTATGGGTGACATAACAGGAAATAAACCTGTTTCTTAAAGTAAAAATAATGCAGGTGTTTCCATGGCAGAAGTGCTATGTAAGTTGCATGGGTGATATGCTAGAGAGGAGGCATGTCCACATGCTACACAGTCGGGGGTAAGCATGACCAAGAGGATTTGTGTGGGCATCCAGGAAAGATTATAAACCAGGAAGATTTCAACCACAAGAGAGATTGGAAAATATGTAAATACAACGGAATATAGAAATCAGAAAAATTGTACAACCACCAATCAGAACTAATAACAGAAGTGAAAGAAACAACTCTTCTCTGGGACTTTGTCCTCCAAACCAACAGAAAAATTAAAGCAATAAATCAGATATTGTGGTTAAGGACCATAAAAGAAAAACATGGTACCTAATTAACATTTCACTGCCAACAGATAATAACATAACAATCAAAGAATACAATAAAATAAGTAAGTAAAGTTGGTGACAGTAGTTGAGGGTGACCAAAAGCTCCTTTTTCAATAGCTACTACACATAAGTGTAGGAGAGGGCGCTACTCCTTTCCCAGGATTGCTACATACCTTATATTGCTGAGTGTTAAGCAAGTAGGTATCAAGTACCATTTTTAAAGTCTTTGGTTTGACGCGAATTGGTATTGAACCCCAGTCTCCCGGATCATTGACGAACACTCTATCCACTAGGCCAATGAGCCAATGAGACAATAAAATAAATGAATATAAAAATCTGGAAATAGAAAATGGAAAAATGTGGCACCTTAAAACTACAATAGAGTCAGTAAAAGTGTGAGTCCTGGATATTATCAAGAAAGGGATAGATAAACGCATTAACAAGATACCTGGCTGTCCCAGCCTATATCAAATTCAAACAATTGCTCTTTGTGGAACTGCTTATCTCCTTAAGAGAGTGCTATCAATGTGAACGAAAAAAAACCCACTACTTTCCTTCATACTTGTTCTTGGGTAAAGATCCGATGAAGGATTGTAAGAAACTGGAATTGAAGCTGAAAATTGAATAATAATATTGATAATAGAAGGTGATACCAGTCATGATTGGTGCACTTGGAACAATCCCCAAAGGTTTGGTAAACAGACTAAGAGACTTAGAAATAAGAAGACAAGTAGAGATCATACAAACTACTACGGCATTATTTAGAAAATTGAGAAGAGTCCTGGAGACTTGAGGGGACTTGCTGTCACTCAAAATCCAGTGTAATATCATCAGTTAATCCTTATGTGAAGAACTCCCAAAAGAGTAAAATAATGATAATCACAATAATAATAATAAGTATTTATGTGTGTTAATAGGCTTAAAAGTTACACGCGTAAGCATTCTTGATCAATTAATAATAAATCTGACATTTTTGTTGAGAAAAAATTATCAACAATGTCTGGGTCTGTTGTCAGGGCTGTTTCTCTCTCACTAGTTTGAACAGTCATCTTGAAGTGAGCTAGCCATGGGTGACTGCTGGCACCAATTACACTGGGTGGTTCCATTTGAAATCAAGCTGACAACCACCATATAAGATATTCACTACCGAGCCAAACTTAGAAATTTAGCATAAATTAGTATAGATTCTTGTGCCGACAAATGCAAACACTCCCAGCTATCACAAATTAATCCCCCCCCCCAAAAAGAAAACGGCCAAACCAAACGCTAAAGAAATATTTGGAATGGAACATTCTAGAATCAGGTGGCATTATAAATATAAGGAAAGACATAAAAGCTTCATAAATATGTGGATATATAGAAAAAAAAACTAAACAATTGTGAGGAAAGACTCGTTGGGTAGAGGTTAGTACAATTTTCTTTTTAAAAAATAACACTGGATTTTCTATGACTTTTAAAATCTGCTGGTGAATTTTTGTTATATTTCAATCTAAGAATCTTGATTTATTTCTAATCGACTAAATTGTTTTACCAGGTGCAACTATCACGAGTCAACTTAACAATTGTTTGAATTTACCGAGCCAAACTTAGAAATTTAGCATTCCACCTCCACTAAAAATAAAAAAAATAAAAACCTGGTAGGGCCCGTATCGGGTGACAAGATAGAATATACCCCAAAATTTCTTTGAATATACGTAAGTCCTGAACTTTAACTAAGTTAAAACTTAAGGTAAAAGGATTTATTTTTATTTCATTTTATTTTTATTTTCTATTTTTTTTATCTTTTTTATTTTCTACTTTTATTTTTTATTTTATTTTATTTTTATTTTTTTCACGTACACATGGGAAGCAGCATCGTGTACGTGAAGGTGTTCGAATTCACAATGCCTAATATTTCCTGAACGTGTGAGTCTTGCGGCTTATCGCTCAGGATTGTCAGTTCGATCGGGGAACTACTGCTGCTAATCTATAAGAGTGGCTTCTATAGATGAGAATAAAAACAGCCATCGAAAGATAACCATGACTCATACTCAAACCACATTCACAAACCGCATCGCTCTTCGCGCGGGTAAAAAAGGGGCGCGTCCTGCTGAGGTTGGAGCCCTGGCCTCAGTGTTCGAAAAATCAGCTACAGAGCTCAAACAAACACTACTGAAATGCAAACAAACAATGCAGATAGCGACATTTAACGTTAGAACCCTAAATAGAATAGGTCAACTACCAGAGCTAACTGCATCAGCCGTAGAACATAAGATAGACATAATCTGTATACAAGAACATCGATACACTCACACCGAAGATATCAAATATCACGAAACTGGCAATGGATGGATGCTGGTGACTGTATCGGCATGGAAAAACTCTGTCAATGCAGCGGTAGGAGGGGTGGGAATGCTTATAGGACCAAGAGCGCTAAAAACACTTAATAGCATTGAGAGAATACAACCTAGGATGATGGCCGCAACGTTTAATGGCAACCCCAAAGCAACGATCATCTCCTGCTACAGCCCTACCAATGTTAGCGAAGAAACCGAACTAGTCACCTTCTACGAGGAGCTATCCTCCCTAGTACGTAGCATTCCGAAACACAACCTGCTAGTCATTGGCGGAGATACGAATGCACAAATCGGGAAAAACAGAAACAACAAATACAGCCTACACAACACGTCAAACAGGAATGGACAATCTAATTGATTTCATGATAGAAAATAGATTAACATGCCTCAATACAAACTTTCAAAAAAGGGAGGGAAAATTATGGACCCACACATACGCGAACAAGAGTAAAGCATAGATAGACTACCTCTTTATAAACAGAAAATGGAAAAATAGTGCGATGAATTGCGAGGCATACTCCATTTTCGAGGGTGTGTCCTCCGATCATCGAATAGTCACGGCCAAAATACGTCTAAGCCTACGAAAAAACGCCACACGAACAGTGGCAACTAGGCACTATGACTGGGCCCTACTTAACAACAGAGACATTAGAGACAAATATACATTAGAATTAAGAAACAGATTCGAAACACTACAAGAGAAGACAGAAAATGTTACCCCAAATGACGAATATGAAAATTTTGTTGAAGCACACCTAGAGGCGGCATCAAAGTGTATCCCAACAAAACCTAGAACTAAATATAGAGTCCCTTGGGAAACGTCAGAGGTTAGAGAAAAACGTGCACTCGTGAAAACTGCCTCCAAAAGCTATCGGAAGAACCCAACAAACACAAATGCCCGAAAACTAGAAAAGGCACGATATCAATTAGTAGGAATATATATAAAAGAACAGGCAGAATACATACAAAATCAGATAGATAAGATTAGAGACTCGGTGGGAGATAGACAATCCAGGATAGCCTGGCAAATAATAAACGAAGTAAGTAGAAGGAAGAGCACAGCCAAAGCAAAATTGAAAGCTGCAAGCCAACAAGAAAGAGTAAAACTGTGGGAACAGCATTTCAAAAATCTACTAGGAAGCCCACCGAAAATAACGGATGAACCGATCACCAGAATTATCAGTAAGCAATTAGACATTAAACTAGGGCCTTTCACCAAAGAAGAACTCGACTCAGTTCTTAAAAAAATTAAAAATAGGAAAGCAGCAGGGCTAGACGAAATCCCCCCAGAAGTGTGGAAGACTAGACAATTCGACGATATACTGCTCCGGCAATGCAACGCTGTCTATAGTCAAAATAGGATAGAAAGATGGATGAAGGGATGGATCCTTCCTTTCCCTAAAAAGGCGACCTCGGATTAGCCAAGAACTACCGAGGTATAACACTTACATCCATAGCAGCCAAAATCTATAATGCCCTACTACGAAACCGCATAGAACCCAAAATAGACAACATCCTTAGGAAAAACCAAAATGGCTTCCGGAGAAATAGATCCACAACCTCACAAATATTGACCATCCGTAGAATCCTTGAAGGCGTCCGGGCAAAAAACCTTCAGGCGACATTACTATTTGTCGACTTTACCAAGGCCCTCGACTCCATCCACAGAGGGAAAATGGAACTAATCCTACTAGCATACGGCCTACCTAAAGAAACCGTTGCAGCAATAATGATCCTCTACAAAAACACAAAAGTGAAAGTACGTTCACCAGATGGAGACACGGAATACTTCGACATTGTTGCAGGAGTACTACGAGGAGACACACTAGCCCCGTACCTCTTTATCATCTGTCTAGACTACGTGCTTAGAGCTTCGATCGACAAAATCAGAGAAAATGGCTTCGAGCTGACTAAGAAAAGAAGCAAAAGGTACCCCGCAAAAACAATCACAGACGCCGACTACGCTGATGACTTAGCGTTACTGGCGAATACGCCTAATCAAGCAGAGACACTACTGCATAGTTTGGAACGAGCTGCAGCAGGCATTGGCCTCCATGTCAATGCGCACAAAACTGAATATATGTGTTACAACCAAACGGGCAATATTACCACTCGAGATGGAGCCTCTCTGAGGCTAGTGGACAAATTCACCTACCTAGGAAGTAGCGTCTCATCAACAGAAAACGACATCGACACACGACTGACAGAAGCATGGACGGCTATAGATAGGCTCTCAATAATATGGAAATCAGACCTGACCGATGAAATGAAGCGCAGTTTCTTCCAGGCAGCGGTTGTATCGATACTGCTATATGGATGCACTACATGGACGCTAACCAAACAGCTGGAGAAGAAACTTGACGGCAACTACAAGAATATTGAGAGCAACATTGAACAAGTCCTGGCGACAACACCCCACGAGACGCCAACTGTACGGCCACTTGCCTCCCATCACGAAAACGATACAGGTCAGACGAGCCAGACATGCCGGACACTGCTGGAGAAGCAAGGACGAGCTCGTAAGTGACGTACTCCTATGGACCCCCACATATGGCCAAGCAAAAGCAGGACGACCAGCCCGAACTTACATACAGCAGCTATGTGAGGACACAGGATGTAACCCAGAAGACCTGCCGGAGGCGATGAACGATAGGGAAAAGTGGCGAGAGATGGTCAAGGATATCCGTGCAGGCGGCACGACATGATGATGATGATGATATTTGATAAATATACCCATATAAAAATTTCTTGATCCCACAATTTTCTTGATTTTGCAAACAACACCCTAGCACAGTTCTAGATAAAATATAAGGATGGCCGAAAGTACTTGAACTATATATATATATATCTCTGTGTGTGTGCGTGCGTGTGTGTTTGTGCATGTGTGTATGTGCATGTGTGTTTATATCATCATCATAATGACAGACATGCCACAAGCACAGATTTCCCTGACCCTCTCTCGCCACACGTCTCTATCGTCCATCGCGCTCGGCAGGTCTTCCAGGCTACATCCTGTATCAATACAGAGCTGTTGAAGATCGGTTCTAGCTGGTCACCCAACCCTTGCTCGTCTGTGAGAAGGGGTCCACAAGAGTACATTGCTTATGAATTTTTCCTTACTTCTCCAGCAGTGTCCTACATGTCTTGTTTGTCTAATTTGGATGGTTTTCGAGATGGGTGGTAAGTGTCCGTACAGCGGTTGTTTTGTGGGATGTCGCGTCAAGGATTTCTTCAATACAGCTCGTAGCATTCTTGTGCAATTGCCATCAAGCTTTTTCTCCATAAGCTGAGTTAACGTTCATGTGGTACATCTATATAGTAGCTTTGACATGGCCGTTGCTTGGAAATGACTGATAGCATATTAATAACTGTCCACGCCTTCGCTAGTCGCGTGCTGATGTCATTTTCGGTTGATGAGACGCTGCTTCCGGGGTAGGTGAAGAGACCTACCATTTATCATGGATTTTTCGCCTCTTTGATTAAAGCACATGAACTCCGTTTTGTCTGCATTTACATGGGGGCCAATGCCACCTGCTGTACGTTCAAGATATGTAGCAGGGATTCGGCCTAAGTGGGTGTATTTGCCAAAAGCCATATGTCATCAAAGTAGTCCGTGTCTGTAACAGTTTATGCAGGGTATCATCTGCTTCTTGCCTTTACCATAGTAAAGCCGTTTTCTTTAATTGTATATATATGTGTATGTAAATATATATACATATGTATATATGTATATGAATATATATACAATGACTGATGTTTGTAAAGCAGCATTACTTCCAAAAAATCATTCATCAGATGATGGCTTCAACGTCAAGCATGGTTTCAGGGCTGAAGCATCATTGCCATTAGCACAGACCACCACAGAAGTAACTCACGATACTGCTAGACTTAGTTGGATTGTCGTCACTCGATGGGATCACCATATCAAACTGATGCAGTTACAGCCTTATCTTGGATCTTTTTTATGTATTTCCTCTCTGATGGACAGAGTGCAAGATTTGTCAAGAATGCGGAGGTTGAGTTTGTAATAAAACCTCGGCATCCAATCTCGATAGGAAATACTTTGGTTAACCAGCCATTTCTGACACATTGATCTCGCAGACCCTCATATTTTTCCAACTTACGCTGATGGGCCCAGTTGAATTTATTTTTTTCAAAAAGAACCATTAACTCAATAACGAAAACTTGTTTTTAATTTAACAGACCAACTGACAATATCTGGACACGGGGTCATTAACGTTGTTTCTGTTGGAAATACAAAGTAATGTTCTCAATCGGTTGCGACGTGTCAGTCCCTGCAGCTATCAAGCAATTATGATCTGTACATATTTTTACGCGAAAGATTCAAAATATTTACTTTCTTAATGAAAAGAAACGTTCTACTAGTGATATCATTTGGAGTTTTATTAGCAGTCTCACAACATATCCTTGAAGCCTCAGCAAAAATCTCCAGGACATTGTTGTGTAGCTTCTCTGAGAATACTCGCATCCAATGAGAATATATTTGAGGCTGGAAGTTTTCCCACATGCTCTGATTCGGTTGGATGTACTTAACCCGTAAGTATATATATATATATATATGTGTGTGTGTGTGTGTGTGTGTGTGTGTGTGTATTGACAATTCACCTTTGAAACAAGGTGAAATAAAAGATTTTGTCAGAAAAGCTAGAGTTAAGAATTCACCGAGGATTAACCGAATTTTATATGAGCTCTACAAAAGATACCCTAAAAATATCAGCACTTTTTGGAAGCTTTTACGAGAATCTCTTATAAAGAAATTTATTGCTGGGTGTTGGAGGAATAGCCGATTGAATCTACATACCAAAAGAAAAAGACTACAGAAAACTAGATCAGTTTCCAGGCTATTGGTCTAATGAGTAGAGTGTTCGCCAATGGCCCGGAAGACAAAGGTTCAATCCCAGGTTGAGTCATACCAAAGACTCAAAAAATGGTACTTGATGCTGCCTTGCTTAACACTCGGTATTATAAGGTAAGGATCAAGTGTAAAGTGGAACAATCCAGGGAATGGAGTAGAGCCCTCCCCTACACCTCGGTGTTGTAGCTGTTGAAAAAGGAGCCTTCAGGTCACCCTCGAATAAAGTCGCCAACTTTACTTAAGATCATTTTTGATCAATTTCCTTACTCAACGTAAAGGGTGAGATCTTTTTCGGTGTCATTGCGAAGAGAATGACGAGATTCGTGATAAACAATGGGTATGTTAGTATATCAATACAAAAGGCTGGAATTCCTGGCTTTCCAGGTTGTATTGAACATACCACTATGTTGTGGGATCGAATAGGAACGGCCAAAAATAATAAATCAAGCGAACTTCACGTCATTTGATTAGATCTAGAAAACGCATATGACTCAGTAAGACATTAACTACTTGAGAAAGCAATAGTGTTCTTTTGGATTCCAGAGGACATTAAAAACCTCAAATCAGCGTATATTAAATGTACCTATGTGAGGTTTTCTCATAATAGATATTCAACTAACTGGCAAAAGTTGAATATTGCCATTATGATGGGATGTGTTATCTCTCCATTACTTTTCACTTTGGAAATTGAGATGATATTGCGTAGTGTTGAAGTCAACACCAATGAAATAACAGGTCCATCTATGAAGGCTTTTATGGATGATGTAACTCTTGTCGCAGAATCCAGATTACACATGGAACAACAGGTGAACCGCTTGTAGGAGCTCTTCTAATGGGTTGCGATGAAAATAAAGCCTTCAAAATGCTGCAGTTTATCAATAATTAAAGGAAACTTCAGAGAGATAAAGTTCTCCACTGATGGGAACGAAATCCCCACAATCCGCGAAAAAGCGTTAAGAGTCTCGGTCTCTGCAACTCCCTTCCACTTACTGATCGCCATCGTTGGGAGGACCTAAGCAAACTACTGAAAGATGGATTACACTCCATTGATAAATGTGACCTCTTGAACAAAGAGAAAGTTTGGTAAATTTATTTTTAATTACTTTCATGCCCAATGCAAGTATAAGAGGTATCAATTACAAAAGTTGAAACAATAGAGCGGTTAATCAGTAAATATGCGAAAAAATGGTTTGGAGTACCTAACTCCTTAACAAATATACAGTTCATTAACGAAGCTAAAACCTCCGACGTCGTCACTTGTTGGGGAATCTAAATTAGGTAAAACAAGACTTTTCCAGATCGTGTGTAACTCACGTGACAAACTAGTGAAGAACGCCCAGCATTCTGTCATAACCAGTCGGAAATGGTAAGAGGAAAATAGCTGTAGAGAATGCAGAATCGGCCCTTAAGATGAAAGAAATAATTGGCACTACGGCAAATGGAAGATCAGGTCTAGGCCTTCATCCACAGCATTAGTGGTCAAAGAAATCCACAATGAACAAAAGAAAAATGTTGTCCAAAGATATTCATTATCTTGAGAAAGTCAAGCATATTACTACAGCTGTAGGACAAAGGAAGCAGGGTGCATGGATCAAGTGGGAGAGTGCAAAAGACAGAACTGTCACATGAGGTTACCTAAAGCACATGGAACCACAAAAATCAATTTTCCTTATAAAGGCAGTCAACAACGTTTTACCAACGCTAGACAACCTTCATGCTTGGGGTTGAATACATTCGACCGATGCAGAGCATGTGGGAAAACTGCCAGCCACAAGCATATCATCACTGGATGCGAGTATGCTCTAAGAAGCTACAGGTAGAGACATAGCAAAGTCCTTGAGATTTTTGGCGAGGTTGCGAAGATATATTGTGAAACTGCCAATAAAGCTCTCAATGATATCACCAATAGAGGGATTCTTTTCATTAAGGAAGGAAATATTTTGAATCTTTCGCGTAAAAGTAAGCACAGATCATCATTGCTCGATAGCTGCAGGGAATGGTATGTCGCAACTGATTCAGAACATTATTTCGTATTTCCAACAGAAATAACGTTAATGATCCAGCGTCCAGGAATTGTCATTTGGTCTGTTAAATTAAAAAAAAAGTTTTCGTTATTGAGTTAATGGTTCTTTTTGAAGAAAATTTCGGCTGGACACGTCTGCGTAAGCTGGAAAAATATGAGGGTCTGCGAGATCAATGTGTCAGAAATGACTGGATAACCAATGTATTTCTTATCGAGGTCGGATGCCGAGGTTTCATTATCAACACAACCTCCATATTCTTGACTAATCTTGGACTTTCCATCAGACACGAGGAAATACATGAAACAGATCCAAGATAAGGCTCTAACTGTATCAGCGTGGATATAGCAATCCCATAGAGTGACGTCAGTCAAATAAAGTCTGGTGATATCGTGAGTTACTGCTGGGGCGCTCTGGGCTTGTGTTAATGATACTTCAGCCCCGGAACTATGCCTGACACTAGAGTCATCATCTAATGAGAGCTCTTTTGGAAGCAATGCTGCTGTATAAACATCAGTCATTGTGTGGTACCTATATATATATATATATATATATATAGATATAGATATATACATAAATAAGTATATATATATATATATATATAGGTATGTATATATGTATATATATATAGGTATATATGTAGGTATATGTATATGCATATGTATAGGTATATATACATATATATATATATATATATATACATATGTGTGTGTGTGTGTGACCCTGGGTTTCATGCATTTTGCAATCATCACTCTGTCTGACAAATACAAAATTAATGAAACCCAAAGTCACAGACACTAACATACAATATAACGCACACACACACATAAACACACACACACACACACACACACACACATATATATATATAAGGTATTCTTCAATCCAGTAAATCAGTTGTAGGCAACAATTCCGTCAGGACAAATAAATCATTCAAATTTTGAGTATTTTAATATTCCTGGTAGAGAGCTCAATGTAAATACTTTCACAGAGTAAATAATATTATTTCAAGAAAAAAACAATATTCGGTCACATTAGGATGATAAATCTACTTCCATCCTGTTAAGAGCATTGATATGAATCAAAGACTCTAAAATAATTTTTTACATAAAATAATTAGAAAATTGACCATAAAGATACTATTTCCCAGATAAATAACGTTACCCTTAAGTTTGCTAATAAATTTCATATTGAAGATAGATTAGGGAAATATGAAATTAAGATGCGTACATTTTATTTAAGGACCATCAACCTAATTTCGAGAATAAATTACAGTCTAGATTAATCAACCCTCCAAAACTGAATTAGGGATAATCTCAAAAAATATAATTCAAAATATTATAATTAAGATACAAAAAACTATCCATATTGGAAGAACTCAAATGATACAATTGAATGGTTTAGAAATATTAAAAACAAAAGCAAGACTACTTTTATTCAATTTAACATAATTGAGTTTTATCCATCTATAACAAGAGTTCTAATTGATAGTATTAATTATGCAAAATATATTTGGAAATAATAGATGAACAATACCAAATAATAACGTGCAGGAAAACTATACTTAAGAATAATGAGTGTACGTGGGTAAAAACTGGCTTGGATAATTTTGATATTCTTATGGGTGGATACGATTCTGCTCAAATACCAGACCTCGTGGGTTTATATATATTGGATACACTTAGCAGAATAGTGGACCCTATTCAGTTAGGTTGATACTGTAGCAGAAAGAACTTTGTTCATTTTGCACAGTTTATGAATAGCTGAGTTCGGCAGAAAAATCCATTTCATGTTGGGTTTTGGTTCACCGACAAATCACCCCATGATTTTTGCTTTTTACATACGTTGTCAAAACGTTAGAGTTTTGACCGTTGGTTTTGGCCGTTTAGCCCGGAGCGGTTTCCGGGGCTAAATATAACCCAATGAAAAGCGCTCTCTTGCTCTTCTACATTCTCTTTGCCGAGCGACCAAGACGTGCTGACCGACTCCTCCCAATAACCAAGGATTCAGACCACATACCCTGAGGATTTTCTCTCTGTTTCGGCTTGAAGAAGAGCAAATTTTTACCCAACACTCCAAGTATTCACGAAGAGAATTGTTAACTTCTCCTTGGTTTATGAATAACTGCACCACTAGTTGCTTGTGTGCAACGTTTACACACATTAGTCTGACATATTTCGTGTTGCTCATTTCAACCCCGAGGATACCACTCGTCAACAAATAATGCCGTGAGTCCTGCAAGTTTTCAACTCCACTCTTATCAGACATAGCTTTCTGCACCTTTCTTCACATAACCAAGAACTTGGACAATTTCCTTTTGCCTCCAGTTGAACAATAAAACTTGGAAACTTGATATTTCCGTCCTCCTTCTATTTTCGTTTATATAACGGTAAAGGTGACCAAATCAACATTTGCGTTCCGCCCTACCGTTACAATACCATTATGACAGAATATTATACATCCCCAACAGTGATGGTCCTAAGTGTTCGAGTATACAAAAAAGAATATAAGAGCCTTTTAATTCTTAGGATTTAAAATTGAAATTTCTTCTAATATTGATGTAGCAAATTTTCTAGATGTTACACTGAACCTCTCTGACAACTCTTATAGACCCTTCCTTAAAATAGACCAAAATCCTTCTATATTAATGTAAATTCTAATATCCCAAATTCTATAATTAAACAAGTTCCTTAAGCTGTTAATACGAGAATAAGTAGATTATCATCAAATAAGAAAATATTTCATGAAAGTAGTAAAATGTATATTGAATCCCTCAAGAATTGCGGACTCAAAGAAGAGTTTACTTATCTAGACCCGAAAATGCCTAATAATGATGATAATAAATTGGATATGAATAAAGAAAATACGAATTGTAATAATCAGGTAATTGTAGTAGAGTTGTCTTCCTTTAATCGAGGGCAATCAGAAGGCTCCCAATTCAATAGCTACTACACCGAGGTGTAGGGGAGGGCGCTACTCCTTTCCCTGGATTGCCCCACTTTACCCTTGATACGCACCTTATATTGCTGAGTGTTAAGAAAGGAGGTATCAAGTACCATTTTTAAAGTCTTTGGTATGACGCGACCTGTGATTGAACCCAGGTCTTCCGGACCATTGGCGAAAACTCTACCCACAAGGCCAATGAGTCGGTTGTAATAATAAGGTAAATTGTCGTAAAAATAGAACAAGGAAAATCCTATGGTTCAACCCCAGGTTTTTGTAAACTTGTGAATATAAATATCGGAACATATTTTTTTTAATTGATAAACACTTTAACCAATATAATATATTACATAAAATACTTAATAAGAAAACTTTTAAAATTAGTAACTTTTGCACGAGAATTTTTTTCGAAATAATTAACACTCATAATAATGAAATAATTAAGAAATATTATGACCAAATGAATAATAATAATAATAATAATTGGCATAGAAAAATGTGAAATGCTTGTAGTGAAAAGTGGCAAACGACATCTAACTGACGGAATGGAACTACCAAATCAAGACAAGATTAGAACGCTCGCAGAAAACGAAACCTACAAATACTTGGGCATCTTGGAGGCTGATACCATCAAACAAGTGGAAATGAAAAACAAAATTCAAAAAGAATATCTCAGAACTAGAAAACTACTTGAGACAAAACTCTCTGGTCGAAACCTTATCAAACGAATAAATACCTGGGCTGTACCACTCGGTAGATATTCCGGACCCTTTCTGAAGAGGACCAGAGATGAACTTAAACAAATGGACCAAAGAACAAGAAAACTTACGACCATACATAAGGCATTACATACCAGAGACGACGTTGACAGATTATATGTATCAAGAAAAGAGGGAGGAAGAGGACTTGTCAGCATTGAAGACAGCGTTGACGCATCGATACAACGACTCGAAGACTATATACAAAAACACGATGGAGGACTTATAGAATACACATTTTTTTTTAGCCTTAAAATAATCAACAAAAATATACATAAGAACATTCTAGAAATTTTGGATCAAAACCGCATTAGCATTAAAGTTACATTTTTATATTTTTCAACCAATCAGCTAAAAACAGAATAAGAACATTCTAGAAAAACAAGATCAGAAAATAATTAACAGAAAATATTTAGACTCTAAAATGAATAAGTAAAAATACGAATCTGATTGGTCAAGAAATGTCTACGCTTAAATTTTAGGACTCGCAATAAAACTATTTTTTGATCCACTACTAAAGTATACATAACGAAGAATTAAATCAACCAGGTCAGTTGTCGGTCATTCAATTCATTTCTTCCATGACCAAAAAGTCATTCCGCCTACGACCCAAAAAGATTTTTCCCTAGAGGTCATGACACCAGCAGCAGAGCCGCAATTAAGATTCAAAGAGGAAGACTTGCGGACTTTCTTTCATCAATGCGACACGCTGTCGACAAAATCCTAAGAAAAAACACAGTGCGGACTTGATGAAAGCAAAGGCCCACACTCACGGTCCATCATTCATATGCACACACACATACCCACATATGTAAGTAAAGACAATTATTTTCATCCAACTTACTTCGGCCAACCATTGAACCATTTATTTAATAGACTTTATTAACATTGAAACACACACACGTGTGAACAATCTTATTTTCATCTAACTAGCCATAACTTTTTTTTTTACAAAGGCCACTCGCACTTTATGTTTTTCATTTATTTTCATTCCTGTTTTGTTATGAATATTAAATTGTTTGTTTCTTAATGTTCGTTGTTGTCATATTCCATTTGTTTTACGTGATTGTAAAATTTGTGTTGTATTTGTGGTGGAACTAATCTCGACGTAATACCCGTAAAATACGGACGAGAACTCACTCTCACTCGTTACATGCACCCACTACAGACTCATTACAGCCATCAGAAATGATACTGATAACACGATGGACAACAGAATGACAATAACTAGGAAACAAAAATGGGGAGGAAAACAACTCTATGGGCGTTTTAAACGACTAATAAACAACATCTCGCATGACAAAACCTGGACATGGCTAAGAAAAGGAAACTTTAAGAGAAAAACAGAATTTCTCCTCATAGCAGCATAAAACAACGTCCTAAGAACCAATCATATCAAAGCGTGATTAGATAAGACGCAACAAAATAGCAAATGTAGGCTATGCGGTAACAGAGATGAAACCATCAATCACATTATTAGCGAATGCAGCAAATTAGCGAAGAAGGAATATAAGACTAGACACGACTGGGTGGGTAAGGTGATCCATTGGGAGATGTGCAAGAAATTTAAATTTGACCATACTGTTACCTCCTAAGGCCCCCTTTTCAACTTGTCCTTGGGAGCAGACTTCATGTCTCTCCTGTGAACTAAGAGTGGAACTTTTCCTTGCCTTTTGATCTGGGTCATTTTGAATACTATCTTGCACGGCTCATTTTTGTAGTCTCCCAGCCCCCTTTGGCCTTGTCGTTTGGGTTGAGTCTACTGCTGATTTTGGTCTTGTGACTCTGGGGTTTCTGCCACTTAGAATGATTCCAGCCGCTAAGACGTGCCTGAACTTTTTCCCTGGACTAAGGGACTAACCGGTAACCTTTTTACTTGCTGTATTCAACTCTTTATTTGAGTTTTGTTTGTTTTCGCTGTCCAGACTTTGAATAATCTTCTTAAATTTAATCCAAAATGAATTTCATGTTGGTTATAGCCCATGTTTTTACTTTCACCCCTTCTGCCCACGTTTTACTTTTTTTTTGTTTTTACCTTTGTATGCCTCCTCGTCCCATATACATTCCCAGTAAATAAATTTAGTTTAGTATTTCCAAACCTCTGTTTTATTTGACTACTTTGCGTGCGTCTTATTTTTGTGCTATGACTGCGGGGGACCAAATCTACCCCTAGGCACCTATACTAAATTCACCGTAAATGTAACAATGCGAACAAATGGTATATGCACAACCCAGCACCTTTCCTAGAAAATAACACACATAATCTCCTATGGGACTTTGACATACACACGGATCACCTAATCTCGACCAGAAGACCAGACATAAAAATAATCAACAAAAAAAAAAAAAAGAGAATTTGCAAAATTGTCGACTTTGCTGTCCCAGCTGACCACAGAATAAAACTGAAAGAATGTGAAAAGAAAAATAAGTACCTCGGCCTTGCTAGGGAATAGAAAAAACTAAGGAACATGCAGGTGACAATAATACTATAGCAGTTCTTGAAGATAACACTATTGTTTTTAGGCACACAAATGAATTACGAAACCATTCTTTAGTAACACCACAACGAAAGTTTTTTATTTGCAGCTTTGAATATTTGGTTTGTTCTTGGTGCTGCAAGACTCGTGGTGTTTAGGCTTGTTGGATGTTTGAGACGAAATGGCTTAGCGAGGTGTTGAGATGGCAGCGTGTCGTTGGACGTGTGAGGGAAGTATTCAAGGTCACCGTGTAGTTTTGTGTGTCGAGAGCGGAGTGGCGCTCGGATCGACATAGTAAATTTTTGGAGTGACAAGAAGTGGTGCCTGTGGAAGGCATGCTGAATGTTTCTAATTTATGTTCCACTGGGATTCCTCGTAAAGAATCCATAAATTAGATGGTTCTCTCGTTGAGTGTCCATGTTGCTGCTGCTAGTGTTAAAGCCACAGTGAGATGTCCACACTGGGTGGCTTGTTTAGCTAAAAAGCATCGCTAAGCAGGGACGACCAGAGGCACGTCTGTTCTGGTCGCCGTCTCAAGTTGAAGAGAGTGTGTTTGGCCGCTCACCCGTTTTGCTAGCCGGAAATGAAGGACCGGGGTGAATAGGATATGTCATCCTGATTGGGTGAAATTCAGTGTTGAATTAAATTGCGCGCCAAAACAAAATACGAGATTTTTCTCTTCTCTACAATACCAATTATAATTGGTGCGTTTGGAACAGAAACTAAAGGATTACCAAAGGGACTGGAGGACTTGGAAGTTGGCGGACGAGTGGAGACCATCCATTCTACTACATTATAGAGAACGGCCAGATTACTGAGAAGAGTCCTGGAGACTTGAGGAGACGTGCTATCACTCACCCCAGTCCTGTGAAAAACTCTTATGAGTAAATAATAATAATAAAAACTCTAATGAGTAAATAATAATAATAATAATACAAGTAAATAAAACGATTGCAATTGTAAAATTAAAATTAATTGTCCTATGAAAGGTTTGTGTAATTTTTAAAAAAGTAGTATACCAAGGGATTATTTTCTCAAAAGAAAACGTTAAAAAAAATTTATATTGGAATTTTATCGACGAGATGTAAATTAAGGTTTGATAACCACATTTAGCGAGGGGAAATATGTTCGCCATAGTGTTGCAAAAGTCGTGTTGCTGGTTAAGGACCGAAACATTATAGTCACCATGACTTTGTGATTCTGGTTGTTTCGGGGAGAAGCGCGAAGGTCTCCAGAAAATGTTGCCCAGAGGTGAAGTAGCTTGGTGTCGGAGCGAAATTTTTGCATCGCAGTTGACATAGCGAATACTGGAGGCGACTAAAAGTTGTTCCTGTGTGTGGCGTATTGAATTCATCTAATTCATATTCAACTGGGATCCCTTGGTCAAAGAGAATAGACGCAAGGGGTCCATAAATTAGACGGCTCTCCTCATTGTGTGATGCTGCTGCTGCTGCTGCTGCTATTGAAGAGCAGACAGTAAGACGTGTGTTCTGAACGAATAAGTTCTGCCAAAGAGAAAGTATTTTGGCGGCTTTCCCCAATTTGTTCTGCCCGGAAAGATGGTCCGTGAAGAATAGGATAAGTCATCCAGATTGGCTGAAAATATGCGTCGACCCTAACGGTCGAATTAAATTACGCGCCAAATAAAAATACGAAATTCTTTCTGCCACACACATTTGTTGCGGGGCCTATAAGTATGTCGACCCCGCAAATGAATTTATGCGAATGAGAACAGCCAAAGCAATATGAAGGAACAAAGGTGAGATTATGATGATTACAAATGACAATTTATTTCGACGTATTTACAAGCGTGAATGTAAATGTCCGTGGCGGTTGTATGTGTTCGCAGTTGGGCGTTCGACGAGGGTCGCTGGCGTAGGTTGAGTCGTTGAGTACAGCTATATGTTGGATGCTGGTAAGCTGAGGTCGGTCGAGTCGTTGAGTACAGCTAGATGTTGGATGCTGGTAAGCTGAGGTCGGTCGAGTCGTTGAGTTCAGCTAGATGGTCGGTGCTGGTCGTTGGGTACAGCTAGATGGTCGATCGAGGTTGGTAGATCGATATCCCTGGTTGTGACGGTATGTTGTGGTTAACCAAGGGTGTGTCGATCGGGTTGTTGACTCATACGACGGGTCGTACGTGAGTCAGGTGTTGCAGTGGTAGAACCGTCCGTAACAGCGAGTCGTTACGTGGACTGCGTTGTACCTTGCAAGAGCGTCGAGGTCGAGGAAAGGCTAGGGCCTTGCTGGGCCCCCTAGCCGTGCGGACGTATCGGACGGGAGTGAAGGCTTTGTCGTCTCAAAGCCGTGCGGACGAGCGGACGAGAGCGAAGGCTTTGTCGGGTCAAAGCCGTGCGGACGAGCGGACTAGTGCGAAGGCTTTGTCGGGTCCCAAGCCGTGTGGATGAGCGAACGAGAACGAAAGCTTTGTCGGGGCAAAGCCGTGCGGACGAGCGGACGAGAGCGAAGGCTTTGTCGGGTTAAAGCCGTGCGAACGAGCGGACGAGAGCGAAGGCTTTGTCGGGTTAAAGCCGTGCGAACGAGCGGACGAGAGCGAAAGCTTTGTCGGGTTAAAGCCGTGCGAACGAGCGGACGAGAGCGAAGGCTTTGTCGGGTTAAAGCCGTGCGAACGAGCGGACGAGAGCGAAGGCTTTGTCGGGTTAAAGCCGTGCGAACGAGCGGACGAGAGCGAAAGCTTTGTCGGGTCAAAGCCGTGCGGGCGAGCTGACGGGAACGAAGGCTTTGTCGGGTCAAAGCCGTGCGGACGAGCGGACAGCAGCGAAGGCTTTGTCGGGTCAAAGCCGAGCTGTCGAGCGGACAGGCCAGAAGGCCGAGGCTAAGATGGGCGTTATCTTAGCGCTGCGCAGATAGCGAAGGAGTAGCTAAAGGCTGGACCGTGCCATTAGCGCTGCGCAGCTTATCGGACTATCGGAACCGACTGAGAGTTAAGACCGGTTGGTCTTAGAATCCGTCTTCGTGTTTGCCGCCTGGCCGTCTACTTCGACTGATCATTACTGACCAGTCAGAGATGCTCTGACCCGCAGACAGAGACCTCTTATGGTCCTAAAAAGGACCTTTGTGCATACCTATGTAGGTGGAAAAAAAAAAAAAGGGGATCTACCACGAGAAGTGGGATCAACGTCGGAAGTTAAGGTGAATGCGACCGCACAGAATGCAGGATTCCTCCTTAATGAGCTTCGCTAGGAGCGTGCCAGATATTTGTCGCTGCCTCCCACCAGACACGACTTGACACAAGGTCAAAAGCCCGAAGGCCGATTAAAGTGGGGATAAAGGGGAGGGGAAGGTCGGGAAGGAGCCGAGACTCGAACCCTGCTTGTCAGTGCTGCTCATCGGCTCACTTAGTGCAATGTGAGCCTGATGAGGCAAGCAGTTTCACGAACCCAAATGTGGGTCCGGGCACGTATGCCAGTTTACGGCTTAAACTAGACGCTTGGTCTAGTGCCGTACAAAGGGGACAAAAGTGCAGCTCGCCCACCCGAAGGTTGCCCAGCCGAAGCTGGGGGCCTATTCGGCCCCGAGTCTGCACTTGGTTTCGAGCACCCATCCGGCACGAATGCCAGACGGCCCAGCTAAAAAGCCGGGGGCGTGCCATATATTTGTCGCTGCCTCCCACCAGACACGACTTGACACAAGGTCAAAAGCCCGAAGGCCGATTAAAGTGGGGATAAAGGGGAGGGGAAGGTCGGGAAGGAGCCGAGACTCGAACCCTGCTTGTCAGTGCTGCTCATCGGCTCACTTAGTGCAATGTGAGCCTGATGAGGCAAGCAGTTTCACGAACCCAAATATGAGTCCGGGCACGTATGCCAGTTTACGGCTTAAACTAGACGCTTGGTCTAGTGCCGTACAAGGGGACAAAAGTGCAGCTCGCCCACCCGAAGGTTGCCCAGCCGAAGCTGGGGGCCTATTCGGCCCCGAGTCTGCTCTTGGTTTCGAGCACCCATCCGGCACGAATGCCAGACGGCCCAGCTAAAAAGCCGGGGGCGTGCCATATATTTGTCGCTGCCTCCCACCAGACACGACTTGACACAAGGTCAAAAGCCCGAAGGCCAATTAAAGTGGGGATAAAGGGGAGGGGAAGGTCGGGAAGGAGCCGAGACTCGAACCCTGCTTGTCAGTGCTGCTCATCGGCTCACTTAGTGCAATGGGGCTTGCTGATATTACGAAGGTGCTGTGACACACAGCTCCAGCCGCGTGGATATAAAATTCTTTGATAAAAAATGAGTGTAGCCGTAAAGTATTTTCCTAACCTGCTATAGGCTGGCGACGACTATTAGTTCAAGTCTTATCAGGTAATTTTTGGCCGAAGTGTTTTGTGAATGTTATTAATTTTAATTCTCCCTTTTCTTTTAGCTATAACTAGATGTCAAGGTCGTTAGCAAGAAAAAAGGGCTTAGTCAGTTCCGGTCGTACTCGGATATAATCGTCCTAACTCGGGCGTGTAATTTGATATGTTTTAGGTTTATCAGCAGGTCGCGGCAAGGGTTTGTCGGCCGGTCGCGGCACATTCACTCGTTTTCTTATGAACGCTTAAAAAATCAAACAGCCTTATCTAAACATTTTTGGAAATTGAAAAATAAGGGTTTAACCCCAGAAATTCAATGGAGTATATTAAAAAGGTCAAATACTTCGAGCTGCTTTGATAGTAGTTGTAATTTGTGTCTAGAAGAAAGATACAAATTATGTTGTATCCTGATCCCGGTAACCTATTAAATCAGAGATGTGATTTAATAGCTAAATGTAGGCGTAGAAATAGATTTAAACTATAGTAGAAAATCTTAATAGATAGTCAAAGTGAATGTTTAACTATAATTCATTAAATTGATATAAAAATTTTAATACGGTTAAAGTAGTCTTACCATTAACGGCAGGGGTTTTGGTACCTTTCAAAGAAAAAATGATGACATACTAGAATTAAAATGGATGATTTTTGTTAGAAATGGTTGAAATGTGGATATGTATTACTGTAATTGCTAAAGTGTTAATTTTATTGGTTTTGTAGTTGTCTTAATCTGAAACGAGAAGGGACCGGAACAAGCTTTACATGGGTAAAGGTTATACATAACTGAAATGGATTTCGTTTCTCTCTCCCTTTCCTTCCTTTGACTATCCCTCCTGTTTGGTTGTAATGTATTTTATTTTCCTACTGGATCTGATGAAATCCTGTTAAAAATTATTTTAGAGTCTTCGATTCATATCAATGCTCTTAACAGGATGGAAATAAATTTATAATCCTAATGTGATCGAATATTGTTTTTTTTCTTGAATGCATATATATATATATATATATATATATATATATATATTTCTTTATGTAAATGCTCTATCATTGATATTTAGCACAATTTAACATTACTGCAACATTTGATCCTCCATTAACTCAGCAAGTGGGCTAATAAGCACCATAAACCTCTTATATATATAGGGTTGTGTGATGGTTTATTTTTTTGGTAAAACACGATTTATTCATGATTAATTTAACAATGCATTAATTTCACTCAATAGTATATCCACCAACAATTTGAATGACCTCTTGCCACTTACCAGGTGGCTGGTGGGTTCCTCTCAAGAAAAATTCAGCTGGTTTCAAGCTCAACAAGTTTTCCACAAAACTTTTCATCTAACCTTATTGAGAAAATCTTTTATCATTCAGAGCATTTCATTGAAAATGAAAAAGATGACAATCACTTGATGCAAAGTCTATTAAATAAGGTGGATGGGGTAGAATAGACCAGCCTAAATCCAGTATTTATTCCTGTGTGATTTTTGCTGAATGTTTCCTTACATTTTCATGAAGAAGTACAACATTTCTCCAATTGATGAAAGGTGGCATTTTTCTAGAAGCTTTTCATGCACATGTATCTCTTAAGAGTATAAATCTGTATTGAGTGTCTGATTTTGGTTTAAAAACTCAAAATGAATGATATTGCAGTGATCCCACCATACACACAGCATAACTTTTTATCCATGAAGCTCCACCTTTGAGCAAGGCTTTAGAGATTCATCCTTGTCAGTCCACTGCCTTTTGCATTGAAGACTGTTATAAAAGACCCATTTTTCATCACTTGTAATGATATTCTTGAGAATTAAGTCATTTCTCGACCTTGAAGAAAAACTTGTTAATAAGAATATATGATCTTCCTTATTCTTCTCGCTAAAAGGTTAAGGAAGCCAAACACCCAGCTTGTTTACTTTTTCTAACTTTTCCAAGTGGCAGCAGATTGTGAATTGGGATATGTCAAAAGCTAGTAATCTAAGCCATGAGCTAATTTTCAAGTATTTTTGCATGATTTTTATTCCATCAATTTTCCTAAAGTAAAGGTCTGGTAAGCATCTTGGTCTGGTAAGCATCTTGGTCTGGGCTTATCTCTCAATGATGTATTGCCAGAACAAAACTTTGAAAACCAGTTTCAAACTTGGCACTCAGTGACACTAAAAATTTTCTCAAATGTTTTTGTAAAGTTTTTGTTATTCTTCAACCCACTCAACATTGCATGTCAAATATGCGCTTTCAGTTCGTCCATTTTAAGGGTGTGAGGTCATAAATTAGATTATAACGTGCACACTTTTGCTATTTAAATAAGAATGACTAATGAAGGCACTCTTTAATCAGGTAATTTTTAGTTGCAAAATTGGAAATTTGAAATCCATAATTGCAACTTGCTTTTAAATAATGGAAATTATTTATGACTCAACCTAATATTTTAAAAAGCTTTGAACAATTTTCGTACAGCCTTGAACCAAATTAGCAGTATCTTACTTATCAGAAAGAAAGAAAATCAATAAAAATCTGAATAAACAATCCTTATCTTTCATATTTAATGAAACATGCCAAAAAGATTATATATATATATATATACACACACATGTATACATTAAAGCAAGTTTTTTATCAAAGATGATGGAACACTGTTTATTTTTTATTGTAATTTTTCAAGTTTTCTTATTATTTTTCTTGTGTTGGGATCCAGGTGGTAAAGGAATTGTCCCATATTTTCTGCCTAAGCACTTTCCAGCATACTTTCGGTCGTCATCAGGGGTAGTGTAGTTTTAGGTTGATTGTTTGAGTTTTTATTGTGTTAGTTATTTGTAGCATTTTGTTTTGAAGTTGTCATTTGGAACGTTTTCAGCATCTTCAAACATTCAGTTGGAAAGGTTTACTCTCTCTCTCTGTATAAGAATACACAGTCAAGATTAATTTTGAAATATGAATTTTAGACAGCAATGTTTAAAAATCAACTATTTTTTTTTTTAAATTATTGATTACCGACAATATTTTTAGAAGTTACTTTATGTAAAATCTTATAAACCACCTTCTGTATCTCTTCTTCATCATTTTTTTTATAATTGATTCCAGTCTTTTAAATCAACCCTGTATTATGTTTTAGCAAAGATCAGACAATAATGATAAAAAAGCCATGCATATATGCAGTATATTTTTTTTACCTCTGGCAAACATCAAAGGAAAAAGGCATTACTTATAGACTATAGATCTTTGGAGTTTTTAGAAAGTATGTTGTACCATATCTGAATACATTGTCACACCATTTTTTTAGCAGTAGCTAGTTCTATCAAAAACTAAAGGAGAGGATTGAATGTGGTCAGCAAGGTCTGTTTATGGAGTCTGCTGATATTCTTGCCAATGTTTAACATACAAGATTTTTTTATCGTAAAATTAGACATCATTTTGAAAATAAAAACAGACATCATTTTCCAAAATGTTTTCAGTAATTTTCAAGCTTTTTAATTTTTTAAATAATGTACACTACTTGTCAAAAGTACTTGGCCCCCCTCAAAAGTTTTTATTTCTCATTCTAAAAGTGTTATTTTTAATGAAACAAGTCAAGTACCACAATGGTTTTAGGAAGTGTCCTCTTGGTGTAATTGTTAAAGCAATGGACAGCAGAATCATTGTCAGCGAATTTGAACTCCAGTTGCGCTATTACATTCACTTTCAGACAAATACCATTGGGAAAGGTATGAACCCCCTTATCCACCCAGCTATGGGTTAAATAGTACCACTGCTGTTCTTCTAAAAGGATGGCTTTGGCATTAAGTAACCTACAAAGGTTGATATGCCATTAAACAAAGAAAGAAAGAAACAAACAAACAAACAATGTTTTTATTTGTTATACAAATCCAAGTCTTCCTCAGTAACTTTGACCTTAATATAACCAGATATCTTTTGAAAAATTGATTTAGATGTGTGTTTCTCATTTGGTAATAAAAATTAAAATTTCTCAGAACTACAGTGGATTATACTGTTCAGAGACACCAGGAGCAAAAGTAGGGATGGTAGATCAAAAGCAATAACAAGAGCAGATGATAATTACATTTGAGTCTGTGTGACAGAGGGCTGACTGCTCCAAACATCATTGCACAATGGAACAAATGTTGTGAAATTAATGTGTCAACATCCACTGTGAAGGGAAAACTCTGTGAAGCTGGCCTATATGGCAGAATTGCTGTCACAAAACCAATGCTGATGAAGCAAAACAATGTCAAAAGGCAAAGGTGCATAAATACTGAACAATAGAGCAGTGGAATAAAGTCCTTTGGACTGAAAAATCAAAGTCTTTGGGTCAAATAGGAGGGTCTATGTGTGGCAAAGTTGGTGAAAGAGCGGCAACCTCCTATATTACACCAACCATAAAACACTGAGTAGGAAGCTCTGTTATAGTTTGCAGAGCTTTTGCCAATTGCAAAGTAGGGGATTTGCTCCAGGTGAAGGGCAAATTGGCTATCCCTGTATACTGCAGCATCATCTGATCCCATCTGAAATGCAGCTGGTAGGTCAAGGATTTGTACTCTTGCAAGATAATGAGCCAAAGCAGAGGTAAATTAAAAGCAAAGAGGATCAGCACATCTTTCAACTGACATCTTGCCAGAGCAATCAGTGGGCTTAAATCCCATTCAACTGGTGTGGGATGAACTTGACTGAAAAGTCAGTGCTAAACAACCCACAAGAGCAGCTCACTTCTGACAACTCTTGCAGGAAAGCTGAGCAGATCTATTTTCAGTCTACCTCCAGTCTTTGATGGAAAGAATGCAAAGAATCTGTGAAGCAGTGATAGAAGCCAATGGGGGGGGGCATTTTGATGAATCAAAAGTTTAAGAATTTTTTGTGTTTTTTGGTTTATTTTGTATTTAATAAAACTGTATTTAGTATAATAAATAAAAACATTGTGGTGCTTAAACTGTTTCATAAAAAATAAATATAGTGTAACAAAATTGTGTATTTTTAAAATTTAACCCTAACAATGATAGCTTTAAAAACTATAAGACAAAATGAAAAATTATAATTGGATGTCATACTTTTCATTAAGAATGGATATACAAGTATAAGAAGTAAAGCAATGGGCTTTATATGCCAAAACAATATTGCTGTATCTTTTTTAATTTTAGAAACATAATGTATTTTGGAAATAATTTATCAGAAAGTAAATTGTTTGTTTGCTTGGATTTTATGCCACATCAATCTTTGTTGGTTATTTAATGCCTAATCCATTTCTATTTGACTCATAGATTGGGCCCTATCAGGTGCTACCACTCCATGCCAGAGTGGGCATGAGAGTGATTGCATTGAAAAGAGTACTTCACATTTCCTAAAACTCTAGAATTACTGGAGCCTTGCAATCAGATTGTTTAATGTCATATCCAGGACACTCATTGGGGGGTGGTCTTACCTTTCTGCAGAAGTGCAGTCGGTGTATTCTACGGCCCCAGCTGACTGGGCAACAGAAAGTAAACTACAGTAAAAAGCAAATGACATGTTGAGAAGCTTAAAACAAGAACTTTTTTTGCAAAACATCTAATCATACAAGAATCCATTACAAAGGTCAATTTTGTACTTGTTGATAAAACTGCCATACATAACAATGATGGAGGTGCTTGTGATGCAATGGTTACCATTGTAGGAAATGGACACAGTGACCTGATAGCTCAGTTAGCTGGGTCTCTAGAATATACCAACTACTTCTCTGCAGAGGGTTAAGACCCCCTCCCCAAACGAGTGTCCTGGATATGACATTGAACAATCTGATGGTGAGGCTCTTGTAATGCTTGGGGCTTCATTGCCATCGCTCCCAGGTCCACTCAGGTCCAGAGTGATACCACCTGATAGGGTCCTATCTATTAGTCAAATATAAAATTTTTGACATTTACACTATATTAAAAAAAATGACTTATGCTAAATTGAATTGTTTGAAATAAAACTGTTTGATCATTTACTTATGAGTAAACAAATGACTGATGTTTAATTGAATTGTAAGTAATACATAGCAATAGCTGGAACCATTTAACAGTGAGCAAAAGAATGAGCTTAGGCTTGTTTAAAAATGTTATCAGCAAAATATGTTTACAAATCATGTATATTTAATACATATGTATAAAGAAGATTTGGCTTTGAGTAACCTGGAATAGTTGATATGCCACCAAACCAAACCAAATTAAACAGTTACCTGATGTCAAACCTGAATGAGGCTGTTTGCATTTCATGTAGCACTAGTACCCTAGGAAAAGGTATGAATTCAGCTATTCTTCCTTCAGTTATGAATAAATAGGGTAAATCGGACTTAGTATGGCAACCAATTTAGAAGAAGGAAACTCTGAACTCATACCTATTTAAACTCCACATAATAAAAATTGACTTTTTGTTGTATCATGCTCATGTGGAGAAATTAGATTAATACATACATAAGCTACCTTCTGAAGGAGGATTTTCAAAGAACTCTATACACAATGCTACTGATATTTCCTATACAGAAATAAAAGCAAAAATTGAAACTCTATCCAGGAGAACTATAGTTCGTTGTATTGATTCCATTCTCCAAAATGTCAGAATAGCTACCAAAAGTGGATAAGTCATCCATGTGATACTCAATATAACGAGTTGAGAGCATTAAGATACAAGATACAGAACAGCTACTTACATTTATTCATGGAATTGTTTATAATTATGCAATAACTAAAAAAGCATGCCTAGTGTAATGGTTATAGTCAAGTCCTGGATGAAGCTGTTTGCATTTCTCTTTGCACTAATGCCCTTTGGAAATTCATCTCTTCACCCTCCAGATATGGGTAAATAGGAGGGTAGATTGTATTCTTTTAACCTTTGTTTGGCAACCAGATAAGGAATTTAAACCAGCTTTACTCCATTTAAAAACTGACCTTTGTTATATCCTGCATTTGGTGTATAAAGACATATTGAAGATTTGCTGCCAGTTGAACCAATAAAGGAAATCCTAACTGTTCAATAGTTGTCAGACAGCATTAAAAACTGCTTGATAGATTTGGTTTATCTTGGAACTAGTTGGCAAGCATTACAACAATTGGAGAATATTCACTAATAGGACCACCTGCTGGTTTTATAAAGCTGCTAAATGATAAAATAAAAGGTGAACTTCACAGTGTGTTATAATTCCATTGCATTATGCATCAAGAAAGTCCATGTAAATCTCTCTCTGATTTTATGTGTAATTAACTTAATCAGAGCCAGGTTGCTAAATATCAGACAATTCAGAAACCTACAGGTGATATGGAATATGAATATTAAGATGCATTAACATCTGAGCAATGTATATTAGTTGAACTTGGAAAAAGTTCTAAAAAATATATGCAGTCTGAAAGAAAAAAATTGTTCTTTCTTGAAATGAAGAATATCAGTTTTTAAATGACTTGAGAAAGATAAAAATTGTGCAATTTAGCATTTATAGTTTACTGGACACTAAGTTGTCAATTACAAAGTCTAGCTTAATTTAGCTACAAATATAGAGACCCCAGGGGGAATCATGAACTGAAGATTAGGTTGTTTCTGCACATGGATTTTTTGTGGAAATTGAATAACTTCTTGTGAAAGTAGCAATATTTCCCAAACAACTGAATCAATGTAATGTGGTGTTTCCCTTCTTATAAACACAGAATTTCCCAAAATTTTGTTCAAGGGCATCTGCTTTAAAGATTTTCAAGACAGTTTACTGACTTTAGATTCAAGGAATATTAGTTCAATTTCTTGAGTTGCATCTTTTCATTTATTATTGAAGCAATATCAAATGATCTCCAGAAAGAAACTTTTTAGAATTTGTTCAATTCTGTGATAAAATCTTTTCACTTTCTTCTTAAATCTTTATTAATATATATCAACATCACTCTCATCATTATGTAATCTAGATATACACTTGGGAAGAGTTTGTATGTCTGTTCTCTATAGATGGGAAAACAGTTCAATGTCAAGCTACTAAATTTGGAATTGATGCTTATTGGACAAAGAATAAGTTCGCTGGTTTGTTGGTTTTACAGCATACCGACCCTTGTTGGGTTGTTTAATGCCAAAGTCAGTCTTCTTTTTTTATTACAAGCAATTATATAGTTTCAAGTTACTAATTATTTGAATTATCTATAAATGATTATAGCTTCAAGTTAATATTTTTAATACAAATAATTTGCTCACAGTTATATAATTTGAAGCATTACTATTCATACTGATAATTTTTAAACAGATCTACTTGTTGAAGGAAGAATCACAACACTTGGTTGTATAAAAATATAACTCTCTCACTTTATTCTCAAAAGGGGTTGCAGTTTCTGTGGTGTGAGAGACAGACAAATGGAGGGAGACAAGACATTGACCCATAACTTCTTCTCTTGGCCATACCATGCTGTGTTATGTTCAAGACCTCACTTAGCGCTTCTTCTGCTTCTTGGCTGGGAGTGGTTAAGCAAAGGCCCTGTGGGCTACAGGCCCAACAGGTGCTCTCAGAGATTGCAAGCTGGGTCTGACTCAAAACTCACACTGATTCCAACTGACCCGGACTCTCACACAGCATCTGCATATATCATTTCATAATGCCTATGACTTCTGATCAACCACGTGACTGCTTCCACTTATTTACCAAGGTGCATCCTGTTCAAGGAAATCTCTGATTGACAGCTCAGTCAAGGGTCATTATGCGACATACTTGATTACAAATGGAATCCTAACTGGTACTACCAATCCAGCTCAAAACAGATCAGGAGGTAATGCCAATGAAGGGATGACTTCAGACTATTTCCTCCTCCCAAACTGGAGCCTCACTACTGGATACAGTTTAAGGTTATATCCCAGACACCCAAGAGTAAGGTTTTAATATAAAACATTAATTAATATTTGTCATGGGGAAAGAGTGTGTCCAACAATAAACAATATTTAGTGGGAAGCCATGTTCCTGCAAGACAATTATTTGCCGAGAATTTAAATTTTTAGATTTCCAAAATAGAAATTTAGGAATTGTCTTACTTAATGAATCATTCCCATTTAATTAAACCTTGTTGATTAGGTTTATAGCTAACTTTTTGAGTTGTAAATGTTAAATAATAAGCCTTATAGCTTGGGACTAAACATCTGAACCAAACATTTCAATCAATGAATCTCTTAAGTGTCATTCAAATTTTTAAAATATTTCTTTACAAACCTGAGAAATTTTTCATCAAGTAATATCAACTTAAAATGATGATATAAAATCTAAGTAAATCTTTTTTCTGTTACATGGATTTCTCTTCTCTTGTAACCATTACTATTTGGCATATACTTAAGATTGGCAATGGAGATTGTAAAATAGACATTGTCTGTAAAAATGAAATAAATTGAAGGGATTTTCAACATTTGTCTGTTAGTTCTGCTGTGTCACTGATCCAAATTTTGACTTATCTATTGTAGACATGCTTCTGCTAGGTTTTTATTTATTATTTTTTTAATGGTTGATTTAAAACATAAAATGTTTACTAATATCTTAGTATCAGCCTCTTTTATTTTTCCATAATTTCCTTCCCTATTTTCATTGGTTTGGATTTTTCTGCTGTAAATTCTAGAAAAGAAGCTTAACTGTTTTATGTTCTGTTCATTTTCTAGAATCATCTTCAGACATACAATACCCATTCATTTTTTTATAAGCAGATTAACTGCTCATTGGAGAGATTTATTTGCTGCTGAACTATTGTCACTGTGTTTGTTACTTGAGCCAATCACCTAATTTTCTTCTGACCTATTATGAGATAGGAAATAATTCATTAAGGATAAGAATTTTAATTTAAATAATCCATAAAACATTTAATGATTTCTGTTTGAATCATCACACAAACTAAAAAATTAAATTTCTTCAAAGAAACTTTGTTGTTTTTTATCAACTGAAATTACTGAATAAATATAAAAACTTTTTTAACCAAAATGTATTATTATTTCGATTTTAGTGAGTTTTTCACACCAGTTCCAACTAGTGATCTTTTCAGTGGAAACTGAGTGACAACAAGTCTCCTTATGTTTCCAGGGCTCTTTCCAGAATTTGAACCAACCTAGATCATGTTTAGGTCTGGATGGTCTCTGATTTCTAATTCCTTCACTTTATTTCCCAAACACTTAGTAACCATTCCTAGTGTACAAACAACAATTTGTATCAGTCTCACCCTCATGTTCCGCATTTTTTTTGTTTGTCCTCTGGCAAGGTTTTTAGTATTTCTCAATCTTTTCATTTTCTTTTATTTTCACTCTGTAGTCAATGGAACTGGTAAAATCCACTTGATGGTAAATTCTTTTTATCTTGTTGATTAACTCTTGGTCTTTTCTGGCCAGGATAAGTTGACTTATCTGTATATCAAAATTCTAAAGAATTTTATGTGACCATTCTCTTGGACGGATTCTGTTTTTATTTGTTTGTTTGGGTTTTATGGCATATCAACCTTTGTTGGTTATTTAATGCCAAATCCATTTTTATACAAATAAACTGTTCAATTTCAAACAATTAGCATAAGTACACAAAAAAATTCTCTTTCAAGCTATTCAAATAAGTTTCAATTCAAACAATTTAGTTTAGTATCAGTATAGTTTTGGTCAAAAACAGTTCTATTTCTAACAATTCAGTTTACCGTAAGTATAGTTTCAGTGTCAAAAATTGTTCCATTTCAAACAATTCAGTTTAGCATAAGTACATAGTTTAAATGTCAAAACAGTTTTATTTCAAGTAATTCAATTTAGCATAAGTATGCAGTTTAGTTCTATTTGACCCGTAGATAGGACCCTTTCAGATGCTACCACTTTAGGCCAGAGTGGACCTGGAGGCGATGGCAATGAAGAGTACTCTGCATTCCCCACAGCTCCAATATTACTGGAACCTTACCATCAGATTGATTAGTGTCATAAATAGGAGACTCACTGGTGGGGGGTCTTACCCCTCTGCAGAGATACAGTCAGTGTATTCTATAACTCCAGCAAACTTGGCAAGATGGATTCTGGTTTGTTCACATACTATTTGCTAGTACAGTAATGTAATATTAGTTAATATCTGTTATCACTTGGACAATTTTCATATTTACCCTTCTTTGTGTCTATTTTATCCTAAACTACAATTATTCAAATCTAAGTTATATATATATATATATATATATATATCAGTGGCGACTCTAGCCTATTTTTGCTACTCGTGCCCCCCCACCGCCCTCTGTCAACTTCAGTTCCCAACCCGTGGTCCGTGGACCCAAAGTAAGTCATCATAGTTGCTATTGCGTGATTCTCCATTGTATAGCACAGATTGACAAATGTACCTTGCATGGTGTTTTTTTGTAAACAATCAAGATACTATATAATTTGTAGTCTTGTTAATACAGTAGATAAGATAATTTTTTTTCCTTTCAAAAGTATAGAAGAAAAAGAGAAGATGTTCATTACTATGACGAGAAAAATATGTTTATTAGAATAAAGAAACTGATGACAATATACACAGACACAGCTAGTAGTTTCAATTTCGCTTAAAATAAAGATTATTTGTTGAAAATGTATTCAAATAAACAAATTTTAGTTACAGAATGTAATATATGCAACATTCATTAAAGAAATAGAGATCTGTTAGTGAAAAAATGAATTAAAACACGCCGTTTAACCAACATTTACCATAGCGATGATGATGACGTCGGCGACGGCTATAATATACTATCCCCCCCTCTCTCTCTCTTGGTCCCTCTCCCTCTTCCCAAGACAGCTGTCAGCAGTCACATTGTGCTAATATTTTCGCGCACAGTGTTTTGAGTTGCTCTTGCTATTGGCTACAGCCAAAAGTGGATTTCTCTAACATTACTGTTATTATAAGGGTCTAGTGCCTGGCAAGGATTACGCATGTTCAACATTATAGCCAATTTTATGGGATGTTCAATGGATCTAACGGTGGCCAGACAAAGACCATCCGTTCAAAACAGCATCGTTGTATTATTCCCAGATATATTAATGAACTTTTGGCTATTTAGTTATCGAAACTTGAATAGATACGTAATTTAATTGAGATCAGACTAAGTAGGTTTGCTTGAAATTAATGGATGATTTTTAATCCATTTTGAATAACATTGACCGAGTTATTGGTCGTGCCGGGCACGTGTAGCACTAGTCCCGTCTCCGCCCCTGATATATATATATATATATATGCATAAGTAAAGTTGGCAACCGTAGTCGAGGGCAACCAGAAGGCTCCCTTTTCAACACCTACTACACTGAGGTGTAACGGGAGGGCACTACTCCTTTCCCTGGATTGTTCCACTTTACCCTTGATACATACCTTATATTGCTGAGTGTTAAGCAAAGAGGTATCAAGTGCCATTTTTAAAGTCCTTGGTATAACGTGACCTGGTATTGAACCCCTGTTTCTTGGACCATTGGCGAACACTCTACCCTCAAAGCCAATGAGGCGGTGTAAGTATATATATATATATATATATATAAGAGAAAGCTAGGATAAATCCAAAATATCAAAAACAAAATATTCATTTGATATATTCTTAATATTTGTTTTGGTTTTTACAACCATCTACAAAGCTGCATAATTGTTGTTTAATGCTTACTCTGGAAAAATAATTTTCAAATGAAAAAGGGAAACAACTTTAACAATTATTTCAACCATACACGAGTGAAAAAAATTTTAACGACCTCAGTATCTAAACTGTAACAATTCTTCTTAAACAATTGAGAAAATAATAAATCATAAGAAGGATATTAATAAAACAGTCTCAGAAGTTTGCATATGTTCCAATCCTTGTAATGTTTGTAATCCGATTTACATAGACAAAACTTCTAGGATTATTAAAAAAGATTATAAATTAGAAGTTTTTTTTAATTTTAAAGATCAAAAAATATTAATTAGAATACATAATAATCAACACAGAAGAATATTTGAATTTAGCATTATTTCTAATTTGAATACTATCAAACAAAAACCATGTTCTTTTAATTCTTCTGTTTTAGTTAATTTAGTGACAATATCCCTTATTTAAATTATTTTGTAATAAGTATAACTTAATTGTATCTAAATTCAGTATTTTTGTTATGAATTCTAAACTACATACAAAAATTTTTTTTTTTAAATTTTCAAACACATCAGTTTGAAAATGGAACATAATTGATGTTGAAGAGCTCAAAATTTTTTAAAATTTCATTTCTCATTTGAAAATCATTTTTTCAGATAAAACATCAAGCAATGCTTATACTGGGCTGAAGATGATTGTATTGATGAAAACGTTACCAATGTTCATATAAAGAATGCATCATTTTAATATTTTCTTTTTCATATTGTCTATCTATGTATGTGTGTGTTTATATATATTGTCACACACCTGAAGTATTCAAAATATATGATTGAGTTTTTCACAGAAATAAAATAATAAGAAAATGCATTTTTTTTATCTTCAATCTCCTAGAGGTTGGCTTTGTATATAAAAAAACCCATGTGGCAGGAAATACTTCAAAGAGATTATGACACAGTAACAAGAGATAATGTAAAAAGAATAATTTTATTCTCCCATCTGCAGGACTAAACAAGAAGAATTGTGATTTATAAAAATACAAAATTACAAAAAACATTAGGAGATGAAATGGTCAATGTCATGAATTATTGTGTAACATTTTGTTTATGTCATGATGTATACATAAAGAACATTCAGCTTCAATTCTTTGTGAAAATGTATATGTGTTGAAATTCTAAGGGTTGGAATCGTATGCGAAGTTAAACAAAGTTATTACTTAACTCTTATCTTTAATATTGTTTATGTAACAAGTTGATATGGGACTTGTTACATCTTTATATTTTTTCTTCTCTTAGTCCTCAAAAGAGTTTTGTTCTTCCCGCCAATGGTTGGAGTTGTTTCTTTGTTTTTTATGTCTTTTTCCCTTTCATTTCTCTTCCTGCTATTTTCTTGATTATCAGGACTCAGGTGTTAGATAATGAGATTCATTCATTCATTATTTTCTTAAAAAATGTTGAAATGAAGGTTCGTTGAACTCCTGCTTCTTATCTTCCTTTTTTATCTCTGTAGTAGATGAAACACCAGTAATTAGTTCCACCAGTCATCCCTGTAACTTTCATACATCTTCAAAATATTTGTGGGTAGCAGTCTGAAGTTATTTCAATTCATTCATCATCCTTATAGTGCGAGAGCAACCACCTCACTTGATGTCTGGCAGTTGTCTGACTTTCAAATTTCTTCTCTGGTGTGCGGCAGTTAGAATCTTTGTCACAAACTAAGTCTCATCCAATCTGTGTCTACCTCTTCTTCCAATTTGGGTATGAGACCATATTCAAGGTTGAATCCAAAAAAGGCATAGGAGGGCTGGTACCTTTCCTGATGTCAGTGCAATCATACCTTATTTGGATTTTTCTGCCTTTTTAAGGATTAGATGGTTTGACCTCATCATTTGTTTTCCTTTCCCTTTTCTTAAATCTTAATTTGTACTTTTCATTATTTCTCTTTTGACTTCATGTGAATCATTTTTTGTTCTGCTTACACATTTATGTGACAATATATATATATATATATATATAATATTGTTACATAAGTAAACAATAATAATCCCCAAAAAGTATTTGCTCAAACCAGAATCTATTCTATAGAATGAGACCCATAAATTCTTTGGGATTTTAAAATACCAATGGATCACCTAATCTCAGCGAGAAGACCAGATCTAGTGTTGATTAACAAAAAAATTATTGAAGGATTTTCCATTCCACAGAGTGACAATAAAAGACAGTTAAAAGATGAACAAATACTTGGACTAAAAAACTGTGGAACATGAGGGTAACAGTGACACCAATTGTAGTTGGGGCACTTGGACCTGTTCCCAAGAGCTTGGAAAGGAGACTCAAGGAATTGAAAATCAGAGGAAGGATCATACAGACAAAAGCATTGTTTAGATCAACTAGAATACTTAGAAGAGTCCTGGAGACTTGAAGAGACTTGCTGTCACTCAGACTCCTCTAAAAGATCACCAGCTAATGCTTGCATGAAAAACTCACAATGTAATATTATGGACAGGTGCCGTCATTAAATTGTGGTGGTCTCAAGGTTAAAGAACATTCGAGCACATCAGCTGTCATCAGTCATTGGGTACAAAGGTCTGACGATCAAAAATGTCATGAACCTTGCTCGTGTAGGCAGAGTGACCTGTAGAGTTCAAGTGTGATTTTAATATAATCGCGCATGAACTTTCACGTGTTGCACTACTGTTCCACTGGTGAGCATCAAACCTTCAGGAACCTTTGAAATGATCCATCAAATCGCTATATAAAGAAATCAAGTAGCGAGATTTTGGGAGTTCAAGACAGGTTTTCAAACAGGTTTCAACAGAGGTGCACGTCGCCCGACCCATGTCATAACTCAGCATGTCATAGCAATCCGACTGATATGATAAGTATCAACAGGCCAACGATAACAACGCCACCATCATCACCAAGAAGAGGAAGGGGAACCTTTTCTATGTATGCTAGCTGAATTGCACAGAGGGAAAGAGTGATACAGAAAGAAGACGTTTGATAGTGACAAAAAAAAAGAGAAGGCGAGGAAGAACGCTATGGAATGAACTTTTTAACAACAGTCTACTATAATCCCCAAGAATAAAAGCAACCACTATTTTCTTCCTTGAGATTCAAGTCTTGAGTGTTTCTTTTCTGTGAATTCATTTCTTTTTGACACAACGTTGATAAAAAATGTTTCTTTTTTAGGTTAGATGAAAATATTTCATTTTTAGGGAAGATGAAAATATTTCTTTCTTTGGGTAGATGAAAATATTTCCTTGCAAAACATTGTAAATATTTCTATGCAAAATGGTAAAACTGTTAGAAAAGTCACATAATAAGGAAAAATAATTGATATAATTATTGCTGTGAAAAATATCAGAAAATTTCCAATTGGCTAAGAATAACTCTAACTTAAAATTACAAGATAACAAATTTTCATCTCTTCTCCCACAAGCTATTTGTGAATTAGTCGAACAGATTGGGCTCTTTAGCTTGGGTGGGAAACTTGTTTAGATGTATAATTCTGAATACAAAACTAGGAACTGGAATCCCTATGGCAGTCAAATATTGTCTTCTTTTGCTAATTCTTATAAGTCATGCTACGATGTATTATCACTTGCCTGATCTTGAGCAAGGATGGTGTACATTAGAAAGATTCATTTCATGAGCAACTGGTAGTATTCCATAAAAACTTATCAAGACCTTATCCAAGATCTAGATGCTGATGGATGCTAATAATATTTATGCATTCATTCTTTCGATCAGGACGGGAATAATCTTGAATATATGAAAATATAAGCAATTCGTGTAAGAAAGCAGCAAAATTTGCTTGAATTTAGTTAGGATTGGTTGGTTGGTTGGTTTTTATGGCATATCAACCCTTGTAGGTTATTTAATGCTGAACCCTGTTTATACAAATATCAAATATATATGATTTGTACACAAACAGTTTGTAGGTAACATTTTTAAATGAGCCAGAGCTCATTTCTTTGCACAAAGTTAAATGGTTTCAAGCATTCCACTCTAACATAAAGCATTCTTTTTAGCATTAATCATTTGTTTACACACACAATGGTTTCAAGTATTGCTATCTTATACCAATATTTTTATTTGCACACAGTTAAATGGTTGGCCTAATAAGGAGAGTGTTTGTCAATGGTCTGGGGGACTGAGGTTCAATCTGAGGTCGAGTCATATCAAAGACTCAAAAAATGGTACTTGATGCTGCCTTGCTTAACACTCAGCATTATTTTCATCTAACCTAAAAAAGAAACATTTTTTATCAACCCTCAGAAAAAAATATCTTCATCAAACCTTAGAAAAAAAATTATGTCTGCAAATCTCAATGTTACAAAAAGAAATTATGAATGGAAGATGTTAATGGCAGAATATTGCCATTTAACTATAAAATTTCAAAATACTCTTCATTAAAAATAAGAATTTATTGAGTTAAGTATATTATTGTCTTATCTTTTCATGATGATCTAGGTTGACCCATCCCCTTACTGGTATCAAAGGTAAAGTGGAGCTATCCAGGGAATAGAGTGGCACCCTCTCTAACACCTCAGTGTAGTAGCAATTGAAAAGGGAAACTTCAAGTCACCCTTGACTAAGATCGCTAACTTTACTTTTACTTTATTTGTTTACAAACAATTAAATGGTTAAAAATTCTATTTGACCCATACCCTTACTGGTATTACCACTCTGGGTCAGAGTGGAACTGGGAGTAATGGCAGTGAAAGAGTACTCCACATTCCTCAGAGCTCAAGTGAGACCTCACCATCTGATTGTTTAGTGTCATATCCAGGATACTTGTTGGTGGGGGGTGTCTTACCCCACTACAGTGATGTATTCGGTATATTCTACAGCCCCAGCTGACTGGGCTGGTTCATAAGGGATGGTTTGGTAAAATTTTCATCCATATATGTCATCAGACCATGATGACTATTGAAACAGAATTTTCCAGATAATGCCATCATCTTTATTGCTATGCAAAAGTGCGTTCCTCCTGCAGGTTAAAATTTTATGAGCATGTAACTTATTGTTTATTACTGGCAAAAATGCATAGCCAATGGTTGTGAGTATGTAGAAAAATAGTGTTTGGTAGCTGAAAACTTGCTCAATCCAATGGTGCTATTGTGCTTCCTATATCTGTTGAAAATTTTGCAGAAAAAAATTAAAGTGACAGGTGTGTTCTATCAAATAACATAATTTCATATTTTTGCCATAATATATTGAAAGCTTATTTTTTTAACTTTATTTTAAAAAATGGGGGTGGGGTGGGGGTACCCAAATTTGAATTACAAATATAATGTCTGACAGAGAGAAACTTTTAAGATTGTGCAGTAGTTGTAGTTGTAGTAATAGTTGCTTCTGTATGCACATTTATAAGTGAGTAACAGTTCAGTTAAAGATAGGGACTGCTAGACTGGTTACACATGTAATTTGTTTATAGTAATGAAGATTTGTATAGGTTTAGCCACATTTCTTGAAGGAGATGCTAGCAGTGTGTCACAAGTTCTCTAAACAAAACTTCTCACGTTTTGAATCCAGAGTTTTTTCCTTCTCCTAGACTGGTTGCCATATTCAGGTTAAAGTGTCCAGCAATCTTTACTATTTTACCTGTATCAGTGCAAAGAAGAGATGAATACATGGCTTTCAAAAGGGCATTGTCCAGAATCTGAACTCAACTTGTTGATAAGGAATTCATTTCCTTACAACAATAATTATTACTATGCCACCTGTACTGCCTCTTAAAAATAAAAGTTAATAAAAGTTAAATTAACTATCTGATGTTGCTTTAGTAAATATGTAATTACCTTGATCATTAATTGAATCATTAAAGACAAAGTGACTGTTTAAGTGAGTCAGCAAACAATTTAAGAAATTGTGGATCCATAATTAATTAATTAATATCATAGATAGGTCACATAATGATAACAGAATATAGATAAAAAATTTTAATTATCAGTCAGAATTCATATGCATTTGGATAGACTCTAATAAAATAAAATCTTTCAGTAGCAAGCATTAATGAACACTAATGAACATTAATGAATATAAATGAACATTAATGAACACTAGTTGAAACAAACAACTGGAAGCTGCTCAAGAGAGTAAGAAAGTTTCTAGAATCTTCCAAGAAAATGTCTAAATGACAGCTATCAACCTTTATTTTAAAACATTTTTAAATGTCTCCAACACTTGGCTTCATCTTGGTTGTTATGTTCAAAATGTTTCAGCCACTATACTTTCTGACCTTCATCAGGTGTAGTTTACCATGTTTGGTAACTTCCTAGAAATTTTTAACCAAACCCTCTCTCTAATCCCTGGGAAGACTGCTCTCATTCCACTATCCATGTCTTGGGGTATCTCATATCAGTTAATTCACTTTCTTTGTTATGTTTCCCAAATCATGTCATTTTTCTTTTCCTCTGAACTCAGTCCCAGGAAGTGAACTCACAAATTCCAGGTAAATTTCAACTAAGAATGATGAACAATTGCTTTTATTTGCTCGACCATTGTCCAGTCGGATAATTCTGACCTGTTTTTAAGAAAATTAAACCTCATGTCATTTTGTCTACCTTCTCACCAAGAATCTTTGCTTTGTCAAACATAAGATCAGATAGAATAAAATCAAAATCAGAAGATTGTGTTGTACCACTTTTTCAAGTGGAAAGCATTTTCAAATATGAACTATTGCCTTTCCAAATCATAACTTTTACTTGGGTTTAAATACAAACCATTTTGTTAGAGGGAGACATTAGTGTGTATCAAAAGTTTTTCATTTTTATATATCTGTATTTCAAAGTTGATTTTATATACAGTTCTAAATACAATCTATGACTCCATGATATTTGTTTTCTTTGTTTAATGGCATATTAAACTTTATGGATTATTCAATGCCAAACCCATCATTGTTTAAGAACAGTAATGGTACTATTTAACCCATATGTAAGGGCATAAGGAGTTCATACCTTTACCAAGGATATTAGTCCAAAAGTGAATGAAAGTGCAGGACTGGAATGGGAACTCACTTACTATACTGCCACAGTTCAACACATGTCATACTTTGCATAGCCACAATATTGTTTTTGTATGTATTATAACATTATCAGTTCTTTTCAGCTTCAGTTTCAAGGATAGAGATTCTGGAAATTTTGAAGGCACAAAATCTTCATAATAAAAAAACCCAACTATGGTGCCTTCTTGTCTTCTGGGGACTCTCTTCTCTTTTAGGGTTCTAAGCACATGTTTATTTTGGTTAATGGTTAATCCAGTTCAAGTTCAAATGTCATCTCTTTTATGTAAGGCACAAGTAATGAGAACGGAAAACTCAAAACTAGGAAATGTTCAATGTTCCTTATTTTCTTAGATTGGTGCCAATAAAATATGGAAGTTATGAAATTGCAAAAACATAAGAATAGCAAAGCAAAGTTATTTCCCATGTTGAAGACACAATGATTTTTGTCAATCAATTTTTGTAGCAGTTGTGGGTCATTATAGAGTAGGGGTGCTTGCCCCCAAAGAGAATAGTTTACAGAACTAAAGGGCACTAAGAGCACTGCTAGTTACCCATAGCAATACTAATTTAATTCTCAGTGTCTCTTAGACCAACCCAACCACACTAAGTTGAAAATATGAACAGAAAATGAAGTTATGGTTTTTGGCAGAAGAGTTTATTCTTAAATTAGCTGCAAACCTAAAAGCAACTTAAAATTAACCGATAAAATGCTACATGTATTTTGAATATTTATCCTTTGTCTGTAATTCCCAAATTGATCTATGATGATAAAATGCCAAGTGTATTTGTATATTCAGTTTTGTCTATAATACCTTAATCAACCTATCATGATAAAACGCCATATTTATATCCCAAATCAAATAGCAGAAATATATTCCAAGACATTCACAGTATCCAAGCATAAGGACAAGAGCAAAAAGATAAAGCAATCAGTGCAATATAAGTTGGGTTTACATCTATATATATATATATATATATATATATATATATATATATATATATGCACTCACACATATATTTAAAGACTCTCATGTTAAAAAGCTAATAATAGCAAGGATTTAACAAAATATCAATTTGATATATGCTATCTTTTTTGATGGCTTGGTTACACTAGTAATAGGATAATATAATGGTAAATAGATAGAAGGCCTCTCTCTCTCTTCAGCATATAAACACTTTTTTCTCACTTCTATTACCTTTTCTTTTTTCACTCTATTTTCTTTTCATTTAAAAAAAAATTGCAGTGTTTTTTTCTTCCTTTCTCTTTTATATGCTTCTCTGTTATTTTCTTTTTCCTTTTTTCCAAATGAAAAATTTGTTTTATTTGAGTTGAGGGCTTCAGTCAGCAAATCTCAGCTCCCAAGTCATTTCTGTCTGCCTGTGGACTTCTAAAAGTAGATTAGAGATGAAGAGTAAATCTCTTAATCTCAGCATTGATCCCCATGTCTTCTTTTTAGTGACTATGTCCAATATATTTCCATTTCCATTCTCTTCAGATAAGCTTCTCTTCTTTGCTGTTGATATACAGAGTCTGGCACAAAAACTCAAAAAAGATTCTTTATTTTTGCTATCAAGAAGTCAAAACCGTTTCAGACAATATTTTCAAGAAGTGCACATTACAATACAAGGTCTTTAGCTTAAACTGCTTTCTTTATATAAAACAAGCAAAAGTATTTTATTATTTATATTATCAATTGATACATTAAAAATCAAATTTACCAAAGGATATATATACAGTATCTTGTAAAAGTTTGAAAATCCCACACCAAAATCAGGTGAGTCTCCATGGCATAGTGGCCAACATGCTGGTCTGTGACATCATAGTAAGCAAGTAAGTAAGTTTGAACTCTAAGGTCACTCAACCCAGTTGGCTGGGGCTGTAGAATGATACACTGTCTGCATCTCTGCAGAGGGGTAAGATTCCCCCCCCCAAACAAGTGTCCTGGATATGACATCAAACAATCTGGTGGTGAAGCTTCAGTAATACTGGAGCTTTGGGGAATGTGAAGTACCTCTTCATTGCCATTGCTCCCTGACCAACTCTGGCCCAGAGTGGTAGCTCTTTAAAGGGTCCTATCAATGAGTCAAATAGAACTGACTGACATTTAAGCTGAGTGCAAGCAAAGGACTCATGCTAAATTGAATTATTAGAAATAGAACTGGTTGATCATTTAGCTGTATATAAATGAATGACTGATGTTTAATTGAATTGTTAGTGATACAAAGCAATACTTGGAACAATTTAACTTTGTTGACTTATGCTGAATTGAATTGTTAGAAAAAGAACAGTTTGATTTTTTTAAGGGTGTGTATCTAAAATAAATGTTTACAAATCATATATATAATATATATATAAAGACAGGATTTGGCATTAAATAACCAACAATGGTTGACAAACCAAACCAACTTAAACCAATCTAATGTCACTATTGTGTTCACTTTTAGACTAATACTCTTGGGAAAGGTATTGAACTCCCTTATACCCCCAAGCTATGGGTTGAAAAGTTGAAAAACTTACAATTACCAAAAAATACTGTTTTTGTATCATTGATTTTCCTCTAAAAAGCTTTAATGATATAAAGCTCTTTTCACTGTTCAACATTGACTTGCATCTTCAAATTATCTTTATTACTTTTTTCATATGATCTATTGTAAGTATTTGCATTTGTGCAATATCTATTTTTGAATTGAAATATCCCACCGATTCTCCATCATATTAAGGTTTGCTTGGCTGGGTGGTAATTCTAAAATCCTGAATCCATTTTTTTAAAATTCAGGCTGGTTGACCATTCATGATACTGAATCCATTTTTTAAAAATTCAGGCTGGTTGACCATTCATGATCTTGATTGCATTTTTTAAAAATTCAGGCTCGTTGACCATTCATGATACTAAATCTATTTTTTAAAAATTCAGGCTGGTTGACCATTCATGACACTAAATCCATTTTTAAAAAATTCAGGTTGGTTGACCATTCATGATCCTCAATCCATTTTCAAAAATTCAGGATCTTGATACAGAGCTTTCCTTAACAATGCAATATCTTTTTAAGTTGAAAAGAATCTTATTATATTTTTGAGTGTATTTTCTTAATTTTTGGAATATTCTATAGCTTCATTTTATCAATAACTGTAGCAATAAATGTTTAATGAATAAAACACTGAATGTATTTATAGTAATTTACTAAACTTTTTTGTTTATATGTGGCATAGGGCTGTAAGAATTGGGCACTAAATGAGACTCAAACTCATTTGTGAGGTTTGCTAGTCTAGCTTGTGAACCATTACACCACTTGAGATACCCACAATGTATATGTACACTTCCATATATATATATATATATGCATTTGATTCTGTAATTGATTTTAGAATTTATATATCTATATATCTCATTGTACACACTATTATATACATGCACCTAATGTATGAACAGAGGTTCAGACACCTCTCTATATATAAATGTATATCATAAAAAAACAAACCTTGAAATCAGCACATCAATTTTACCTCATAACTAAAATGTTCTGTGACACTGAAATTGACTTTTCTATAAAAATTGCTTTGTCATATGGGTTAGAATTGAAACTACATGTGTGGTGCACATGTCATTTGTTTCCCAAATTGAACAAAGAAAGATTTTTCAGTGAACGTCCGTTTTACATAAGTAAAACATTTATAGACACTTTTCAAATGTTGTAATTGACCTACAGGTGAAGACAGTTTGACACATATACAATGTTATGAGTGGGTCTCACATTTCAAATTGGGAATAAAATTTACTAAAGATCAATATAACCTTTTGCATTAACAAATGACAATAACATTATCAATTTCGGTAGGTGTCCGTGGTGTATGGTTATCATCGCAGGATATGGACACGGCAACACGAGTTCAAATCCTGGACAAGACTGATTGCATTTCACATAGTACTAATACCCTTGGGAAAGGTATGAATCCAAATATTCTCCCTCCAGCTATGGGTAAATAGTAGGGCAGACTAGGTTCTTCAGCCTTGGCGAGGCAACTAGTCTAGGAGAAGGAAAACTCTGAATTCAAACCTGTTAAACTCTGCTTAAGAATTGACCTTGTGTTATATCCTGCCCGAGCGGAGGGGTTGGGTAAATATGATCAATTTTGGTAAAGTATGAGACAACTTTGGCTTTCTTGAATTATTTACTGTCAAAATGTGAAATCCACTTTAAAAGATCACTGATTTTAACAATAATCAACAAAGGATAGAGAAGCAAACATACCATAAGACCTTGGTTTTTGTTCCTTTGTTTTGTGGTATATCAATCTTTGTGGGTTATTGAATGCCAAGCCATCTTTACAGAAGAACAGTAGTGGCGCTATTGAAGCCACAGTTGGGGGAAAAAGTAAGTTCATTCCAATCCCAAGAGTATTAGTCTGAAAGTGAATTTAATAACGCAAAGGGAGATTGAACTTGCATACAACGATGTCTCAATCCAGCATGTTAGCCATGATGCTATGGAAACTCCACCAATGTGAGACCTAATAGTTACCTGTCACAATGACTTCCAGAATACATTATATATATATATATATATATATATATATATAGAGAGAGAGAGAGAGAGAGAGAGGGAGACATATCAAAACTTTTTAGTTTATTTTATACCATTCTTTTCAAACAATTATGTAGTTTCCAGAAACTAATGATAAAAAACATTTGTAAAGAATCGGAGCCTCAATTAATCATTCTTAATATAAATAATTTCCACATGTGGTTCAAGTACTCCTTTCTGATACAAATAATTTGTACATAGTCATATGATATCAAGTATTCCTATATACTACGAATAATTCTCAAACAGATCTATTTGATTTATTGATAAGACTCTAATAGATACTACATTATATAGATGGAGATGGAGAGAGTTAGAGAGAGAGAGAGAGAGAGGAAGAAAAAAGTAAAAAAAAAATGAGAATATATACAAAAGTACTTTGCTAAGTAAAATAATCTAACAGATTGCTTGATGTAATATATCAATAAAAGTTAATAACAGTGTCTGTATTTCAGCATATGTACATTAATACACATGAGTGTTTTAACAAAGAGACAATTTACTTTTAAACAAAAGAACAGGAATATGAACAAGAACAAAATATTATTTTCTATAGACTTTGAGTATTGTCTTATAAAAAGGTAAAGCTCATAAAGACTATATAATGTACTGTTTATAAGTATTTTAAAAACACAAAGTCTGTCTTTTATTATGTTGATTGCCATAAAATTTAGTTCTTCTGTAACAATACTGAATTTAACTCACACAATCAAGTGAATAGAAGTAAATTATAATTGATCAAATATTTATGAACTATTATATATATATATATATATATATATATATATATATATATATATATAAAAGTTTTCTCTCTCTCTCTCTCTCTCTCTCTCTCTCTCTCTCACTCACTCTTTATATGTATATATATATATATATATATATATATATAGAGAGAGAGAGAGAGAGAGAAAAGATATTTGTTATAGAATGTATATATATATATATATATATTATTTGGCATCAGATGTATTTATTAGAAATATATTAACTGAAAAAATATATATTATCTAGTATTCAGTGACTTTGATATTAGATAACTCACAAAGGTTTGAGTTGTCATAAAACTAACCAACCAATCAACCATCCATCCACCCACTTCTGTCTGTCTGTCTGTCTGTCTCTCTCTATGTATATATTCTGGAAGTCATTTTTCCAGGTTTATTGTTATCATTATAAGATGTACACTGTACTATCATGCTGCACCTTCTACCCTAGCATAAGTATTTCTCAAAAATAAAACGTTGAAGCTGTTTATGTATTTTGCTTTACTTAAAGTACTAAAAAATTACGTACATACTGAAAAGAATCACAATATTCAACTAAACATCTCCAGACCATTGGATTTTTACATTTTACATTTTTTGATTAATTACAAATTATTTTATAAAATTCAGAATCTAGCAAGGAGAGTAAGGATAAATAAATAAATAAATAAATAAAAGTTTAACACAAATCTATTCATAAATTAAGTTTGAAAAAAATCTTTTAGTTTTAGAAATCAATTTTTGAGCAAATATTTTTTAGAATCATAAAGTTAACAATATATTTTAATCAAAAAGGCAATTGTAGACTTTGCAGACAAAATATTTTTATCAGTTTAGGGCATATTTTCTATACCTCTTGCTGATGTTTCACATAGAATTTGAAATAATTTAATTCATTCAGGGACTTATCTTTATAGAAAAGTAAATATTTTTAGCATCCAAACCATATTTTATAGAAATTTCATTAAATCAAAGTTGATTGCTGATTTAAGTAAAAACGTAAAGTTGGCGACCATAGTCGAGGGGGACCCGAAGGCTCCCTTTTCAATAGTTACTACACCGAGGTGTAGGGGAGGGCACTACTCCTTTCCCTAGATTGCTCCACTTTACCCTTGATATGTAGCTTATATTGCTGAGTATTAAGCAAGGAGGTATCAAGAACCACTTTTAAAGTCTGACGCCACCTGGGATTGAACCCAGGTCTCCCAGACCATTGGTGAACACTCTACCCACTAGGTGTGAAACAATCCAGGGAAAGGAGTAGTACTCTCCCCTACACCTCAGTGTTGTAGCTATTGAAAAGAGAGCCTTCTGGTCGCCCTTGACTACGGTCACTAACTTTACTATAACTGATTTACTTAAAATCATTTCCAAAGATTTTTCGCATAAAAAAAATTTTTTATGAATAAATTCAATCCTATATGAAGAAATACCAAAAATCTGAAATCAAATAATTAGTTAAGTGAGAATATTAACACCAGGCTAAATCCATCGACTGACCTAAACCACAACTGATATTGTTATAATAAAATGTAAACACTATATATTATGATGGAATATTGCTCACAGGAACCCCTCTTAAACTAGTAGACAAATTCACGTACCTAGGAAGCAGCGTCGAATCAACCGAAAAAGACATCGAAACGAGGTTAACGAAAGCATGGACAGCTATCAATAGGCTATCGACTATATGGAAATCAGACCTAACCGATAAAATGAAACGCAGTTTCTTCCAGGCAGCGGTCACATCGATACTGCTATATGGATGCACTACATGGACGCTAACAAAACGGCTGGAGAAGAAACTAGATGGCAATTACACAAGAATGCTGCGTGCAATCCTGAACAAGTCCTGGCAGCAACACCCCACAAGACACCAACTGTACGGCCACCTGCCCCCTATCACGAAATCTATTCAAGTTAGGCGAACCAGACATGCAGGACATTGCTGGAGAAGCAGAGATGAACTCATAAGAGATGTACTCTTATGGATCCCCACACACGGCCGCGCAAAAGCAGGACGACCAGCACGAACGTACATTCAGCAGCTATGTGAGGATACAGGTTGTTGTCCTGAAGACCTACCTAGGGCGATGAACGATAGGGAGGAGTGGCGAGAGAGGGTCAGGGATATCCGTGCTGCCAGCACGATATGATGATGATGATGATGATTGCTCACCTTTGTCTCTTATATTTATTATCCTTGTTAAGACATGCAAGTTACCTCCCCTGAAACTCATGAGAAAAGTAGGTGTTATTCGAGGACCGGAAGTAAACAAACAGCCATATTGGTTTATGTGTGAGTGTAAGAAATGATGTGTGATAAAAGGCATCGCCGTATGCAGAGTGATATAGTCTGTGTTCTTTGTTTTTAACAACGGTAGCAGAGCTAAAAGACACTATGGCTTCTAAGTATTTTCCTCCACCTGCATTGCTTAAGGATAAATACAGTACATGGCGAAAGGAAATGAAAATATGGGAGCTCGTGACTTCACTGGATAAAACAATCCTTTCTCCTTACCATCTGCCTTAGTACCATATAATGAAACAAGTAACTGTTGAATGTGCAGTACTATGTCAGAACATTTGTTGAAATATTTCATTGCAGGCAAGAGAAAAATAGTAGGTAACCATTATGATATAGGATTATTCAAGTAATAAAACTGATTGTGCAAAAGAAAAAAAAATGTTGTCATTAACTTGATTAAGAATCAACTTTATCTCCTTTAAAATAGTTCCCTTGAAAAGCCACATGCTGATGACAACATTGAGAGTTCAATCAGATCTATTATTTTACGTATAACAAGGGGTGCATGAAAAGATGGATTCATATCTTTCCCAAGGGCATTAACATTGAAGTCTGAGTTATCTAACCTACTAGTTAAAGATATGCAGTAGTGTCCTTTGTTTTGTTATAGTAAATGTTAGTTGTAATAAAGTTGATATAATGGTTGTACATGTTCTGCTGTGTTGATAAGAAGTGACAAAGAAAACAATTAGCATGAAGTGAAATACAAACAGTCTCATCAAAGATTTGAATTTCTTCAACAATGACCATCATCCCAGCCACCCTAAGAAAAAAAAAAAGATTCTTACATTCACACCATCATGATAAGAAAGATTAACATCTTTATTTCTTATCTGTTCTCAACATATTTCCTACAACAAATATTCAGTTTAGTCACTAATTTTTCTGTATTTATTTTAAAATTTTCAAAAATCAATAACACTGGTCAACAACAAATTTGGCTGATTTAGGATGAATCTGATGTGCTGAATCCAAAAATCACATTGGTTTTGGTCAATCAGGTCAAGTTTTTGAGCTATGGCCACATGTTGTTTTTTACATTTTTGTTCACATGTACGCATGTGTGGAGCATTTTAGAAGAAGTTGGTGGGGGTAAAATGCCATGTCGAATAATTGTTTTGATTGGAAATGATTATTTTACTGACAAGAAGTATTCAGGTCTGATAGTTCTCGGTGATTATGTCGAAAAGGGATCAGTTTGAAGTCATAAAACCATGTTTTCTGTGCATGTGGATGGTAGGTACCATGCTCAGCATTACACGAAGAAGGACTGGCCTTTGAGGGAGGAATTAGAGCCTTGCAAAGAAAGGAACGTCATCAATAACCCTCTGATGGACAGAAACAGAATACTCTTCCCACTGCTGCACATTAAGCTCGGCTTAATCAAGCAGTTCACTAAGGCTCTGGACAAGGATGGTGACTGCTTCAATCACTTGTGCCAGGCTTTTCCAGGATTGACCATGGAGAAGTTGAAAGCTGGCATCTTTGATGGTCCTCAGATCTGGCAGCTCATTAGAGATCCAGAGTTCGAAAACTCAATGAACGAAGTGGAACTGGAAGCATGGAAGGCATTAGTTCTAGTAGTGAAGGATTTTCTTGGCAACAATCAGGCCAGAAACTATGCAGAACTTGTCAACAACACGCTGACTGCTTTCAGAAACCTGGGCTGCAATATGAGCGTCAAGATGCTCTACCTATTTTCTTATATGGACCGGTTTCCTGAGAACCCAGGTTCAATGAGTGACAAGCAGGGGAGAGATTCCATCAGGACCTGAAAGAGATGGAGACCAGGTATCAGGGTCGCTGGGATGCAGTCATGATGGCTAACTACTGTTGGAATCTGAAGAGAGACCTCCCTGCCACTGAGCATTCCAGGAGTTTGAAGAAACGGAAGTTCAAGCCCTGAAGTATGAACAATGGTGAAGAAACATGTAATTTACGTGTACTTACCTTTATCAATGCCCACCATTCAGTTTACAGTAATCGATGTTTCTATCAGGAAACCAATATATGTTGTTGGCAAAACATTTTTTTCTCTTAAAAACATATTTAGGATGATATGTGTTGACAAAAATCAGCTGATAATGCCAGAAAAATGTAAATGATTTTGTCAAAAGATCTGACCAGATGAAGAGAAATGGATGCTATTTCTTGATTCAACAGTACAAAAATACCCTAAATCAGTTGTAGAAATCTAGACAACATTCAAAAAGTAAAAAATTGTTGCCCAGTGTTACCATTTTTTTCAGCAGTTCATTCCACTGATACAATAGTAATAGTGTTACTATGGATCATAGACACTGAGATGCCTTGAATCAAAGAGAAGCCTTTCTATCAATTTTTTGAAGAAGAGTGTTGATACTTGAGCCAATAATGCCAGAAGTTAACGGGTTAATCAACATTCCTTTCAGAATTATGTTATGACTGTGTTCTGGCAGAGTAAAAAATGTTAAAAAAGCAAAAAATATATTGTCTTTGGTTCAGTTCTTTTCTGTCAAGTACTACTTGGTCTTTTTTGACTGCTATTTCACATTCTTTTTTCGACAGGAGACTGTGGAAAAGCTTGTAAATTCTGCAAGGCCCTGATAGCATTACCATTAGAATATGGAAAATGTAGGAAGGATGAACAGAAAGCCAGTTACCTTTGAATATCACTTTAAGATAAGATCACAAAGATGAATTTTCAAGTTTCAAGAATCTCTAAATTCATTTTTGACTAAATTTCTGTGGCAAAAATTTTCATTACTGGCAGTACTTACCCATATTGCATACAGATTGGAAGGTAGTCATTAAAAATAAAGAACATTGTGACTTTTATTGAATTTCAAGATAAAAATTTGTATTTAAAGGATTTTTTTATCATTTATTTACTTTGTGTTACTGCCTTGATTACACTAAAAATAGAACGTGGATGATGGCTCCAAGTCCAAATACGCTTTAAAAAAAATAAGCATTTCAAATAAATATTCAATTCTATTATTTTCCAGTTTGAAAAAATAGCATTAACTTAAATTTAGAAGAAAGGGTTTCTATGACTTTTGGGAGCAGGGTGAGAAAGGATATGAGCTTCCTGGTGGAAACGGATAAGCTCTAAGTAGATATAGAGAAGAAGAAAGTCATCTGCCTCTTGTAATGATTACCAAGAGAGTAGGTAATCACTGTGAGATAGACACCTTTTTCCAATTAGGTGGACAATAAGACGTAAATTCTGAAAGACAGATCCCACCCAAAAAGCAGTAATTCCTGAAACTTTGGTTGGAATTGTGCCCAAGATGGTATAGTATGAATTGTGTGGACAATCATACATTTTGTGAATTATAAGCTATTATAAAGTGAAGTATTCAGACTTGTCTTTATCTTGTAAGTGATATTTTGATTATTGTATGTTCTGATCTTCTTCAAATATCTGTGGTTGTCAGTAACTTTCTGAAAATCTGATCATAAGCCCTTTATTCAATCCACAGGTGTTTTTATTCTGCAATCTATGTCTAGAGGAACTCTCTCATAAGTTAATTCTTCCAAATTAATTTCTCATTGTGATGTAATTTGTCTTTTTTCGCTACTCAACCAGAATATGAGACTTTTTGGCCTACCTGATATAACGATGATAACTGTTAATAAAGCATTGTTTAAAGTGTCCCTTTTCCCTGTCAGTGGGGCTTAGAATATGCTGCCTACATCCTCTGCTGAGGGGTAAGACCCCACACCCACCCCAAAAATGATGTCCTGGATAGAACTGCAACTGGTGGTGAAACTCCACTTCTGGAACTTGGTGGCATGTGGAGTGACCCTTCATTGCCATTATTCACAGATTCACTCAGAGTGGTGGTACCTGTTAGGATCCCATTTATAGGCCAAATAGATTTGTTAGAAAATAATTCATATTGAAGAGGAATTCTTGATATAACTGTTCAAAGAGTTTAAATTAAAGACAAACAATTTCAACAAAAAAATGCAATGGAACAGTGAAAATATAGCAATGATCACAATCAAAAATGTACAAAAGAATCAAATTCTATCATGAGATAGCCCATCAGGAATCAATATAGCTTGAACAAATAAACCAAACCAACTTAAACTAAAGTGTTACTAGTTACCTGGTGATTATGAGTTCCATCCTTGTGTTGGGTTAAGCAATATATTCTGGTTCAATACAAATAATTTATAGTGAAGAAAAAAACTGATATGCAATTCCTCAAAGTATAGACAGTGGAATGAGATGTATCTGACCGCAACAGACGCTTGAAGAAGGCTGGAGAATACAATGACTGAAATATTGTGACTATAATAACAAGCAAGATCGAAGCTCTTGTCTGATTACATCAACATATAATAATCCTAGACCTATGATTTTTTTAACGCTAGAAAATTGGGAAGCATCAAACTAAATTTCCATACCTACTGAGGAATGCCTAATTTTATGAATAAATTCCTGTAACTCTTGGAAGCATTCCAAAAATGAAGACTAGCAGGAGAAAATTTATGGCTCATCAGAATAAGATTATCCAAGAAAGCTGTAACTTTGCCTCTTCATTGCCAGTACCCCATTTCTAGTTGTCCATCAATGCTGCAAAGATTTCACAATTTTTGTTTATAGTTTTCACTTCTTAGTCCTGGCTGAAATAATGTCTCCTTAAAGATATGCTTCAGGGTAGCAGAAGTGGAGAATTAGATTTAAGACCTGCTTTGGTAATCAGTCTTTGCAGCTGTGAGGCAGCACCCACATGCACCTTCAGAATCTAATCTCTAACATAGATGAAGAAGAAAATTCACTCAGTCTCTGATACACTGAGTGCATTCAGAAAGTGAAATGGCTAATAAACTTAAGGAAACTGCAAGAAGGCAATGGAAGTAACTTAAATAAATTCTGGTCATATCAGTGATCTTCATCAGAATCAAGCGCCTGTAATGTGTTCAAAGCATACAGCAGATCTTCATTAGCTTAATTTTCCTGCTTGAAGCTATTTAAGGAATTTATTTTTGTTTTTCTTGTAATCTTTGAGAATTATTGGCTTTAACTTTCTCTTCTGCTGCTTGTATGTTCCTTTCTTTTTACTTTTTAAAAAAAAATTTTGTTCCTTCTAACATTTATTCTTTTTTCCCATCATCTTTGCCATTTCATTCGTCTCTTTTATTTTTCACAAATTTTTCCTCTGTTTAACTTCTATACTTTCTTTTTCTTCTTTCTCCCACCGCTCATTTGTGGTTCTTTTGCTGTTTGTTTTTTTTTTACTTTTCCTTCTTCTTTCTTTTCTTATTATTTTACTTTCTCTTCCCAATTTATGTTCCTTTTCCACTTGTTTGTTTGTTTTCATTCTAATTTTGATTTCCCTTTCTTACTCATTCTTTAACATTCTCTCTTAACTCCTAACTTTTAAAAAATTTCTTTCTTTATTTATTTATTAATTTTCTTTTTTCTTAGTTTCATTCTTCTACTTTCATCTTCCTGCTTGTAATTGTGTTTCTTTACACCAATGTCCTTTTCTTCTTCTTCTTCTTCTTCTTCTTCTTCTTCTTCTTCTTCTTCTTCTTCTTCTTCTTCTTCTTCTTCTTCTTCTTCTTCTTCTTCTTCTTCTTCTTCTTCTTCTTCTTCTTCTTCTTCTTCTTCTTCTTCTTCTTCTTCTTCTTCTTCTTCTTCTTCTTCTTCTTCTTCTTCTTCTTCTTCTTCTTCTTCTTCTTCTTCTTCTTCTTCTTCTTCTTCTTCTTCTTCTTCTTCTTCTTCTTCTTCTTCTTCTTCTTCTTCTTCTTCTTCTTCTTCTTCTTCTTCTTCTTCTTCTCATCCATTTTGACTTCTTTGTTTTAAGGGAGTAATTTGATTTAGACAGGACATCAGGGAATGAATCAGGTGTTACTCTATCAATTATGTTGGCTTATTATTTTAACTTCAGACTAAGAAAATCTTAAACATGAATAGACTAGACTTGTCTAAATTATAGCATTTTCATTAAAATAAAAGCATATTTCTTGGTAGATACAGAAATTATAGATAGCAAAAATGACAAATAAAAAGATATATGAACGATTTGTATGCCAAAATCATTAATGATTTCTCACATGAATTTTCATAATGTTTTTAAAAAAACAACAAAAGTAAATACTGAGAACATTCAAACACTGGGACCATGTGAGCTCACACAAGTTAAATAAAAGGTGTGATGAAAACATATCAAGATGGAAAACTTAAATTTTTCTTTTAAATTTAAAATTCAAAATTTAAATGTGAGCACAGCCAAGTTATTTATATCATAAAGTGATAAGATGTCTTGACTACAATTGTTCAACAACTTGAACAGACTGAGGACAAAATAAGCTGACAACAAAGTGTTTATCCTATTTAATCAAACATATTTAAAAGAAAAAAAAATATGCCTAAATATACATATATATATTATATATATAATATATATATATATATATATATAATATATTATATATATATATATATATAAATATATGCACACACACGCACACACACACACACATATATAATAATATATATATACACACAGAAAGAGGAAGAGAGAGTATTTAGAAGGCATTTTTTCTTGTAGACATATTTTATTAAAGATAACAGTTGAAAGATTTTATTGGAAATAAATATTTATAGCAAAAATGTTTTTTTCTCATTAAGTTATAGAAGTATTGATGCATCCATCTACAGACACACACACGTGTTGTGTGTGTGTGTGTGTGTGTGTGTGTAGTTAGGCTGCAGTCGTTCATTTAAGCATGTTTCATTAAATAGTAAAGACACATTCTATCTGTATAATCTAATTAAGATCCTTTTGAGTTTCCTGATAAGTGTCTTGGTTTCAGGTTGGAATTGGTGGATGAATTTACCCAAAATTGTCTTAAGCACTTTTGGACCCTTCGTGGGCCATTATTATGACTACAACTCTTTCTAGATGACTTACAATGCACCTTAAAGATTCTAGCTCCATAACCTTACATCTTATAACCCATTCTATTCTTAAATCCAAGTTTCAAAAAAATTCTTGTTGAAAAACACCACTATAATCCCACACAAAACTGATAAGCAACAACTACAAATCCTAGAAGCCCTACATGTAAAAAACAAAAAAACCTAAAATCAATAGAATTAATTTTGAAAATAGTGACAATGTTTTGAAATGCCTTTCAAAATTTTTTTTTCTTTTTTTTAATATTCCATGTTCCTTTGATAGCATTCTGTTTTTTGAATTCATCAGCAACTCAGTTTTATCCAACTTTGCATTTGCATATTTTTGTTATTTTATAAAAAACTTTCAAAACTCATTTTAAAAAATGATACTCTTTACATATGCAAGCAACCCCTAATGATGGCCTATGAAGGGTCTGAAAGTGCTTAAGACAATTTTGGTAAATTTATCCACCAATTCCAACCTGAAACCAAGACACTTATCAAAAGAATCTTAATTAAATTATACAGAAAAAAATGTGTCTTTACTATTTAACGAAACATGCATATATATATATATATTATATAATATATATATATATGCATGTTTTCATATATAACTGGCCCCATTGACATAATGGTTAGAGTATTTGCCAATGGCTTGGGAGACTAGGATTCAATCCCCAATCAAGTCATACCAAAGACTCAAAAAATGGTACTGAATGGCTCCTTGCTTAACACTCAGGTTTATAAGGTATGAATCAAGGGTAAATAGAGCAATCCAGGGAAAAGGAGTAGCACCCCTCCCCTACACCTCAGTGTTATATATAATATATATTATATATATATATATATATATATTATATATATTATATATATATATGAAGCATGGAGAATGGAAGTACTCATGGAGTAATTGTTATCATCATTGGAAATTGACACAGCTACCGGAGTTCAAAACCTGGACAAGGTTGTTTGCATTTCCCATTGAGCTAATAATCTTGGAAAAGATTATACATCCACCTATTTAAGTAAGCCCACAAAGTTCAACCACCCTCCTCAATGCGGCAGGGTGTGGTGGCAAACGGGTAGTACCAGAGCTATGCCATCGAGAACTTTGGTTCCTGGTTAGGGCCACCCAAGGGGGATTGGTCTGGCACCCAGCAGTTTTAGGGATGCAACCTGGCTAAAGGGACTCGGGTGAAAATCCAGGAGGTGTCTGTTCCAGCAACTGGCAGCCTTCGGTCGCTTTGCCAATGTGTCTATGGAAAATCTGTGGCAAACAGGGCGTTTTTTTCAGGTAGGACTTGGGACCCTTCCCTCAATCAAATCCCAAAGTATCTTCTTCAATGAGCAACATAAACAGCAAGCTGTACTTGCTCAGGAGAAAGCCAGTTCAACCCGTTGAATTGGTGAAAGCCAATACAAGTACGAGTAAGTAAGATTTAAGTAAGATTATTTTAATTTAACCGGACATTGGCCTAGCGGTTAGAGTGTTCGCCAATGGCCCGGGGAGACCTGGGTTCAATCCCAGGTCGAGTCATACCAAAGACTCAAAAAAATGGTACTTGATGCCTCCTTGCTTAACACTCAGCATTATAAGGGTACGGATCAAGGGTAAAGTGGAGCAATCCAGGGAAAGGAGTAGCGCCCTCCTCCCCTACACCTTGGTGTAGTAAGCTATTGAAAAGGGAGCCTTCGGGTCCCCCCTCGACTATGGTCGCCTACTTTACTTACTTATTTTAATTGTATTGCTCTAATAAAAACCTCATTATAATGTTATTTTTTATATTCATATAAGGATAATGAGAATATTAGTAATATATATTTTGGCCAAATTTAGAAGGTATACATATGTATAATGTTTTTTTTTGAATTGTTATCAAAATAAAATATTGATAAATAATAATGAATTTACCCCAAGTCAAATATTTTGATGTGAGGAAGAACATAACATTTTTGAAGATAAAAAAAATCCTCAGAATTTTACTTGCAAAATTTAATGAAAAATGCTAAACTCTTATTAAAACTGTTTAAATTTTTTAGCTCTGATTTTGAAAACATCCAAATGATAAAACTTAAATCAACACTTAAATGAAATGAAAGTTTGTTTGTAATATAAAAATTATTTTGAATGAAGGAAGAAAATTGCTAATAAATTCAAGTGAATATTCTGGACATTTTGAATATTTCAACCATTGGTTAAAGCAAAAAATGTTGTACTATGTTATCACAGTGAATAAAACATAATAAAAGATATATTATTATATATATGAAGAAATTTGAAGAAAAATTCTTGTTTTGAATAAAAAAGTTGTTGATTGATATATTAGAAGGTTGTTTTCATTCTGTCAGAGTTACTAATGAAAATAAAACATAATAGTTCTGAATAAAGTAATTCCCTGAATTGGTAATTAGTTATAGGTGAAGGGATTAGGTGAAGAGATTAGCCAGTTTTGAAAGAAGTGACAGGTGAAGTATGATCTTAGAAATAGTTAAACAGCATTTTTAAAAGAATAATATCATTTAATTAATAGAGCACTTACAAGGCTCAAACAAAATAGATTGGTATGAAAAACACATTTGTTAAAAATGAATAGGACTTGAGCATTCATTCAACTTCTGTAGTGGCAGAGTGAGTGATGGTAGGTAAATTCTTATACGTCCTAAACATCTTCCTCCAACATCAAACAGTCAAATTTTGACTACTTGACACAAAATCTATTCAAAATGTATTAAGATTGGAACTATACTTACCAAAAACAAAAATGAACAATGAATGAAACATTAATTTTCTTCAAAATAGTCCATTTGTTATTTAACATACTGATTTCACCAAGTTTTTGCATTTGTCAACCGAAATGTTTTTTTTGATATGCTACAAACCAGTGCCATTGTATTATCCTCCTCAAAATTCTAAATTATTAATTTTGAGAAAATGATTTTTTTGTTT
>OY757920.1:59201075-59206075 GCA_963585895.1 Sepioteuthis lessoniana
CCGTGGTTGGCGGCTGATGAGGACAGGGTATCGCACAAGCTTACACACGTTGTATGATGAAAAAAAATAAAAATATATATATATAGATATATATGTGTGTGTGTGTGTGTTTGGAAAAGATGTCCCTCTCTATATATATAAATATAGATAGATAGATGGATAGATATGCCAAAACATCTATTTTAATATATATATGTATGGATAGATAGATTGATAAATAAACAAATGTGTCGAAACATCTATCTATAGATAGATAGATAGATAGATAGATATAGACATATATGTAGAAACATCAATATATATATATGTAAATATAAATGTAGAAACATTTATAAATATACACAGATATATATAGATATTCATATTGAAACATCTATATGTATATATATATAGAGAGAGTCTGATGTTTCTATATTAATATGTATATAGACACAATCCCTACATTTATATGTATGTAAACATATACAATTTTTTCTTGCATGCACAGATGCATTTTCAGTACACACATGCCTACACATATATGCAGACACAAACATATATATATATATATATATATATATATATATATATATATATATATATATATATATATATATATATATATATTGAACCAATATATACAAGTTATTTTCATGAAAACCTATTCTTTTTCTCTCTCCAATACCCATATAACTACCTTCACATACATTTCTTTTAATTTTTTGTTAACTTTATCCTATGCACATATTCATAAAGAATTTGTTCTTAACATCAATCCTTTCAAGATGAATAGGCAAACAATATTTTTTCTTTATGTAAAACATCGTAAAATACTTACAATGTATATTTTGTATTTAAACTAAGATGTTTAGGGATTGTAATTGACCTACAACTTTTATGTTCACTCTATAAATTATTATTCAACTAAAAAATTTAAAAATGTTTTACAGACATCATTTGGTTAAGCAGATGATTGATATGTATTTTCGCAGTCTGACATCTTTTAAGTTATATATACATACACATTCATAGTTTTTACCTAAAAAGAGTTTGAAAAGTTTAAATGTATTGTTTCTTTTTTGCTGATATATGTATTTCTATTCTTATAAAAATAAATACAATAAAATAGCTTTACTTTTTTTACTTACAAATTCACATAATAAAACCTTTCATGATAAAAATGTTGGCTCATGAAGAATTTTGTATATACTCATTGGGACATGTAAATTTACTTTTTCTATCCATACATATCAATACACTTTTATTTTACTAATAAATGTCCATTGACATACACATGATGGATACCTCACACAGGTTTATTGACAAAGTATTGGGGGGATGTCCTCATGGTGTAATAGTTAAAGTGCTGGACAGCAGGATTGTTGTAAGTGAGTTCAATCTCCAGTTGTGCTATTACATTCACTTTCGGACAAATATGCTTGAGATAGGTATGGACCTCCTAATCCTTCCAGCGATGGGTTAAATAGCACCATTACTGTTCTTCTCGAAAGATGGCTTTGGCCATAAATAACCTTTAAAGGTTGATATGCTATCAAACAGAGAAACCAAACCAAACCAAACCAAAGGATTGCTGGTGGGGTCCTCATGGCATTGTGTTTAACGTGCTGGACTATGACATTGTTGTAAGAGGGTTCAAACTACTGTCATGCCATTACATTCATTTTTAGATGAATACTCTTGAGAAAGGTATGAATTCCTTATCCCACCCAGCTCTGGGTTAACTCTTACCATGACTATTTTTGTGCCTAGTTGGCAGGAGCTGTAGAATGTTCAGGATATGACTTTAAACAATCTGATGGTGAGACTCCAATCCTGGAGTTTGAGTGAATATGGAGTACCTCTTCGTTGCCATTACTCCCAGGTTTACTCTGTCCTGGAGTGGTAGTACCAGTTAGGGTCCTATCAAATCAAACTAGTGTCCTGGGTGTGACTCTAAACTGCATCTGATGGTTAGGCTCCTGTTCTGGGGGATGGGGGAATGTGGAGTACCCTTTTAATGCCATTACTCTCAGGTCTAATCTGACCTGGAGAGGTAATACCTTTTAGGGTCACATGGTTCAAAAAGAAATACTTAATAATTTTCTTAACTTGAAACCATTTAACTGTGTGCAAACAAATGACCGATGTTAAATCAAATTATTAATATTACAAGATTTTGGACCATTTAACAGTGTATAAATAAAACTATTAGAATTAGACAGCAATACTTGAAACCATTTAACTGTGAATAAACAAATGATCTAGTTCTTGTTTAAAAATGTGTGCTAATTCTTACAATATAAAGCATTTTGATTTTTGCCCCTCCCCACTTTTACTTGCATCCCCTGGACTTAATGAATGTTCCTCACTTTCTTTGGTAATATGCTTGCTCACATGGTGCAATGGTTAGTAAGCTAGGCTAGCAGACCATTGTTAATGAGCTTGGTTCTCACTGAATGCTTTGTACATCTGGCTTTGTGCAAAATTAAGTCTAGTAAATGACTAGATATACATAATTGTGTATAAAAATGCATTGCCATTGAGTGTAATCATGAAAATACATTGCAAATGATTTTTACAATAAAATTATATGAATTAATGTATTTACAATATATATATATATATATATATATATATATATATATATATATATATATATATAATGCAATTAGAAAAAACTCAAACCTGGTTAAATTGTCATTATTCTATATGCAAATAATCCACATCCATTGTCTTTGGACACTGACTCGATATTACTGATATATAGTAAAAAAGTAAAGTTGGCGACCGTAGTCAAGGGCGACCAGAAGGCTCCCTTTTCAGTAGCTACTACACCGGGGTGTAGGCGAGGGCACTACTCCTTTCCCTGGATTGCTCCACTTTACTCTTGATACATACCTTATATTGCTGAGTGTTAAGCAAGGAGGTATCAAGTACCATTTTTAAAGTCTTTGGTATGACGCGACCTGGGATTGAACCCAGGTCTCCCGGACAATTGGCGAACACTCTACCAAAGCATATTAAAATGCATTTATATTTGGGAAGACTTGAACATAATTATAAATATATACTCATGTTTACGCATGTACATGCATTAAAAATGTATTAATAACAAAACAGCTTTGTGAAGTCCTGATATATGCATATAGATGCACTTAAACATCTACACATACACACACATACACACCCATATATAATATGTATATATATATATATATATATATATATATATATATATATATGCATATATATATATATATATATATATATATATATATATATATATATATACGATATATGTAAAGTTTCAGTAAAACACTTTTTGAAATTATAGTCCTATCTTGAATATTATTCATTCAGATTCTGTCATGAACTTCCTTTATTTATTTAATCTTGAAGGAATCAGAGAAATAAATACCATTTTGGAGAATTTTCTTTTTTTAGTAATTTTCAAAAAAAAAATTTCTGACAATATGTAGTATCAATCTCTCCAAAGTAAAATTTAAAACACTGATTTACTCTAGTTAGCACAATAATATACACACACACACACACACACACACACATATATATATATATATATGGATGCCAGGTGTGATCAAAAATATTATAACTGAAGCTTTAAATTCTATAATTTAAAAATTTGAATGAACACATATGTATAGCTGAGAAACTTATATCATAAAGTGATAATATCTAGATGTCTAGACAAGACAGTGCTAATCTGAAAAAAATTATGCCGTAGAACAAAAATTTTGTTCTTGGATAGCATGTGTTATTTCTTGCTTATGTTGCATCAAACCCTGACAAAACCCTCAGCTACTGCCAGTCTATTCTGCATTAGCCTTATCATCTATGAACATGGCCCTCAGTCAACATGGACCCCCACCCTCTTCTTCATCTTCATTCATGAAGTCAAACCATGATAGAAAAGTATAGAAAATAGTTGTTATTCTGTTCAAATTTTGTATTTGTGCCCTTGATAATGAAATTTAGAAATTAACCTATTTTCTATGTATCAATGTGCAAATTTACACATTTCATTTTCTTAAGGTCTGAATAAAACAACATATAAATCAAAATTTATATGTATTTATGCTGAGGTTTTTTACAAAAATAAACGTAAATGTTTGGATAATGTTATGTAAATAACTTACATGTATCAGCCCCCAAGTATATTTTTTTATCATGTTTTCATGATGTGCTCCTTGGTAGCAGTGTTCAGAGTTTAGCTTATCTTAATGGAAGTGCTCACTTTGCTCCTCTGTGTATATTCCTTTGTTCTCTATGAATTTATCAAAATGAATGTCAAGGATATGGATTTTCAGGAACATCTTGCATCCCATTTTACCATAGTTCTCAACTACTCCCCAAAATTTTCAGCCATATGACTTCCCATGAAGCCCCAAGTTTCTTTTGACTTCCTATTGAGCTTCTTGGGGAATTTGATTTACTCCACAATCTTCATTATTTGTGGTCCAGTGAATCTTCCTGGAATGTTCTGTGAAATAGATGAATTTAAAAATTTCATTACATAAGTTATAAAAGCAAATTTTGAATAAAAAATATCTTTCCCATTTCCTTTAGAAATAGACAACTTAGAAATTAAAATATTTACTCAAAGACTAGAAAAAACTTTGTTACATAATCTTATGAAGCCCGTTTTGATAATTTTTAGCAGCAATTTTGGGCAAAACAAGTGCAGCACACTCCATACTCACCAGATCCAGTTTTTTGGTGAAACACAGAATTGTGCAAGTGCATCACTCTCCATATTCATTAAACTGAATTTTTGGTGAAACACTGTACTGTGCAAGTGTAACAATTTCTATACTCACCACACCTAGTTTTTGGTGAAACATAGGATTATGCAAGTGTGGCACATTCAATACTCGCTAAACCTTTTGCTCCATGTGACTTTTTCTTCTCCCTAAACTAAAATGCCATCTTATAATTTGTGGTCATGGAGGTCATTATAATAAATATGAGATTCAGCTTCACAAGAGAGAGTTTTCAGAATA
>OY757920.1:59208575-59519844 GCA_963585895.1 Sepioteuthis lessoniana
ATTTGCTTGCTGCATATCAAGAGATCATTTACAATCCCTGGATCAACAGGTCATTTGTGCTTCCTGGATTAATAGGCCATTTGTACTCTGTAGATCAACAGGTCATCTTCACTTCCTGGATCAAGCTTTCATTATCTACTTGATTATACTTGCTTACAGAAGCAATGATAACAAGTACTGCACTTTCTCTATGTGTGAAATGCAACATGGTTGCCCATAAGATAATATCCCAAACATATTTTTTTGCATTCCTCCTTCTAACATGACAAACTGCAATGCTGTAGTGAGTTCAAACTCTAGTCATGCTCTTACATTCACTTTTGGACTAATACTCTTAGGAAAGATATGAACCCTTCTCTTGTACCCCAGCTACTACTGTTCTTCTACAAGGATGGATTTGGCATTAAACAAAGAAACCAAAACAAACTCCCTTCCTTCAAAAAGTAGCTGTTGATATTTATGGTTAACATAATTTGAAATGTTTCCCAGTTTTTTTTTTTTGTGGTACTAGGTTAGCAAGCCATTGTGATTAAGTTTGATTCTTGTTTAACACACCTCACTTCTGGTCTTGTGCCAAACTATACTCAATTTAGTAAATGACAACAAGAAACATTTCTTGTACAAAATAATCGCATAATATGCTTTATGCAGTCAAACTTTATTAGGTTTAACTTTCACAGATTTGATTATTCACAAGTTTGCCATTAATAATATATTGGAATTTTTTGTGTTAGTTTTTCTGCTGAAATGTCAAGATAAGGTGTATAAACTAGAAAAGGTAAAGAAATCAAAAAAAATTTCTAGTTAATCCTAAATGCATCAAATATTATTTATCTATTTTATGATTTACTACCACAAACATTTACATTTCTCTTAGAAAAGATTAAATTTTGTAATATATATATATATGTTTGTGAAATATAGAGTGCTCAGTACAGATTTTGAATGTTATGTTTATTTTATACATTGACTCGGAAAAAATTGACAGATCATTTCAATGTTAGTTTTTCTTTTAAGCATAACACACCTTTTTGAGATATTTATTATGTTGGTTAACCGGCCAATGAAGTAAAGTTGGTGACCATAGTTGAGGGTGACCCAAAGGCTCCCTTTTCAATAGCTACAACACCGAGGTGTAGGGAAAGGTGCTACTCCTTTCCCTGGATTGTTCCATTTTACCCTTGATCCTTACCTTATAATGCTGAGTGTTAAGTAAGGCATCATCAAGTACCATTTTTAAAATCTTTGGTATGACTCGACCTGAGATTGAATCCCAGTCTCCCAGACCACAGGCGGCTCATTGGTCTAGTGGGTAGAGTGTTCACCAATGGTCTAGGAGACCTGGGTTCAATCTCAGGTAGAGTCATACCAAAGACTAAAAAAATGGTACTTGATATCTCCTTGCTTAACACTCATCAATATAAGGTACGTATCAAGGGTAAAGTGGAGCAATCCAGGGAAAGGAGTAGCACCCTCCCTTACACCTCAGTGTTGTAGCAATTGAAAAAGGAGCCCTCTGGTTGCTCTTGATAATGGTCGCCAACTTTACTTTTACTTTTTTATATTGGTAAGTTCTTGAAATTATATAACGGTTAGATTTTCCATATACTTTATGATAGTATGATTAATTTTTCATAATTACTATTATTGTGTTATTTATTATCAAAAAATGATTTTTCAAATACAGGGTCTTCATAAAATTCTACTGCAGATATAAAATATATCAACAATATGGTCATGTTGAAAGGCAATTATCAAAAAGCACATCAAAAATAAAACTTTAAGAACTTCCATGTATTTTTTACGAAATGATTCTGTCATTTGCAGAATGTGAGTTTTTAAATTTTTTAATTGTTGAAATCCTGCTGAACTTTCTGAATATCCTGTATAAGTCGTCTGAATTTCTGAGGGTTTTCAGACTATTATCTTCATCTTTATAGTTATATTCACAATGTTTCAGCCAATGTGTCCTCTTGCCTTTTTCAGGTGTTTCTTGTTGAACTTGGGAGCCTAAACAGAACTCCAAATCATGTCCTTTATTTAATCCACTGGGATTTTTTGCTCTAATTCCATTAACCATAACCAGGTACAAGTGTTAAGTATTTCTATATTGTTACTCACTTGTGGTCAAGATTGAACTTGCAACCTCCATATGATAATCCTTAAGAAGCTGAGGGAACTTATGCCAATAACCGTAACGTCATGTATCCTGCTAGACACTAAAGATGAAGACAATATCCAAAAACCCTGAATGATAAACATCCTGTATAAAGTAACAAGAAAATTGCAAAAGGATCAATTTATAAAATTTAAATCTAAATTCCAAACACTGAAAGCTAATCCTACTCATTAAAGGATATAACAAAATTAATGTGCCACTTTGTCTCAAATTTTTGTTGGTTTGTTTGTTTGTTTGTTTGTTTGTGTTCAAAGGCATATCAACTTTAGTAGGTTATTTAATGCCAAATCAATTTTTATACAAATCAACAGTTCTATTTCAAACAATTCAGTTTAGCGTTAGTACACAGGTTAATAATCAAAGATATTTCTATTTTAAGCTATTCAGTTTAGTCAAACTGTTCTAATTCCAACAATTCAGTTTAGTATGAGAATAGTTTTGGTTTACACACAGTTAAATGTCAAAACAGCTCTATTTCAAACAATTCAGTTTAGCATAAGTACAGTTTCAATGTCAAAAACAGGTCTATTTCAAATAATTCAGTTTACCATACAAAAAAAGTTCCATCTCAAACCATTCAGTTTAGCATAAGTACAGTTTCAATGTCAGAAACAGGTCTATTTCAAACAATTCAGTTTAGCATACAAAAACAGTTCTATTCCAAGTAATTCAGTTTAGCCTATGTACACTGTTTTGTTCTATTTGACCCATAGATAGGATTCTATCAAGTGCTACCACTGTGAGCAAAAATGGACCTGGGAGCCATGATAATGAAGGGGTACTCTATATTCCCCAAAGTTCCAGCATTACCGGAACCTCATCACCAGATTGCTTTGTGTCATATCCAAGACACTTGTTATGGGAGTCTTATCCCTCTGTAGTGAAGCAATCAGCGTATTCTACATCTCCAGCCAACTGGGCAATCAAGTCTATATATGAAATAAATATTATTTATATATATATATATATATATATACACACATATATACATACATATACACATATATATACACATGCAGAAATACATATACATACACATACAACCACAAACATTTATATATACATACATAGACATACATATATATATATATATATACATATATATATATATATACTGTGGTGTGAAATAAATACTGATACATACGAAAGTTTTTATTTTTTATCTTTCAAACATAGCCTGAACAAAATTTTTATATACATTTACTGTATAAGGATATATTCCACTAATATGTGAATATAAACTTAGATTACAATTAATTTTACAGAAATTATTGTCATTTATTCATTTTCCTGATTGAAAAAGTAATTGTACAGTATAAATATAATGCATTATCTTTATTTAATACTTTGTAGAATACCCTTTATTCACTTCAACAGGCACTCATTTCTTCCTGTAGTTCTCAATTAATTTCTTGCAATGATTAGTAGGTATTTTCTACCATTCTTTCTGGCATATTGTCTTCAAATTATTGATGTTTGCTGGTGCTCTTTTTCAGATTTGAATTTTCAAAAATCGCCACAAGTTCACAATTGGATTCAACTCTGAATACTGACTTGGCCATTGCAAAATATTAACATTATTTTCTGACAACCACTTCTTCGTAGATTTAGCTGTATGCTTGGGATTATCATCCTGCTGGAAAATCTAATCGGAAGGTAGCTCAAGACTCTTAAGAGAAGACATCAAATTTTCTTGCAAGATCTGTTTATACTTTTGTGCATTCATTTTACCATCTATTACTGATATTTTGCCCTCACCTTTCACGGAAAAACATCCCCAAATCATTATACTGCCACCACCAAATTTGACAGTTGGTACCGTGTTCTTTGGTGAGTAGGCTTCACCATCTTTCCTCCACACATGATTTCGATTATTATGACCAAACTCAATTTTAGTTTTGTCTGTCCATAATACTCTTTCCCCAAATGAATTTTCCTTTTCCTTATGCTGTCTTACAAATTGCAACCTTGCATCTCTCTGTCGTTTCAATTAGAGAAGAGTTTTCTTTGGTCTCTGTGATTTTAGACCATTCCTCAGCATCTCATTACTTATAGTTCATTTGGTTACACTACATCCGGATGAATGCAAATCTTCCTGCAGCTTTTCAGGTGTAACCATTGGATTTTGGTTAATCAAGCATCCTAATTTTCTTGATAATCTAGAAGTAATCTTCCTTGGAGCACCTGTTCTTTTTTGTTTTCAACTGTGTTACGTCTTTTAAACCTTGTAATGAATGAACTTATAATAGTAAAAGGAATATTCAGGTTGCTTGAGATATTTCAATAACTTTCTCTATCTTTCCAAAGCTTAACAATTAGTGCTTTTTGTGAATTACTCAATTCTTTACCGCTTGCCTTGATCATAAGCTTCTTGTACAACAAGCAATTGCAGTAAGTTCCAGTTAGGATTTTAAGACTAACTATAGTTACTGATAATATTATTGGAACATTCTTTGGGTACTGATAGGATTATTCGAACATTCTTGAAGGCTAACTATGGGTACTGATAGCATCATTGAAACAATCTAGAAAAATATTGTTGCACGCTATGATTACTTTTTTCACTCATGAAAATGAATAAATGGCATTAATTTCTGTAAAATTAATTGTAACCTAAGTTTATATACACATATAACAAAAGGTGGTAGTTGATATTACTGTTTATGCAAAAATGGCAGCTGTGGTTGTAAAGTTCTGTTGTCTCTTGTTATATTAAAAGGAAGAACAAATGAGTTGATGAAGATATTGATACTATTTACCAACCCCTCCGCTCGGGCAGGATATGACACAAGGTCAGTTTTTAAGCGGAGTTTAACAGGTTTGAATTCAGAGTTTTCCTTCTCCTAGACTAGTTGCCTCACCAAGGCTGAAGAACCTAGTCTGTCCTACTATTTACCCATAGCTGGAGGGAGAATAATTGGATTCATACCTTTCCCAAGGGTATTAGTGCTATGTGAAATGCAATCAGTCTCGTCCAGGATTTGAACTCGTGTCGCTGTGTCCAATTCCTACGACGATAACGACTACACCACGATATTGATAGTTTTCAATTTGGAAGTTTTAATAACAGCTTGAGACAAAAGGAACCCTTGTGCTGTAAGTTGCAGGAAGCAGAGAAACAAATGTTGAGTGTGTTATATAGTCATTTACATGTTCATTCAGCATCACAACGACACCATAATTAAGACGCATGAAGGAAGGAAGACGCAAGAAGGCTTCTTTAGCAACATATTTACCTCTCACTTTATTGCAAGGGTTTGAAAGGGTCGTTGAAGGTTTGCATGTGAGAGGATGATGGAGACCGAACATAAACTTCATATTTTGACCCCACTGTTATGACCGTCACATTGTGTCTTGTTCTCCTGATGTTGGGGTCCACTCCATCGGGGCTTTCCGAGGGCCCCCTCGGTCGGGTGTGGCTTTCACTACCACATCTGGTCTCTCCTGTCTGGAAGGCTACTGGCAACTGCACTGGGGGTTTTCCGAGTGCCCCCTTGGTCGGGTGTGGCCTTCCCTACCACATCTCGTCTCTAACCCTCTGGGAGCCTGCTGGCAACTGCATCGAGGGTTTCCGAGGTCCCCCTCAGTTGGGTGTGGCCTTCCCTACCACATCTCGTCTCTAACTCTCTGGGAGTCTGCTGGCAACTGCTCTTGCACCCCAAACTCAACTGAGTTAAATAATAACTCAACGCCCACACGATCGCCTACTGGATCTTTGAAATCGAATGTTTAATCGTCATCAAGCGGAAATAACTGTCATGCAGTTCAGAGGTTACTCTCTTCCGGTGCATGACTGTAATGGCAAAATGGGACCTTCACCTTTTCCCATATCATAAGTCTTAATCCGCCCACGCGATCTCTTTCGATTACTGGCCGTTGGAATGTGTCACTTCCTTCCGGTGTATTACCTTGGAATAGCATTTTTGGGGCTGGGTCGAAGGTCAAAATATAACAAGTGGACAAGGAATAAAGTAGCTGAATGTCAGGGCATGAATTGAGATGCTGTTGTCAGGACAGAAGTTAAATTCTGAAGTCAAAGCAAGAGTTGAAATGCTGTTGTCAGGATAGAAATTAAAATTTTGAAGTTAAAACAGGAGTTGAAATGCTGTCATCAGGACAGGAATTAAAATGCTGAAGTTAAAACAAGAGTTGAAAATATCCAATTTGTTTCACCAAGGATCTGTTGGTTTAGAAAGAAAGATGAATGATGAAAGAATGATTTCCCAGACACCAATGGGCCATAAATTGGGTGAGTTCTCCTCATTGTACTTAGTGTACTGCTCGAAATATGTGAGAGAGAGTCAGTGAAGAAGAGTGAATGTGGTCTCTCATGTTGGCTGGTCCTTCCTGCTACGAGGAAGTGAAGAGAGAGAAAGACAGGACAGGTCTGTCCTGCTCAAAAGGCCTGTGTGGAAGAGAGAGAGAGAGAGAGAGAGAGAGAGAAAGGGAATTTTCTCTCTCATGTCGGCTGGTCTGTCCTTGCTGCTAGCAAGGAGGAAGCAAAAAGAGAAAATGTGTGCTCTATCATGTTAGTGAGAAAGTGAGAAGAGGGAGATAGGACAGGTCTGTCCTGCCTGAAAAGCCTGTGTGGAAGATAGTGAAAGAATGTTACCTCACCTTTTCATAGTTGCCTGAGGAAGGCACATGGGCAGAATGGCATGAAATATTCTCATTGGTCAAAAATATGAATTCAGGACAAAAACACTCAAAATATTCCTGCACCAGACTATAATTTGAAATTCTTTCTGCTAAACACATATTAGTAGAATATATCCTTATACAGTAAATGTATATAAAAATTTTGTTCAGGCTATGTTTGAAAGATAAAAAATAAAAGTTTTCATATGACTCAATATTCATTTTACACCACTGTATATATATATATATATATATATATATATATTTATGTATGTCTATGTATGTATATATAAATGTATGTGGCTGTATGTGTATGTATATGTATTTCTGTATGTGTATATATATGTGTATATGTATGTATATATGTGAGTATATATATATTTACGCATACATATATATATATAAATAATATCTATTTCATATATAGACTTGATTTCCCAGTTGGCCCAGTTGGCTGGAGATGTAGAATACACTGATTGCTTCTCTGCAGAGGGATAAGACTCCCCTCATAAGTGTCTTGGATATGACACAAAACAATTTGATGATAAGGTTCCAGTAATGCTGGAACTTTGGGGAATGTAGAGTACCCCTTCATTATCATGGCTCCCAGGTCCATTCTGGCTCGGAGTGGTAGCACTTGATAGAGTCCTATCTATAGGTCAAATAGAACAAAACAGTGTACATAGGCTAAACTGAATTACTTGGAATAGAACTGTTTTGACATTAAACTGCATACTTATGCTAAACTGAATTGTTTGAAATGGAACTGTTTTTGTATGCTAAACTGAATTGTTTGAAATTGAACAGTTTTGACATTTAACTGTGTGTAAACCAAAACTATTCTCATACTAAACTGAATTGTTTGAATTAGAACAGTTTGACTTAACTGAATGGCTTAAAACAGAAATATTTTTGATAATTAAACTGTGTACTTATGCTAAACTGAATTATTTGAAATTTTTATGATTTTATGATTTTCATATGTACAAATATTTATTTCACCCCACTATATATATATATATATATATATATATATAAATAATCAAGTTTGTAAGTTAACCAACTGTAGTCACAGGTGACCCAAAGTCTCTCTTTTCACTAGCTACTACACTGAGGTGTAGGGGAGAGCACTACTCCTTTCCCTGGATTGCTCCACTTACCATTTTTTAGTCTTTGATATGATTCAACCTTGGATTGAATCCTGGGCTCTCAGACTATTGGTGAATACCCTAACCATTATACCAATGTGCCAGTTATAATACACTAACATAAACTTTTAGATCAAAATTTGATTCTATAAGTGCTGTTCTAATAAAAAAAGAATATAATTTATGTTTTATTGAAAGCATTTTGATTCATGAGTTTTCATTTATCAATTCTTATCTAGGTTTTTACAGTGTATCTCTATTTCTCACTAGAACAATACTTCCATAATGTGGAATACTATAAGATGTGGCCAAAATAAATCTAATGGACAAAAATCTGACTTCATTGTCACACATTTAAATCTTTAAATTAAGTGTTCTAATATTTTACATGGATTACATTTCTCTTCCTTTAAATCAGATTTGATTTTGGTTATAAAATCATTCGCATGCTGGTGATGTCAATTTGATTTTCCTAATTGTCTTTTCTTTACCATATATATATATGTGTGTGTGTGTGTGTGTGTGTGTGTGTGTGTGTGTGTGTGTGTGTGTGTGTGTGTGTGAAAGTGTGTGTGTGTGTGGGTGTGTGTGTGAAAGTGTGTACGTATTAATTCTACCAACTATCTATAACACAGTACCTACATATGTTTGTATATGTATGTAATTACTAACCCCTCCGTATGAGCTGGATGTATTTAAACAGTTTAACTGTTTTGAATTTAGAGTTTTTCCTCTCCTAGAACAGTTGCCATACCAAGGCTAAAGAGTCTAGTCTACCCTACAGTTTTACTCAAAGCTGGAGGGAGAATAGTCAGTTTTATATGTTTCCTGAGTGTATTAGCACTTTGTATAATGCAAACAGCCTTGTCCAGGATTTGAACTTGGCTTGCTGTGTCCATTTCCAACAATGAAATCCATTACACTATGAATGCCTCCAGTGTGTACATCTATGTACATATGTACACTTAAATTCTACCTACTGTCTATTACACTGGCTATTTGGTCATTGTACTTCCTTTTGGTTGGTTCAGTGCCACAGATGAAAATATACTATTTTGGCCCAATCAATAAGATTCAGATTAACTTTAATGCAGTAGAAGTAATATCATCTTCACTTGAACAATAAAGAAATCATTTTGTGCTGTTTTTAGTGCAATTTCAGCCTAATTAGTTCAATATTGTATTGTTGCCTTAAGAACTATGTGTGGTTTGAGAATTACAAAAGCAGCTAAAGGCAAACACACTGAAAAGAGCAGTTGAATTAGCAGTTTAGTTGTTATGTGAAAAACAACTATTCAGACTGTGTCAACAAAGGCAGATATCTCCACATCTAATTTTACTTGTGTGATAGAAATGACAGAATCAATTCAAGCGCTAAGCAGAGCCAGAACATATTTTCTAAATGTACAGGAATTCATTAAAAAAAAAATTAAATGAAACCTTAATCTTAACTCATGCCTGTACAAATATGAATTTTATAAAATTGTCTGTTTTTTCTTCAAGAAGAGTTATTACAAATAATAAATGTCCAATATCTATTAGATTTGTTATTGTGATGAAGTATATTTAGTCACTAGGGAAAGTGGTTCATGATTTAAAAAAATGTTTCTGAGTTATAATAATCATATAAGTTTGTATGATATTCTTCAAATTGCTCTTGTGACAAACACCCAACCCTTTTTATCTTACAAGTGCTAGAAAGTGGTGGCTGAGAGTCAATTATGTCAGGAGAAACAATACTTTGACCTCTTTTTGATTTTAAGGGATTAAGTTTTGGTTACTGAAAGCCTGAAATTAGCAGAGGCCCAAAATTATCTTCCTGACATGTTTACTGACTGACATATCCTCATCTTAACCAAAGCAAATGAGTTTCCCTTGGAAAATCCCAACAGAATTTGTTCTTCCTGGTGGGTGAGGGAGCACAGATGCAGCAAAAAATAAACAACACATTAAACAAATATAAACAAAAAACAAATACAACCTCTCTGAATCCAATTCAGAAAAGGAAATCATAAAATTTCAAAGATTTGCTCTAATTAAATTATTAGAGGAAACTCCTTTGGCTAAACTGTTCCCATTCTTGTCTAAAAGAGTGATCTTAAGCAGGGTGAACCTAGGAACTGTGAAAACAATTCAAAGCAGCAATCTACTTGGAAAGATGGGTAACAAGCAATATGAAGATATTCTAACCAAAATAAGAATTTTCCACAACTTAAAATGCAAAACTCAGCTGCATGAAAAGCTTAACACCTCAAAAGGAGTTATCAAAAACAGGGAGTTATTTCAAGCTACATCAGAGGAAAATAAAATAAACTTAGAAAAGTCAGAGCTCATGAACTACAAAAGGATCAACATTAGAATGGTTAGTGAAGAACAACAAACATACACATACATTTTAGCATCAAATAAATTAAAAATTCCCAAGGAAGCAAAACTTTGATACTGCCTCAAAAAGGTAGAACAATATATACCTGCACCTTTAAAGTGCTTTAAATGTCAGAAATATGGATATCACAAGTAGAGTAGCTGAGGACTCCAATATGTGGGAGTTGTTGCAAAAAAAGCCAGACCACATGGAGGAAGATTGTTCCAATGAAACCAAATGCTCACTCAGTTAAGAAAACCATCTCACATTTTCAAGAACTTGCAATATATACAGAAGAGAAAAGGAAATCATAGAGGTTAAGAATAGAAGAAATATAATTTTTCTAGAACCAAGAAAAATGGTGGAAACCTATATGAAAGATTATATCTACACCATTGAAGCACAGATGATGAGTCCAATCAGCAAAAACAACAATCAACCAGATCAATAAAACTCTCAGAGAGATAACTTGGGCAAAATGACAGGCCAAAGTTTCAAGAAAAGCTAAAAAAAATAACACTCAGCTGAAATAAAACAAAAAGAACCCAAAACGAATACTCAGACCACTGCCCAAAAAGTTCTACTGAAAACTTGAAATCTCTAACTAAAATAAATACCCCAAGGGAAAAATCAAAGAGATTGCTGATATGCCCACCAATTCCGAAAATAAATCCAGAACCAAACACCAAAGTAAAACACATTCTAATTACCCCAACCAAACTCAAACCTTTGCCCCAGTTCAAAATAAGTTGTGTCCGATCAACAACTGAAAAAAATGGCTGATAATATCAAACACCTCATCATCTCAATCAAGAGAACCCTCCATTAAAGACAAAATCACAAAAACTAATGAAAAGTAAATAATAAACAAGGTCATACAAACCAACGAACAAAAATTATTTTAACTCCCAAAGATCAAAACACAATAAAAGCAAAACACAAAACAAATCCAAGTGTGTAGAAATCAGATATTGAAACAATATAACTAAATGTCAAATTAGTTAAGAAATATTAAAAAATATGTCTGCAAAGCAGGACAATCTACAAAGCATATGTCTGTGAGGGTAAGTCATTAGTTAATTTTTATCTCATGCCTTATCAATTAAAATTACTCACATGAAGATTATATATATATATATATATATATATATATATAAAAGATTTAGTATTAAATAACCCACAATGGTTGATATGACAAAATATGTAACCAACCCAATTATTTGCATATAAATCATATATATATATATATATATATATATATATATATATATATATATAAAGATTTGGCATTAAATAACCCATAAGGGTTGAAATATCATTAAACAAATTACTAACCAACTAACGACTTATAGGATATGACATGAGGTCAATTTGTTAAATGAAGTAAAACTGGTTTAAATTCAGAGTTTTCCTTTTAGACAGGTTGCCTTACCAAGGCTAAAGAACCAAGTCTGCCCTACTATTTACCTATAGCTGGAGAAGAAGAAATGGATTCATGCCTTTTCTAAGGGTATTAGCATTAAGTGAAATACTAGTAGCTCATCCAGTATTTGAACTCAGGTCACTGATTCCATTTTCTACAAAGGTAAGCATTACACTCAGCAGGCCTCTCTCTCTCTCTCTCTATATATATATATATATATATATATATATATATATAATTTATCATACATTATATTTTCTTTTAAGTCATATCTATACATTAAAAGGACATAATGTTACCAATGTATATAAACTACATGAATATATAAAGTGTGATAAAAAATAATGAAACTGAATTGTTAACATTTTATTATTAAAAAAAATCAAATTTGAATATGTACATAGCTGAGTATCTTATATAACAAAGTGATGATATCTAGACACCTAAACATTGTTTTTATTGAATTTCAAGATCTGAAATTTAAATTAAGATGTGAGCATAGCTAAAAAACTTATACAATAAAGTGATGATGTCTAGACATCTTGACTGCTGTCTAGATGTCTAGACTGCAAAACCTTTTAGAAGATGTTAGGGACATTAATAGAAGTATGATGGCACATCATCAAACCATACTAAAATGAAGGTTTCTGGGGTGCTTCAGCCAATGGAAAATTCACTGGAATAATTGCGTTAACTGCGAAAAGGAGTATTTTGAAGAAAATTTGCCTTCCATTTTGTTTTGGTAAATACAGCTTCAGTCTTAATATTTTTTAACACAGTTTATATATATATATATATATATATATATATATATATATATATGTATGTATATATATAATTATGGAATTGTAATTCTACACTTGCACCAAGATCCCTAAAAGCAAGATGAAGCATGATAAAAAGAAAGAACAAAAAGAACCAGGTCTTTGACAACTTTCTAGTTTCTGTTGTACTTCAGATCCAAAATAATTCCAAACAGCAGATTTATATAATTTCTTTGGTTTCTTTGTTTTTAATGGCATATCAACCTTTGTAGGTTATTTAATGCCAAAGCCATTCTCCTAGAAGAACAATAGTGGTACTATTTAACCCATAGCTGGGAGGATAAGAGGGTTCATACCTTTCCCGAGGGTTTTTGCCCAAAAGTGAACATAATAGCACGACTGGAATACTAACTCACTTACTACCATTCCGTAGTCCATCGGTTTAACCATTATACCACAAGGACACCCCCAGATTTATATAGGGTGGTCTCTCTAAAATTATAGATTTTAATTCTGCCATATTCTTGCTTACTTAAAATTAAGTTATGTATCAGTTTGCTTCTGAGTGGATAAAAAATCACTGCTGAGTCAAATTGACAAAAGGAAAAAAAGTTTTCATGAAAATTCTTTTTTTAAAAAATAAACTATAATGTCTTTTTTAACAAATTACAATGTATTTATCTTAAACTAACAGAAATTGGGAATTGACGAATTCTAAACTGTAGCAATAATTTAAAAGAAGTTTAAAGAAAAAAATAAACAGAGCATGTGGAAAATATTGACAGCTGTATTAATAGCTGGTCAGGCTGTGAAGAATTCTGTGTTTACCTTGTGAGCTCCATTTTCTTATCATTAATTGAAACCAAATTTCTAATTTTTACTTTAATCTAAAGTCAGTGGTTTTACACCAGAAGTGTCTTGTGACCACTGACGTATTTAAGGAAGTGAAATGTACCTTTTTGCCCTAGTTGTTATCAAATTAATCGACCCAGTACTGGCTACAAAAAAGGGCATTAATTTTATATTTCAAAATTCAATTGATAAGAACAATGTTTTTCTAGTAAAGTCAGTGTTTTTATTTTATTTTATTTTTTTACTTTTTCTTCATGAATAAAGAATACATAAAGTTTTTTTTCCATTTATCAAAAATAACAGGAATTATTTACTCAGGCCCAGTCACAACTTTGGAGATAAACAATGAGTCAAGAACTTCTTCCAGCAAACATTTACATGTTGGTCATCATAGCATTTTGTGGTGATTTAAGATATTTTTAAAAATAGACATTTTTATTTATTAAAATGCTGCATTGGGATTTATCAAAAATTCGAATATGTGGTAGTGAATTAGTTAATTATTTTTGCTATTAATATTTCTACATGACATAGATTTTTATTGAAAAAAAAAACATGTTATATCAAAAGAGACAGACAAACAGAAAGATAATGTGTTCAAAGTTTCATAGAATTTTTAAGAATTAATATCAGGTATAAATAATTTCAGCTTATATTGTACTAAGTGATATGATCATTCGGTTCACTGAGGAAGAAATAGATATTTAAAAAAATATGCAACTGCTATGACAGACTTGAATTAAATCAATGTAATCAGTTTGATCACTGTAACAATTTTTTTTTTCTACCCTTAATCAACACCAAAGAAATTTTAGTCAAAAATAAAATTCATTAACAAATTCAGTTCTTAAATATTTCCATAATAACTCACAAGTATTTAAACATTTGTATAAAAAGTGTTTTTAATTTAAAAAAAACTGAAAAGAAAAGTTGATTTTATTCAAATTTTGCCTGAAGTAAATGACTAACAATAAATGCAAATTATATAAAGCATTCCCTGTATTCTCATTTGAAATACAGACAGCAATTAAGAAAACATTGTTTGCTTGGTGATACAAGAAAATATAACAAATCTTCACTACCATTTTTATAGTAAACATCTGATTTTTGGGTGTATGTAACTATAACACTTCAAAAATGGTGAATTGGAATAAAAACAATTTGTAGAATAGCATTGAAATGATATTAGATCTGTAGTTGCATGCATGGTAGATAATTATTAAATGCTAATTATAGTTTACTACCCCTTATTTACCAGGCCATTGGCCTAATGAGTAGAGTGTTCACAAATAGTCCGGGAGACCGGAGTTCAATCCCAGCTCAAGTCATACCAAAGACTCAAAAATGGTACTTGATGCCACCTTGCTTAACACTCAGCATTATAAGGTGTGGATCAAGGGTAAAGTGGAGCAATCCAGGGAAAGGAGTAGTGCCCTCCCCTACACCTCGGTGTTGCAGCTATTGTAAAGGGAGCCTTCGAGTCACCCTCGACTAAGATCGCCAAATTTACTTACCCCTTATTTATTTATGTACAAGAAATAGAATGTGATTTGACATTGAGCTTAAGGGCTGCTGAAGTCTTTATTAGAATGATTCAGTTTTGATATACATTACTATAGCACAGTAAAAATAGCTCATCATAATGAGTTTTTTCTAAGTGCAATTCAAGTGGGAAAAAGAAATACAGAAAAACTGAAAAGTGTACTTTAGCTAGTTATTACCCATAAAAAAAATCATGAATATGCTTGAATTTCTAAGATATCTTGTGATAGCTGAAACAACATATTTTTGATGGTTGGTTGGTAATTTGGGTTTTATGGCATATCAACCTTTGTAGATTATTTAATGCCATATATATTTTTATATTTCAAACAGTTCTATTTCAAACAATTCAGTTTAGCATGAGTACATAGTTTAATTGTCAAAAAGATTTTTATTTCAAGCTATTCAGTTTAGTCAAATAGTTCTAATTCAAACAATTTAGTTTAGTATGAGTATAGTTTTTGTTTACACACAGTTAAATATCAAAACAGTTGTATTTCAAACAATTCAGTTTAGCTTGAGTACAGTTTCAATGTCAAAAACAGTTCCATTTCAAACAATTCAGTTTAGCATAAGTATGCAGCTTACATGTCAAAACCATTCTATTTCAAACAATTCAGTTTATCATAAGTACACAGTTTATGGTCAAAACAGTTCTATTTCAAGCAATTCAGTTTAGCTTAAGTATGTAGCTTAGTTCTATTTGACCCATAGATAGGGCCCTATCAGGTGTTACCACTGTAGGCCAGAGTGGACCTGGGAGTGATGGCAAGGAAGTGGTGCAGTGCATTGAAGCAGTCAGTGTATTCTACAGCCCCAGCTGACTAGGCAACTAACAAACATTGATAATTTGCAACTAGTCTAATTAGTAGTGTTCACCAATGGTCTGGGAAACCGGGGTTCAATCCCAGGTCGATTCATACCAAAGACTCAAAAAATGGTACTTGATATCGCCTTGCTTAACGCTCAGCATTATAAAGTACAGATCGAGGGTAAAGTGGAGCAATCCAGGGAAAGGAGTAGTGCCCTTCACAATACCTCAGTGTCATAGCTATTGAAAAGGAAGCCTTTGGGTTACCCTCGACTGTGGTCGCCAACTTTACTTTTACTATTTGGTTTCAAGTGACTAATTATAATAATCCTTTATAAACAATTCAAGTAACTTAATACAAATTATTTGTATACAATTAAATGGTTTCAAGTATTTATAACTGATGTTAATAATTTTATTTAATGATAATTTTGTTTGCACACAGTTATAGTTTTATGCATTCCTATCCAATACTAATAATCTTTTTGTGCAATTAATTGGACCCTAACAGCTACTCCCAATCCAGGTTAGAGTTAACCGAGGAGTAATAACAGGAAGGTGTACGACACACTATCTACTGGAGTCTCATCACCAAATACAGTTTAGTGCTATACTTAGGCCACCCCTTTTTTGTGGGGAGATCTTATCTCTCTGTAGAAGATGCAGTTGGCATATTTTATGCTTTGTCAATGGGTCCGAAGGAGAGGGGGAGGAAGAGGCATTAAATAGTGTAGTCTACCTATTATTAATGAAAATATCTTGTATTGTTGGATATTTAAGATAGCTAGTAACAGCTGAAGTCAGATATTTTTGTGTGAGGATGTAGAAAGTATTTTACGCATAGACAATACATTACTGAGAAGACAATTTTTTCTTCTTTTTTTGTTTAATGGCACATCAACCTTTGTGGTTTATTTAATGCCAAAGCCATCCTTGAACAAGAATAACTATCTAACCCACAGTTGGGAAGATAAGAGGGCAAATTCCTTTCCCATGAGTATTAGTCTGAAAGTGAATGCACTAGTGTGACTGGAATTTGAACTCGTTTACTCCAATGTCAGAGCCTATCACTTTAGCCACTGCACCTAGGGGACTTCCCCGGAAGTCATAAAGACATTGAAAAAGATAAAAAGTATAGAGAGAATAAAAAGAAAACTGATGAATTGAAAATAATATGTTGGTTGGTTGGTTAGTGGGGTTTTTTGTCTTGTCAACACAATCAATGATTTTTGCTTTTGAAAGCAGTTATATGATTCCAAGTAATTCATGGTAATAATCACATCAAAATAATTATAGCTTCAAGTAACAATTCCTTATTCAAATAATTTGCAGACAGTCACACAGATATATGGTTCCAAGTAACAATTATTATTTAATAAACTTTTGTTTGTACAATATCTGTATTCTTATTAAATATTAATGATTTTCAAACAGATCTATTTTACCATTGCAGGTAAAATTGGACCTGGAAGTTATGGCAATGAAAAGGTGATTCACACTCACTAATGCTCCAAAATTGGTTTGTTTTCTTTTTTTAATGATGTATCAATCTTCTTGGGTTATTTAATGCAAAAGCTATTATTATAGAAGAACAGCAGATACTAACCCTTAAGCTGAGGAGGATAAAGAGGTTCATATGTAAGGGTATTAGCCCAAAAGTGAACATAATAGCACACCTGAAATTTGAACTCTTTTACTTTGAAGCTACAGCCATGATAAGATTGGGACACCCCACACCAAAATAGGAGCCTCACTCCTGGATGTAGTTTAATGGCATATTCAGGACACTTTTTCTGAAGGGGTTACTCATCTGCAGATCATGTAGTCAACATATTTAAGCCCAACTGACCAGACATTAAAAAGTTATTATGAGAAAGGAAAAAACTAAGTAGAAAAGAAAGAGAACAAAAAAGATTAAATAGTGTAGTCTACCTAGTTATTACCAATAAAAAAAAATCATGGATATATCTAAATTTCTGAGGAAGCTCAATAATAGCTGAAGCAAAATATCTTTTTAGGTGATCATAGCTAATGTTTTACAAATCATTGTTACAGAGGTAAATAAGTAAGTATAAAGGGATATATTACAATATAGACTTTGTCATACGAAATTCTGATCATTTGAACATGCTTTTCTTGGAATAACTTGAGTATGGGCAAAAAAATAGGCATAGAAATATTGAACCTTTTCTTTCTTTTATTGAAAGCACCAAAATCCTTATAAATATTTTCAGTAATTCCTCAAATAGGCAAATTTATATCCCATGGAATTAATCATTATATTAATGCTTGCAACCTGCTCACTGAGGATTTTAACTGACTTCTGGCATAAATAAAAAAAAAAAACAATGAGCATAATAGGAATTAGTGTTGACACAGAAGTCATTTCTTTATGGAGGATCATGCATTTGAAAGCAAAATGCCAATAAGACTGCATGTTTTTTTCCCCCCAAAAGAATTTTCAGAGATGTACATGAATATTCATTTACCGATTCCTTTTCCATTTATTCATCATATTTACCCAACCCCTCCACTCGGGCAGGATATGACACAAGGTCAATTTTTTAAGCAGAGTTTAACAGGTTTAAATTCAGAGTTTTCCTTCTCCTAGACTTGTTGCCTCACCAAGGCTGAAGAACCCAGTCTGCCCTACTATTTACCCATAGCTGGAGGGAGAATAATTGGATTCATACCTTTTCCAAGGGTATTAGTGCTATGTGAAATGCAATCAGTCCAGGATTTGAACTCGTGTCGCCGTGTCCAATTCCTGCGACGATAACCATTACACAACAGGCACTTCCTTTTCCATTTATTCCTTCATATATACATTTGCGAGTGAGAATGAAGAGCAAAATAGTTTATTTTTCTTTATATTTCTGCATGTGCATATTCATCTACACTTTATACACATTTTTTTGTTTTTTCTATACCAGCCCATTGGTCTAATGAGTAGAGTGTTCACCAATGGTCCGGGAGACCTGTGTTCAATCCCAGGTCGAGTCATACCAAAGACTTAAAAAATGGTACTTGATTCTGCCTTGCTTAACACTCTGTGTTATAAGGTAAGGATCAAGGGTAAAGTGGAGCAATTCAGGGAAAGGATTAGTGCCCTCCCCTACATCTCGGTGTAGTAGCTATTGAAAAGGGATCCTTTGGGTCACCTCCGACTAAGGTTGCCAACTTTACTTTATACTTTATCTATGCTTTATTTACTGACCCCTCCACACAGGCAGGATATGACTCAAGATCAATTTTTAAGAGGAATTTAAAAGGTTTTGAATTCAAACATTTCCTTCTCCTAGACTGGTTGCCTCACCAAGGCTGAAGATCCCAGTCTGTCTAACTATTTATCCATAGCTGGAGGGAGAATGATTGGATTCATACATTTTTCAAGGGTATGAGTGTTGTGTGAAATCCAATCAACTTCATCCAGTATTTGAACTTGTGTTGCCATGTCCATTTCCTAGGATGATAACTATTACAACACAGGCACCTCCCAAAACACTTATAAATTGAATTACTATGATCAGAAAATCTGGCAAGTAATGCATGTAGCATATGGAAACACTGGACACCTGTTTCAACCTCAATAGGTCTCATCAGCAGTGAATACCATGATCTCCCCCACAGGAGATTGAACCAGCAACCACAAAATGCAGAGCTGAAAATCTACCACTGAGCCACTGGTCCGCATCGCACACAAGCATTGTCGAATTAACTAGTCAGTGCATGCCAGATTTTCTGATCATGGTATTTCAATTTATAATATATAATTCCTCTATTCAAAAAAAAATATATACATATACTGAGTTGAGGAGGCTCAAGTCTGATGACAAAGCTACGGTGAAGACAACCACTCTATAAGACGTTAATTCTAAAATCAAATCTGGAGAATGAAGCTTCAGCATTAAAACTTTGCTAACATAGGTATCTTTTTGATGGGAAAAGTCAAAGAGGAGGTACTCCAAAATAAAACCTGCAGTTTTATGATCACTGGTTATCTTGCTATAATTACCCTGCACCTGGGTTATAATGATGTAGACTCATACACTTATATGAGACTTTAATCCAATGACATACAGATGTCTAACTACCTTTTCCGCTCATGCATCTTATATATTTTTCATAAGTTAAATCAGTTATTAATCAGGATGTTTGAGTTTTAATTTTGGTGCTAAATATGTCTATCATCAGTCAAGATGTGGCAGTCATTATATATATATATATATATGGAGAAATATTAGTTAAATGTAATATTAGACAATGTAATGTCTCTTTTAGTTGATCTGGTGTATATATAGATATATATTTCTTTTAAATACCCTGTCTGGTGGCAAAAGCTGCTTGGTAGTGCCAGGAGAGGCAGTACTGCCTTGAGCTACCGAAACTGTGTTATCACCCCGGTTGGTGGCTGATGAGGACAGAGTATCGCATGAGCTTTCACATGTTGTATGATGAAAATGTATATGGAGAAATATTATATTTTGGTGAATCTGACAAGATGATAAAAATAAGTGGAAAAGTGGATAATTCAAACACTTACAATGAGTTTAGAGGTAATGTTTTGTTCTTTATTCACAGAAGATCTTCAGAATTCTTCAGATAAGTATATATATATATATATACTTGTCTATATTTACTTGCAATCAATGTTTTTTTTAACTAATAGAACAAAGTTGACAAAGCTTAACCTTTCAACTACTTTGCCCTCAAAGAGTGTTTTAAAGGAATTTGAGTAGAAGATTGCAAGGAATATTTAGTCATAAACTTGATCAGATGTTCAGAAAGCTAATAAAACTGGCACTTGCCGGAGCACCTTTTCTCTCAAAGTCAGGAAGTATTCTAGACATTTTTGCAAAGGGGTATTTTTGAAATTCACCAGCTGTAACAATCAGGTTTTATTAGGGTGTATTCCAATTGCTGCTGTAGCTGTTCCTTTGAACCTGTAATCATAAAAATTGGTCAGTCATCTCATAAGAGGTATAGCAATAACATACTGAATTTTCAAGAGTCTACATTAATTTTAAATGCCTGTACAAAAAAAGTCTGGAAACTTATTGAATGCACCACAAGAGGAAATACTCAGTGGTTAGCAGGCAAAGCTTGCAGACTATTGTTAGTAAGGCAGATTATCACTGGTTGTTCTATAATTGCAGCCTTGGGCCAGACTAACATAAACTTAGTAAAAGACAGCACTCTAGCTCTGAAATATTTTGTTGCTAGTTTCCATTTTTTGACTCTTTTCCCCACATTATTACAATTTCAAAAACTTTTATAAATTTGGAAATTTCTAATATATTGTTTGTGCATATACTACACCAATATTGTGTTGCCTATGCAAGTAAAACAAAACACCAGCAGAGATAAATAAGTGGCGAGCAGAAAACAGAAGGCAGAGAAACCTTGTTAAAAGTTTATATAATCTTATTTCTCTTAAAAGGACCAAGAGAAACCTATGCTCCCGTGACAGTGTGTTTATCATGAAATAGTTATATTTGTTGGGTCCATTTTTCCAACCTCCAATATGATATTTCAGAATATGACTTTTAGTTCTAACTTTTGAGTAAGTGCAGAACATAAGGTTACTTTTTGCTGTCTTATCTAGGATTATCTCTTAACAAAACCTTAAGATTAGGTGGGCATGGTCCCACAACATCTTCAGTGACATTAACAATCTTGCACCCCCTTGCTTTTTTCTCAAAGTCAAAATGAAAAATTTAAAAAAATAGATAATGAAAAAGTATACTTTTTCATTACTTTTGTGTAGAGCGAGTCCCCAGAGCAAAGTGGCTTACATGCTGAACAGTAACATCATAAGTGAGTTTGAACATCAATCATTCGATTGCAGTCACTTCCAAATACCCTTGGGAAAGGTATGAACCCTCTTTTACCTCTTAACTATGGTTTAAATAGTATTACTTCTGTTCTTTTATGAGTATAGATTTGACATTAAATAAACCACAAAGGTTGATATACCCCTAAAGAAACCAAACTAAACCAAACTTTATTTTTATGGATAAATTAGATTCAATCTTTGTTTTGTTTTTTAACAGTATCAGTGTTTATTTTAGTATTTAAATTATTTCTTTTGTGTATTATTCTATAGGAGCAATAGAAAGAATATAGAAAACAAGATACAATTCACAAAATGAAATAGAAGTGATAAAGAAATTAACCCAATTATCATAGTCTGCAAAGAAATTAAAATCAGTTATAGCCTATAACATGACTTCAAAAGCTCTCCTAAACAATAATATCTATAAAAAAAAAACATGTTATGCTTTAAAGAAAAAGTAACAATTATCTAGCATGACCAGAAAAAGTTCCAGAAATGACCAGAAAAAGTTGGGGCTGTAGAATACACCAACTGCATCTCTATGGGCAAAAATATTGAGCCCAGACTCGTTTAAAAATGTTATCAACAAAATGTGTTTACAAATCATATATATTTGATATATATGCCTGAAGAGGATTTAGCATTAAATAACCTACAATGGTTGATATGCCGTAAAACCAAACCAAACCAGAAAAGGTTCATTATAAAAGAAGTGAACTAAGTTCTTTATGTAAACATCTAAACAAATATGTAGTAAAATAGAACAAAAAAGCAATAATTTTAAAAACTAAAATAAATACTGGTGTTGTTGAGAAAAAGAAATAAAGCTTAAATATAATTTATTCTATTAGACTATATATCAGTTTACTTACATGTTTTGAACAATAAAAAGTAAATAATAATAATATGGTATATGCACAACACAGCATCTGTCCTAGAGAATGACACCCACAAACGTCTATGGGATTTTGACATACAAATGGATCACCTACTCTCAGCCAGAAGACCAGACCTTATAGTAATCAACAAAAAAAAGAGAACTTGCAAAATTGTGGACTTTGCTGTCCCAGCTGACCACAGAATAAAACTGAAAGAAAGTGAAAAGAAGGGTAAGTACCTCAACCTTGCTAGGGAATTGAAAAAACTGATGAAGGTGACAATTATACCAATCATAATTGGTGCTTTTAGTACGGTAACCAATGTATTATTAAAGGGACTGGAGGAATTGGTGGTTGGAGGATGAGTGGAGACCATCCAAACTACAGAATTATTGAGAATGGCCCGAATACAGAGAAGAGTCCTGGAGACTTGGGGAGACTTGCTGTCACTCAAACTTCAGTGAAAGACCATCAGCTAACACTGAAATGGAAAACTCACAAGGAGTAAACAATAATATAAAACGTTAGAATACACAGTCACTCTCATAGTGTTTTATTTTTAACAATTTGTTGAAAGATTATTTTATTCCTCTGAAGAAATGAAATAATATCGAACCTTTTTGTCAAATTGTCACATCTTAATATATAAAGTAAATATAATATTTAAATCTGTTTTACTTTAAACTATAGAGCATAACAAAAAGCTATAAAATACTAATAACACATGCACACATATATATAAAAACAGAGGATGAGATAAAAACAATATATAAAAAAAGAATCATTTAAACCATTGGCTAAGTTCAAGTGCTCAGATACTAGCAAGCAGAGCAGTATAAAAACTAAGATAATGATTACTTCACCTTCCTTAGCCTATTTGTTACAATTAGTTTAATGCAGTTTTTTGTTTATCAATCATCAAATTGGATTTTTTAAAACTTCCTTTGACCTCCTGTTTGTTAATTGTGTTTCTTTATTTTTGGTGGTGTTAAGGGGGTCAGTTAAAGAAAACAAAAAGACATCAAACTAATAGTATCAAATGAAGTAAGCAAGGTGAAGTAATAATGATTTAAATAATATATTTTGGTTAATTTTGTAAAAGTTGAATTTGTATTGAGGGGAATTTTTTAAAAATTTTTGGCGTAGGGGTGAAGGAGCAAGAAAAAACCAAAACCTCACAAAACCATACACCCTGGTTCGGCAAGTGCTGTGTACTTGACAGGAAGACAGGAGCTGTGTAAATGAAGGATTACAAACAACCCCTGTGTTAAAAAATTGCTAGTGTCGTCGCCGATCGCTAAAATAGACAGTCTCATATTTGACTGGTTGTTTACAACAACCAATCAGAAGCATGGATGAGCAGTCTATAATCATCCAAATAAATAAACAGCCTATTTAATTTTTTTTCTTTCGAATGTTACATAAACTAGGGGGCGTATCAGAGAATGATCATCCCTGATGGGCTCTGCTTGGTGAGGAGAGTATGATGCTGGAAGACCAAACCTCCCCTAGGAACCAAGCAAAGCGTCTGACAAAACGTTCCAGCATTAAATGTATTAAGGCATATAGATAAAGTATATATATATATATATATATACACACCCACATACACACACACATATATATATATATATATATATATATATATATATATATATATATATATATATATATATATATATATATATATATATATATATATATATATATATATATATATATATATATATATATATATATATATATATATATATATATATATATATAGGAGGTGCCCGTGGTGTAATGGTTATCGTCACAGGATATGGACACGGCGACACGAGTTCAAATCCTGGATGAGACTGATTGCATTTCACATAGCACTAATACCCTTGGGAAAGGTATGAATCCAATTATTCTCCCTCCAGCTATGGGTAAATAGTAGGGCAGACTGGGTTCTTCAGCCTTGGTGAGGCAACTAGTCAAGGAGAAGGAAAACTGAATTCAAACCTGTTAAACTCCGCTTAAAAAAATTGACCTTGTGCCATATCCTGCCATATATGTATATATATATATATATGTGTGTGTGTGTGTGTGTTTGAAAACAGAATACCTAGTCAGGGAGTCCTTGTAACATAGTGGCTAATATAGTTTGAACTCCACTTGAGCAATCACATTCACTTTCAGACTAATACCTTTGGGAATAATATGAATTTTCTTATCCCTCCCAATTATGAGTTAAATAGTCACACAACTTTTATTCTGCTAAGATGGTTTTGGTGTTAAATAAGCCACAAAGGTTGATATGAAACAAAGAAACCAAATCAAACCAAATCAAACCTTTCTATCAATAGTTTCTAAATAATCCAATTTTTACATACCACTTCCGGTTGACAAAAATTAACACAGGATATTTCCAGACAGATTATTACTCACCAGTGAGTTCATATTTTTGCCACTCTTATATTATCTTGTCATTCTTCTGGTGGATACCTCAGAAAAACCACCAAAATATTTCATAACAGAGATATGAAAATTAATTTCCTCATTTTGATCCATGCTTATTGTTGTGATGCTGGAAAAAAGAAAGACACGGGGAACACGAAAAGGTTGATAGAAAAACATATATATTCAAGTAACAGAAACAAGATACAAGTGAACCTAGTTAAACAGTAGTTAGTTAATAGGAAGCTGAGAGTCCAGTGGGGTAGTGACTATCCGTCCACTACGCAAGTGATATCACACGTGATTGTGTCACATGGGTTTAGTTAACTCCTCTGACGCACCGTTGACATGTGTTCATGGAGGAGGGTGAGTCCATTATGTAGGGAGTACAACAGTTATATTATTTAGTCAATATAATATTATTGATGAATTTACCATCTTTTATACAGGTGCATTACCAGAATACTGCTAGTGTATGGTGTAGGGGAATATAATAAGCCCAGAGAAGGAATATATATTGTAGAATGGTAGGGTGCAGGTGAGTAAAAATGGTTTAAGTTGTAGAAATTAGGGCATAAAAATTTGTTCACATCACATTTACAGGAGCAGATAGGCAAAGGATTTACAAGAGAAAAGCCCCTGCTCCTCTCATAGTAACAGTCCGTCTTTCATGAGTACACATAGAACCCGCTCAGAATATTTACCCTTGAGTCTTGCATTCATAAATCTGGGTTGGACCATATGTACTTCAGTGTGAAAAAGCCTCATCCTTTCTCTTGGAGAGTTGAAGAGCCAGCAAGCTATAAATATGATAAGTGTCATTGACAAATGGATGATTTAATATGAACCATCTATCAAGCAGGACCAAGAGAATTTATTAATCAGCAAGTTTCAAGTGAATGTTCACAATGATATACTATTTTGTATACTGGCCTCACAAAATTTCAGGATTACATATGTAGAGCATTATATAAGTTTTAGATATTATATATTCAGTCTCACCCATGAATAAGTACACTCTCAACAATTTTTAAAATAAAATGTTAATATTATTCTAAACCAAAGATACTAGGATTATATTAAATGAATATTATTACACAGCATTTATCATTAACTATGGTCAGCCAACTTATTTCTTACTATTTATCAACAGACACTGAAACTCTGTAACTAAAAACAAAATTCCAACAAAAATTAAAATAATTCTTTTGCTCTGTTATATATTCATATTTCTTGTTACAGTTTCAGTGCTGTAGAATTTGGTAATAAATAATAGCTAATAATATCTGTTTTGATTGTATAATGCTTCACCAGAAATGATAAAATCCTGGTATCTTTGTTTTAGAAGAAAATTAACATTTAATAAAAAGTGTTAGTGATGTTCAAATCATAAATATTGTATAATTCCAAAGACTACCTTTAGACGGCAATTACACAAGAATGTTGAGAGCAATATTGAACCAGTCCTGGCAACAACACCCCACAAGACACCAACTATACGGCCACTTGCCTCCCATCATGAAAACTATACAAGTTAAACGAACCACACACACAGGACACTGCTGGAGAAGCAAGGACGAGCTCATAAGTGATGTACTCCTATGGACCCCCACATATGGCCAAGCAAAAGCAGGACGACCAGCTCAAACTTACATACAGCAGCTATGTGAGGATGCAGGATGTAACCCTGAAGACCTGCCAGAGGCGATGAATAATAGGGAGAAGTGGCGAGAGAGGGTCAGGGATATCCGTGCTGGCGGCACGACATGATGATGATGATGATGACCTTATTATAGGCCATTACCAATACTAGTTAACAGAACTTTTTTTTCAAATATGATAATAATTGATAAAAGTATTGTAATTCTGGAATTTTTTAGACATATTCTTAAAAATGTCATCAAAGCCACTGAAGCTGCATACAGAATTCAGAAAGTGAAATAAAATAAAATTACCTCTGACTATACTGCCAAAAACTGGTTTTAAACTTTTAGGCTGGTGATTTGTACCCTAAAATAAAGGATTGAAGTTGTTTATAATGAATCTTGGCACTCAAAAAAATTTAAGAATGCCATACACAGAGCATTATACAAGCTTAAAAAATATAGTTAATTTGGTATGTTTTTTTTGTTCAGTGGCCTATCAAACTTCCCAGATTATTTAATGCTAAAGTCATCCTTGTAGAAGAACAGCAGTGGTACTATTTTATCCATAGCTGGGAAGATAAGGGGGCTCATACCTTTCACAAGAGTACTAGTCCAAAAGTGGACGTAATAATTTGACTGGAGTTCAAACTTGCTAACTATAATGTTCAATGCAACATGTTAGCCAGTACATTACAGGAACTCCCACAAGAGATGATTTTAAAAAATGAGACTAATTTTGATAGACTTTAATACATATTGTCTGGATAATGTTTTTAGTATTTTTCTTTTGAAATTTCTCTAAAAGAAAATAAGATCGTTCCTATTTTTCCCTTGATTCTCTTTACTTGTGCAATTTATAACATTCAATAGGAAAAGGCCCAAAGTAAAACATTCAGTCAGAGTGGAATATAATTATTACAAGTAGTATTGAATCACAGATAATTTTACATTGCTTTTACCACAGACACAGTACTGTAAATGTTAATGTCATAAAGTTGATTCCAAAGAAAAGTTAGGCGGGAGAGAAATATTTTTCTACAAAAATACCATATTTCATTATTACAGAACTCAAAAGGAAAAGGAATATGAGACAGTAAACCAAACAGTTTTCAAAAAAAAAAGGTTTCAGGTCTGTGCCTGTGGTTTGGAGAAGATGACTACTCTAAAAGTTTTAAGAATATGCCAAGGAAAGAAGAGAAGCTTTAGAGGAGGTTATTAGAGACCTCACATTAGGAATTACTTCTTGAGAAGTCAATTATGTCAATTGATTGAAGATTAGTGATGAGAGTCCCAGTAAAATTTGCAAGATATAAATCCTCCTGAGGACCAAATTTTAGAGATCCTAATGGAGATGGAAGATCATGATATGCCTTCACTGCTAAGTAGATCAACACGAGAAAAGACAATCATTGGATTTAGGCCCTGAGTGAAATGGCCGAGAGCCTCAGACAAGAAAGAACGAGAAACTATTAATACAGACCTTACTCTCATATTAGACAGGTTTAAAGCAGTATTCAAAGAAAATTTGATATATTCAGGGACATAATCTTTACCTCTGGTTCTAAATTGTATAGAACAAGAGAAAGAAATAAAGAAAGAACACGACTGTTGGATAACAAGTCCTGTCAACAACAGTAGAGAGATACAAATGAGAAGACAATTGAAAAGCTGTAACAATGAGAAAGAAGGTATTAATATTCTCTAAAGAAAGATAAAAAAACAGACTGATAAGTTTTAAACAAGCTGAAGACCTGCATAAACTAAAAAAAAAGAAAAGAAGGAATGAACAAGACCTCAATTCTTTAAGGATCACATAAGATTTATTTGATCTTTTTCTACTGAGGAAAAGAAGGGAACTCTAAAAACATCAAAACAAAAATTGAACAAGTTCCTAGAAGGACTCTACTTAGATGAGAAGGGTCTTGATAAGATAACTATTCCACTGAATATTTCATTAAGTATGCAACCAGAGCACTTAATGGACACTGGTCGTTCAAAATGGAGGGAAATAGAGCATGTTGTAAAGCAATCAAGAAAATCATCAGCCTCAGGACCAAATAGGGTCCTGTACTAGTTCTGTAAGGTTGCTTCTGGCATACTTTGCTTCCTACCCAAAGCATAGTGAAGAGCACAGGTAATCCTAATTCCAAAAGAGAAGGTGTACATGAATATTAAACATTTCCCCCCTTTTAGTCTACTCAATGAGGGAAGCTAAAGGTTGCTGGTCATAGGATCACTAATTTTGTGGCCCAAAGGATCACAAATTATCTGAGGGAAACAATCTGTTTGATTCAAGAGGCCAAAGGCTGGCATCAAAGTTTTCTCTGGATTCCTTGAACATACTAGCATGATTTGGAATCCTATCCAAACTACTAAAAAGAAGATCTTTGATCTCGCCAATGCATTTGCTTCTGTCATCTCAGTTTCTTTTAGGCATCTTTTGATTTCTTCAAGGTACCAGATTATAAAAAATCTTGTCCATGGCTCTTTCCAAGATCCACAGCTCTACTTTAGTACACCAGGGTTTACCTTTTAACAAATCTCCAAGAAAATATCACAAGAGCCAGGATGAAAATGAATCCATGCAAATCAAGTAGTATCTCTATCATTAGGGGCAAAAACAAAGATTCTTACTTAAACAAGAAGCTATCCCAACAGTGTCTGAAAAAAAAACTAGGGAGATGGTACAACCCAAAATTGTAGGACAATAGCAGAACATTGGGGATCAGACAAGAAATTTTTGATTGGCAGTTAGGCATCGATCAAAGATTTTGCCCCGTAAGCTAAAAATCTTGTACCTGCAGTTAAGATTGTTACCCCATCTTATGTAGCTACTAACTATGCATGACATCACCCTCACAATCATAGAAAAAAGGAAGAAAATAATCAGGTCTACACTCAGAAATGACCTGGGGTTCCTCAATGCCTGAGTAATGTGGCCCTGTGTGGTTGGGAGCTGCTCAAGCTGCCTCTCTCTAGTCTAACTGAGGAATACAAATGTGCCTAGATGAGGCTCAAGATAAGACTGGTAGAATCAAAATATATCACAATCTGGGCAGCAAAATCAACCCTTATAACGGGAAAGAAGTGGACCACTAACAATATGACTCAGCAGACTATATCAGCTGTCTACCACAGGGATATTATGGGTCAGGTTCAGCATGGAAAGAGTGGCCTAGTTATGGATGAAAAACGACCCACCTGGCACAAAGCAGTCTCATCAGAGTTGCAAAAAGTGGTTGTGGACAAGATTTATTGACAAGAGGAATTTTTGAATCCTACCAAATGAGGCTAATGGATGATATGGTCAGAGGTGGGAAAACAAAAGCTCAGTTGGAGATACCTATAGGAAATAGTGTAAGGAAGAATAAGCTTCCTGATCTGATCGACATGATGTCCTCCAAATCCCCAAAAATTCAGTAATCGAGCAAGGATCTCTGTCAGCAACACCTGCAGAAACATCCTCACTGGGTGCAGAATAAGACCTTCTCAAGGGTGATAAATGTAGCAAGTACTAAAAAGATGTTTTTAATAAATAAAATGAAATAAAAATAAATCAATAAAGTGAAGGCAAAGTAGGAAGATAATTTCTACACTTTATAAAAAGAAAAAAGTAAAGAAGTAAAAAAAAAGAAAAGAAATGAAAGAAAGAAAGAAAGAAAGAAAGAAAATGAAACAAAAGGAAAAAAGCGGAAAAATATTGGAAATATATCAATTAAACTAAAAAATGTATTAAAGGGTAATCTCTCTTCTCAACTATTTGCTATGGGTCTGTTATAACATTGAATTGATATCTTTGCACAAGTGTTTTTTTTTGTTTTGATTTTTGCTTTACTTATGAATGTGTAACATACATATAAGTTGTATATATGCTTTACATAAGGTAAATTGTATATTTAACATATATCAAATTAATAGCCTTTTCTTGTCATTGTTCTTTAGTTTAAGCCAATGAGAAAATTCGAGGGAAAGTAGAGTATCATGAACACTGCTAGGTAGCCATGTGTGAATTAACAGTTTTCTTTTTGAATCCCAGAAACTGCTCACATTATAAATGATCATTCACTCAAAGCCCACCCATCCAAAGTTACTGAATGACCTGACAGAAGAACCAAGAGAAAACATGGTCATTGGATGATCAACATAGAAGTAAAAATCAGAAATAGAAAAGTAACATATTCCTGAAAGACCTACACAACAGCTTCAGTGTCAACTGAAATTATTATTTAGTGGAATATTGTGCTTGTTTGAATATTCCTCTAATCATTCTGTTTTCTCTCAATACAATAGACTAAATATGATTGTCCCTCTTGATAGCATTCCTCATTTGCTTTTTTGGTTTCCTTGTTGCTTAATTTATATTCTGTTTTAATGTTTCTGGATCCAATTTGCAGTACTTTAAATCTTTCTACATTAAATCTTGATTGATTTTAAAGGAATATGTACAGTTGAATATAAAAGATATTTTGCAGATTTATTTTTAACAAACAAAATGTGGACAACAGTGAATAAATAATAAAGTTTTGCACAGTATTTATTTTTCTATTGTCAAAATTACACTTAGCTGGTGTAGCAGCTAACGTGCTGGATTACAACATCATAGTAATTGAGTTCAATCTCCAGTCATGCTATAGCATTCACTTTTAGACTAATACCCTTGGAAAATGTATGAACTTCATTATCCTCCAGGCTAGGGATTAAATAGTACCACTACTGTTCTTCAACAAGAATGGAATTTGGCATCAAATAACCCAGGAAGGTTGATATGCCATTAAACTCAGAAAACAAACTTAACCTAAACTCTAAGCTAAGCAGGTAGCAAAAAGGTTACAAAATAACAAATAAAGATTAAGACTATGACAAAAAACAGTATCACAAAGAGACAACAAAACAGAAGGTAAGAGACTTATTAAACATGGACTTTAAAAGTTCAAGTTTGTAACGGAGCAGAAAACGTTTATGAGAGAATAGTATCTTCTAAGAAAAAAGCAATCGGAATAGAAAATTTTTTATATGGGAAAGAGACAGCAAAATGAGTTTTTAGTGTAAAATCTTGAATAGGTTTGCCCAGTCGGCTGGGGCTGTGGAATACACTGACTGCACCTCTGCAGAGGGGTAAGACCTCCCCAATGAGTGTCCTGGATATGACACTAAGCAATCTGATGGTGAGGTTCCAGCAGTGCTGGAGCTTTGGGGAATGCGGAGTACCCCTTCATTGCCATCGCTCCCAGGTCCACTCTGGCCCGGAGTGGTAGCACCTGATAAGGGTCCTATCTATGGGTTAAATAGACCTAACAGCATACTTATGCTAAACTGAATTGTTTGAATAAACTGAATAGCTTGAAATAGAAATGTTTTTGACAATTAAACCATACTTACATTTAAACTGCGTGCTTATGCTTAACTGAATTATTTCAAATAGAACTGTTTTTCGGCATTAAAACTGTACTTACACTTAACTGAATTGTTACATATAACTGCTTGAATAGTTTGAAATAGAAATGTTTTTGACAATTAAACTGTGTACTTATGCTAAACTGAATAGTTTTAAATAGAACAGATTATTTACATAAAAATGGATTTGGCGTTAAATAACCTACAAAGGTTGATATGCCATAAAACCCAACAAACCAAACCAAACCAAACTTGAATAGGTAAAAACCAATGAATACAGTTCCTCTGAACATCTTCTATAAAAGTATAGTAGAAGAGGGACAAACTGGCTACATTCCAGTGATAAGAAATGTGGCTTATTTGTTTTGGTAGACTTTTTTCTTTAAAAGATTCTGAATGAGTTATATCATGATATTTCTTATCTCAGTTTGTTTGTGGTTCACTTGAAGTTAAGTAGGTCAGCATTGTCTCCCACTAAAAAGATGGCTAAGTACTCGTGTTTGTCATGCCAATAAAGCAATATAACAGTTGAGGCAGAAGTAATGTATTATATATTATTTGCTTATTACTTTTGTTCACTCAGTATTTCTGTAAAATCAAGATAGTCTCAGTTTAAGAATCAAAAATCATATGTTCTTATATAGAAGAAATAGATAGATGCAGATTTCTTTAATTATGTATGCTCATCTACTTTTTGCGTTATGTCATCACTATATTTCAAGAGATTGATAACACTGACCTCTACACTTCTCTAGAATCAGTTTGTACAAATTTATTCTTTAGAAATATTAGACGAAGGAAGTAATTTTTATTTTATTTTAATTGAACAGTACATTTCTATATTTTGAATACGTTTACTGTTAAATCTACATATTTCAAATTGAATTTATTCCAATAAATACAGAAAAGATTTTTGGTCAAGATCAGGAAGTAATGAGATTTTTTTTTCTTTCAGGTTGACAACTCTGATTGAAAATTAGCAGATCAGAGTTGACTATGAACACACATGAATAAAGCTGTGCTTGCCTCACAGAATTCATGTACAGCTAAGTAATCTTGGATTATTACAAATGTGTTTGGTTAAGAGTGTCAAACTTCAGAACAATGCAACTGAAATATTTAACAAGTTAAGACAGGTTTACAGAGGTCAAGTTCTATCCTATCCACATATTGTCAGGAGTCACTGGGCATTTTTGGATTGCCGTCTGTATATATGTAAGATAGGAATGAAAATATTGCCCAGAACTTATTTACCAACATTCAGTGAATGAAGTCAAAATTATAAATGCTGATGTTTAAATGTTATTTTAAAACACACACCGGACATTGGCCAAGTGGTTAGAGTATTCGCCAATGGCCCAGGAGATCTGGAGTTCAATCCCAGGTCGAGTCATACCAAAGACTCAAAAAATGGTACTTTATGCCTCCTTACTTAACACTCAGCATTATAAGGTATGGATCAAGGGTAAAGTGGAGCAATCCCAGGAAAGGAGTAACACCCTCCCCTACACCTTGGTGTAAGTAAAGTTAGCGACCATAGTCGAGGGTGACCCGAAGGCTCCCTTTTCGATAGCTACTACACCAAGGTGTAGGGGAGGGTGCTACTCCATTCCCTGGATTGCTCCACTTTACCCTTGAACCGTACCTTATAATGCTGAGTGTTAAGCAAGGTGGTATCAAGTTCCATTTTTAAAGTCTTTGGTATGACTCGACCTGGGATTGAACCCAGGTCTCCCGGGCCATTGGCGAACACTCTAACCGCTGGGCCAATGTCCCGGTTGAGCCTTCGGGTCACCCTCAACTATGGTCTCCAACTTAACTTTTTTTACTTTAAAACACACAAGAAACACCAAAGAGAGCTGTAATGTATGGAACCAAATTACAAAAAAAACCCCAAAGAACATCAAAACCATGAAAATAAGTCTGAACCAACGATGTACAAAATATTGAATGCTCGATATTTTTATTCTTTAACCTAAAGAATGAACATGAGAGCAATTTCTCAAATCAGTTTAAAACAAAGAAGTAACTGATAGTTGTATACTTGAAAAGTGATTTTGCTCCAAGGTTCATAGTTCAACAAGTTCATCTTACAGGTTAGATTCATTTTCCTGTTTTGAATTAAATGCCATAACAATCCAGTCAGTTCTGTGCAATTTCTCCTAGTATACTATGATGTCTTTTATCAATTTCTCTATCTGCTTTGTGTAGATATCCAAATTATCATCAGGAATAATTTGGTTTTCATTTGCCAGTTGCTACAAGTTGGAAAAATAATGAAAATCTCTTCATGACAATTCAAACTAGTCATCTTTGATTTTGAAATTGAACAGGATCATTTGGGCTTGAAGATTTTATACATCTTGATCATATAAACAGGCCGACACATCATTAAATTTTGAAGAAAGGGCTGCCAAATAGAAAAGAAATTATTTTAAAAATCATCACCAGTAAGAAACATAATAGTTGAGTCATACAATTCAACATGTCTTTACAAGTTAATTTTATTTATCAATCTGTTACATTCCAGTAGATTATCCTGCAATCCATCACTGAGTTTGTCTTTTTTGTGTGTTTTTTTTTTTTTTTCCACAAGATGGTGCGTGTATAATATACAGTAAATAGTGTATACAACAGGAATCTTTTCCTTAAGAAAAGTAACAAATCCTCCATAATGGTCAACCAATAAAAGGATGGCATTGTTAAGTAATTGAATGGCATCATCTATTGTTTGGCATGAAGTATTGGTGAGTATGAGTGAATTCTATTTACTTTGGTTACCCAGTTTGAGCAATATGAAATGGCTCCAGAGGTTGTTTGAGATCATGGATTTGACTGTATTAAAAAGTTACATGATTTAGAAAGTTTAGAAATTAGATAAAAACTTCCGTTAGTCAAGGTGGAGGGAATATTTATGGCATTGTTGTTTACACATTTAACTGCAACATCATATTAAGTGAGTTTGGTCTCTAGTTGTGCAATAACATTCAATTTCATACTAATGCCCTTGTGAAAGGTATGAACCTCCTTAATCTTGGCCAGCTATGGGTTAAATAGTTCCAGTACTAAATAACCCATAAAGACTGATATGCCATTAAATAAAAAAACAAACCAAACTAATGAGTCAGTCAGTCAGTCAGTCAGGAATCACTCTTGAGACTGGGCGTGAAGAATCCACATGCTCTGGTTCACAGACTCCCTATTTTGTTGTAAATAGTTGATGGAAGTGTTGTCAATCTAAGTACAATATGTTTGTAACAATGTGTCTGAGTCATTTGCCATCCCACCAATAAAGAACTTAGAACAGTTGGGGTTGCAGCAGTGAACAAGTAGACACACTGAGATAGCAAAATGATGACAAGAAGATACACACAGGCTGACACGACAGAAGAGTCAACTGATTGTTTGTTTAATGGTATATTGTTATGGGACCATTACCTACCCATTCATGGACTCTTCCAAATTCTATATTGATTGAGAGCCAAGTACTCTCAAAGATATTGGATACTCTACTGATATCCGACTGACAAGTAAGCCTTGCTTACGCCACCATTTTTCTCTGTATCTTGTTACTTCAGTATATCTTTAAACTTATACCGTGTTCCGAGTTGTCTTTCCGTGGTCCCAACCTGGGTCTACATCATATGTTAACCTTCTTGGGTTATTCAATGCCAAATCTATTCTTCTACAAGAACAGTAGTAGTACTATTTGATCCATAGCTGGGAGGATAAGGGGGTTCGTACCTTTGTCTGAAAGTGAACGTAATAGCACAACTGGAGTTTGAACTCACTATGATTGCGCAGTCCAGTGCTTTAACCATTACACCATGAGGACACCCCCAAAAGCCAACTGGATGAGTGACAGAAGTAGAAATAGAAAAGTAACATATTCCTGAAAGATCTACACAACAGCCCCAGTTTCAACTGAAATTATTACTTATTGGAAAATTGTGTTTGTTTGTTTGATTATTTCTCCAAGCATTCAAAAATCATTACTCCTTTTATTGTCCTAATGAGCAGAGTGTTTCCCAATGGTCCGGGAGACCTGTGTTCAATCCCAGGTCGAGTTATACCAAAAACTCAAAAAATTGTACTTGATGCTGCCTTGCTTTGCACTCAGCATTATAAGGTTAGGATTAAGGATAAAGTGGAGCAATCCAGGGAAAGAAGTAGTGCCCTCGCCTATAACTCGGTGTAGTAGCTATTGAAAAGGGAGCCTTCAGGTTACCCTTGACTAAGGTCGCTAAATTTACTTACTTTATGTTACTTTTAAGTGACTCACAAACAAAAAGAACCATCAATAATTTGATTTTGGATTTGACTAAGATACCTTACATGATACATAAAAATGCTTGTAATGACAAAAATTGACTCATTATGTAGGATGGAAATCTTACAATGCTTAAGATCTGATGCCAAAGTCTTAAGCCATTCTATCAATGTCTTTACAACATATTTGCTCTTAAAGTCAATCATTTTAAAATAGGATAAGGTTTTTTTTCATTACAGTTTTAATAACTTCTTTAATTGATGGTGTTGCAATCTCTTCTGCAATTGTAGATGGTTTTCCTTTGTTTGCTATGGTAGATATTTTATGATGCCCTTAAACCCTCCTTCATTATCAGTCTGAGCAAGTACTTTTGTAATTTGATAAATTCTAATATTTATCTTTAAAAGTTCAACAAAAAAATTAAAATCTTAATCTATTTGATTATAGTGAATTCTTTGAAGGTGGTTATTCATCTTTTCAGGCTTCATAAGATAATTACTAAAAACCCTTTTACTTAGGAGATATATAGGCTTTATTCTATTTGTTAGCAAAGGTATAAATCCAAAATTCAAATATACTATTGCTAACAACTTTTTTTTGAGATTTGCAGCAACAAAATGGTTGATGGATTTATGGCTAATCTTAAATAAATGAACTGAGTCACTATGTTACAAGAAGCAGATTGATTGATTTAGTGATTGATTGATTTTAATGGCATGTCAACCCATTTGCGATTATTTTATATCTAGAGGTTGTGAATCACATTTATTGTACATTCATATTGACATTTTTGTGGCTGTTGTTTCTTAAGAGGTTGTATTTGTATGTGGCCCATTTGAATACAAATAATTTATAAACAGATCTATTTGACTGATGGATGGGACCATAACAGGTACTACCACCTTAGAACAGGAGACTTATCATACAGTTTAGTTTCATATCTAAGACATTCCTTTTTGGTCTGTTTATGTGGAGGGCCCTACCTCTCTTCGAGGGATACAGTCAGTATATTCTAAGCCTCTGTGAAAAGGTGTACAAAAAGCAGAGATCAATGTTTTTGAATATCAGAACATAAGCGAAAGTAAAAGATACATACAGTAAAACAAAACAAAACTGTTTAGTTTTGCATGAAACAATAGAGAGACTCTCTAGTATGAATTCTTTGAGGAATATCTAATATTCAAACTAGCACAATATTCCACTAAGCAATTTAAATGCAGTGACCACTTCCTTTAAAGTCAAAGTAAACAAGACAAATCTTTTCTGTTGACTTATGGTATGTACCAAGTGGAATTATCTAGGAAAACATTTGCAATTTCATCATCATCTATTGGAAGTCTACCAAAGTGTGTAATGAGGGTATGTTGATATTGTTCTGTATCAACAATTTCTTATCAAGTACCTATTGACCTTCAAGTAATTTTTGATCTTCTAAAATATCTTATTGACCTTAGGAGATCAACATTGATCACTTTGGAGATACCTACTCTAGGTCATTATCCTGGGTGACAATTAAGAGACCATTTAAAGGAGTTTAGATTCAAAGTCATCTTTTCCACCACTTCAATCAAACTATGGACTTTTTGTTTTTTTCTTTTTGCTCATGGAGCAATCAATTGATATGAGATACCACAAAGGCATGGACAGTGGATTGAGAACAGTCTATCTCTGTGGATTGATTGAAAGGTGGGGTGCAAAATTTACTGAAGGTTAATGAATATGACAAAAGACACCTGAAATATGTCAGAGTTTACAGCAGATAAAATGTTGTGAATATAACAACCAAGGTGAGGACAATAGTCCTAGGCATGTAAATGGTAAAAATAATAACTCTCTATCCCCAAAATTTAGACAGATACTCCCTTTTTGGTTGGTTAAAAAATTTTCCAGCATCACTATGTACCTGTATGTATGTGTGTGTGTGTGTGTGTGTGTGTGTGTGTGTGTGTGTGTGTGTGTGTGTGTGCACGCATGTGTGTGTGTGTGTATGTGTGTGTGACTAGAAATATCTGTTTCAACAGACAGAACTACTCTCTAGCTAATTATTCAAATTATCAGGAATGGCAATCTAAGATCCTGGTTCTTGGATTCTGATGAATAGAATTAAGGTTATTCTTAGAGAAACAGGGCAGAATAGAGAGCAGAGTTGAAAAGGACAGCAAGAAATGAAACAATTCTTATCAAGAGACCTGAAGGAGGTCACTTAATAAGGTAACGAAGGAGTCAGTGATAAAGAGGCTTCAACGGAGTCATTAATAAGCCAGAAGGTCATTGATCTAAAGGTGATGGCTTCTTGAAGAAGTGCAATGGAGTTAATGAAGTGGATTACAAAGTGAGTTTCATTAATTCAAGACTTCTGAAAATGAAAGAAAATAGTCAGGTTATAATTCTGAGATCGAATGCAATGAAGAGTGACATTTATGTCCTTTGGTTAAATAAACCCAAAGAGAAAGGAAAACATCTCGACCCAAGTTATTATAAATTTATTTCATTAGCAGTTAGGTGGGAGGGGCTTTAAAAGATTTAGTTAACCAGGTAAACTTCTTTAAAAAGATATTCTTAGCCCACCACAATCTAATTGGTTAAGAGCACAGGCAAACTACCATAAGCGTTTTTTAGTATCTTAATGAAAATTTCATTCCTCCTCTCCAAATAATGCTCGATTATTTGGGCACTACAATGAAAAAAATCTTAGCTTTTATTATAAACACCATCATTTTTGATAGCTCAACCAGAACTGGATAAAACCATTCAACACCATAAACACAGCTCAACAATGGAGGCCAATCATTTCTCCCTTGATAACAACTAGATATAAAGTTACTGCTTTTAATTTAGTAATACAATTGGATCATATTGTTAATATATCTACATCTTTATATTGTAAATATAAAGTAATTTAATTAATGATCAGTTCAGGAACTTATCGTTTACTTCATTGGATCCATACCATACATTAAAACAGACACATTTTGCTGTTACTCTAAGAGACTGAGTGTGTGCAGAAAGTTGAGGGAATGAAGTTTTATATATATATATATATATATATATATATATATATATATAAGAACATTCCTGAATGACTTATATCTATATTTATTGAAATAAATCAGTCTGCAAATGAATTCGAATTTGGTACTTGGGTTTTTATTATTTCATATATTTGGGCTGGTATTTCAGACTTTATGCTCTTCTTCAGGAAATTAATTATAGTTAGGGTGTTCTTTGTTCCATGCTTTTATTGTCAAGATTGTTTTTATAGAGGTGTAATTCTTTTTAATTCCAGGATTTGTGTCTGTGAATGTCCTATTAGAGTTAATTGTCCATAAAAACCTCAGACCTTTGCAGATGGCTTTTAATGTATGTATATAGATGTATGTAATTGGTGTGGGTGTTCGTTTTCATACATGCATGTACATCCATTTATATAGACACCCATACATATATATATTTTCAGGGTTATTCTTTTCTCCCTCTTACTCTCTGAGTTTAATGTGTGTCAGAATATATTTGACACCACAGTGAGATATATTTTAAGGTTCTGTGTGTGTATATGTTTGCCTTTGTGAGTGTGTGTTTGAAATTTGATTTTGTTTGTGTGTGTGTGTGTGTGTGTGTGTGTGTGAACTAAAGCTCTGTTTAATGTTGGTTTAAATATATCTTTGAAGTTTTTTCTTTTATTTGAAGTAACAATTAGTCATCAGTCTGTAATATTGGCATTATTTTAAAGTAACCTTTGCTGCATTCATAAAGGTATTTTGATAAATGGAGTTGACTACTGTCTGATTATTTAATGTTGCTTTCATGTAAAGAGACTCTATTTTTCTAAGCCTGAGTGCAGCCTATGCATACAGTTTTATAGTTGCTACATTTGATTAGATTTCTATTTATTATGAATGTTGTTTTTGCATTTTTGAAGGCATACGATTTTCCTTCTATGATTATACTACATACTCCTTATCTTTTATTTTTGCCTTTTGATACTAAATGTATTGTGTGTTCCATAATTTTAGATGAGGTTAGTGCATATTTTAGATCTTTTGGTTGTCATTTACTTTTAATGAATTTTGTTGTGTCTTGTATGTTTTTTTATCATATCTATGTTTTGCCCAGTCAGCTGGGGCTGTAGAATACACCGACTGCTTCTCTACAGAGGGGTAAGACCCCCCCTAATGAGTGTCCTGGATATGATACTGAACAATCTGCTGGAGCTTTGGGGAATGCGGAGTACCCCTTCATTGCCATTGCTCCCAGGTCCACTCTGGCCCGGAGTGGTAGCACCTGATAGGGCCCTATCTATGGGTTGAATAGACCTAACAGCATACTAATGCTAAACTGAATTGTTTGAATAAACTGAATAGCTTGAAATAGAAATGTTTTTGACAATTAAACCATACTTACATTTAAACTGCATGCTTATGCTTAACTGAATTATTTCAAATAGAACTGTTTTTCAACATTAAAACTGTATTTACACTTAACTGAATTGTTACATATAACTGCTTGAATAGTTTGAAATAGAAATGTTTTTGACTATTAAACTGTACTTATGCCAAACTGAATTGTTTTAAAAAGAACAGATTATTTACATAAAAATGGATTTGGCATTAAACAACCTACAAAGGTTGATATGTAATAAAACCCAATAAACCAACCAACCTATGTTTATTTTTCAGTTGTTTTAGATTCTTTGCTATTTCTGTGAATAGCTCTGTTTTGTTTTTTTGTATGTTGAGATATATGTTAAGGGTTGTTCATTGCTATGTTTTTTTGGGGGGTTGTATATCTTCTAATGGTATTTTTTATACTAGATTGAATCCCTTGTTTATTAATGTTGTGGGGTATCTCTTTTATTGGAGTGTTACAGGTAATTCTTATAGTTAAGTTGGTTGGAGGTTTTTGTTGGTGACTATGGTGCAAAATCTATGTACTAGAGTGTGAGGGATGGATTTTATGCAGTTTTTGGAGTAATGTCTTTTGAATTGGAGGTATTGTTGGGTGTCTGTGGGTTTGTGGAAAAAAATCTGCTGAGGCCAGATGTTTTCACAGACAAGTAACTCGAAAATAACATTCATTGACACAAATCCTAGAATTAAAAAGGATTACACTTCTATGAAAACAATCTTTTATATAAAAGGTAGAAAAAACCCAATCTAGCCATTATCAATATCCTGAAGATAATGGTCTGAAACACATGTAGTGCACAAATATTTGAAATAATAAAAACCTAAATGCCAAATTCAGATTCATTTGCAGACCTATTCATTTTAAAATATTTACCTGTCTCTAGTTGGACCAACAACAATTCATACATATATATATATATATATATATATATATATATATATATGTGTGTGTGTGTATATATAAACTCCATCTAAATTACATCTGACAAGATTTGATAACCAAAATGAATTTATAATGGAAATGGAATATTATTTCTAAATTTCTTATTTTTTTAAACAAATATATATATATATATATATATAAACGTATACACACACACACACACACACACACACACACATATATATATATATATATATATATAGTAATTTAGGAATGTTCTTTGGTATCACTGCCTTGGATCAGAGTATTTTTGTGTACTTAAACTGATAATCCCAGGCTTTCAGCTTTAGGTCAGTGTAGTACCTATGCTCTCTGTCTAACTTTGTATTTCTGAGTCAGTTTTACAGTGCTATTCAAGCAGTAGCTTGCTAGTGTAGTGCATATATCATTTTTCTGCTTACCTCTAGGTGTTGTATAATGAGTGGAAGTGCACCTGTTTTCTTAAGTCAACGGGATGCATGTTGTTCCCCAGGGGAATTGCTATGTAAATTGCATGGGTGGCATACTAGAAAGAGGCATGTCCATGTACAACATGTAGGTGGGAGGTGTGACCATGAGGATTTGTGTGGATGTCTAGAAAATAATATAAACCAGGGAGGATTTTAACTTGGTCAGAACAAAGTAGAAAGGCATAGAGGTTTTACAGAAGAACTGCATTGTCGCCCTTGAGTGTGTGTATGTCAGTCATCTCTGACTCTTTCTCACTCTACCCATACGTACATTTTGGATATTAAAAGGAAAAAGAAAAGAAGCTGATTATATTTTTATACACCAGTGTTGCTCTTTCTCAGCTATACAATTGGTTGGATGTTTAAATGAGGTCAGAACAGGCTTATTAATTTTATATAACTGTTTGATTTAGTGTAACAGAAGTTATGAACAGAGTAAAGTAAAGTTGGCAACTGTAGTTGAGGGCAACCTGAAGGCTCCCTTTTCAATAGCTACTACACCAAGGTGTAGGGGAGGGCACTACTCCTTCCCCTGGATTGCTCCACTTTACCCTTGATACATACCTGTGTGCTGAGTGTTAAGCAAGGAGGTATTGAGTACCATTTTTTAAGTCTTTGGTATGACTCGACCTGGGATTGAACCCAGATCTTCCAGGCCATGGGCAAACACTCTGCCAACAAGGCCCATGAGCTGGTTAAAGAATAATGAAGTTTAATTTTATTGTGTTGTTTAAGTAGCAGCTTATTTATGCTGTGGATATGTCATTTGCCAGTTTACCTCTAGTAAAAATTAATACTTTTCATTATTTAATATTCATTATTGCATGTGAAAAAATTCACAGATATGTATAAATTTCTAAGAAATTATTTTTAAGAAAAGAAATTAAGTAACATATTTATGTATATTTATTGTAGTTTATTAATTAATACGTTTTTGTTGCTGTGATGACATGATGCATACTTCAATTAATACTGAACACGTTTTATTGTACCATCATAGGAGGGTTTCTTATTAATTAGTTGGTCCGGGAGACTGGGGTTCAATCCCAGCTCGAGTCATACCAAAGACTCAAAAAATGGTACTTGATGATGCCTTGCTTAGCACTCAGCATTAAAAGGTATGGATCAAGGGTAAAGTGGAGCAATCCAGGGAAAGGACTAGTGCTCTTCCCTACACCTCGGTGTAGTAGCTATTGAAAAGGGAGCCTTCAGGTCACCCTCAACTACAGTTGCCAACTTTACTTGCTTACTTATAGATAGATAGATAGATACATGTTGCATTTTATATGTGAGCATAATAACTTATATGTGAGCATAATTACTTATGAAGAAAGCACAGTACTTCATCATGAAGTTATTGTTATCGATATTGCAAACCTCATCTTCTAAAGTGAGCAACATTCTAACTATGCACGCAATACTCATGGCCTTGATTTGGTTGTGTTGGGTTTTATGGCATATCAACTATTGTTGGTTATCTAATGCCAAATCCTGATTTTACATATACATTAAATATATGATTTGTAAACGCATTTTGTAGATGCACACAGTTAAATGATCAAACAGTTCTATTTAAAAAAATTCAATTTAGCATAAATTAATAAAGCTAACAAGTCAATCAAATATCAGTCATTTTTTACACACAGTTAAATGATCAAACAGTTCTATTTGTAGCAATTCAATTTAGCATAAGTCATTTTTTTGCACTCAGTTTAAATGTCAAACAGTTCTTTTTGACCCATAGATAGGACCTCATCAGGTGCTATTACTCTGGGTTAGAGTGGATGGAAGCAATGGCAATGAAGAGGTACTCCGCATTACCCAAAGCTCCAGCATGACTAGATCCTCACCATCAGATTGTTTAGTGTCATATCCAGGACACTTGTTGGGTAGGGGTCTTAACTCTCTGCAGAAATACAGTCGGTGTATTCTACAACCCCAGCCAAATGGCCTCTGGTGGCCTTCAGTTGAATAAAGTTAAGCTTAGTAAATCATAAAGGAAACATTAAGAACAGAGAATCAGTTTAATTTTTCAATAACTAAATAATGTCTTTAATTTTAACTGTTGAATACTGAGTTGTAAAAATGGTTTGATTTTCAGTCATAATTGGTTTGTTTTCTTTTTGTTTAAAGTCATATCAGCCTTTGTCAGTTAGGATAAAAAATAAACTTTTCCCTCAAAAGATTTTAAGAGAGACTCTTCTGATAATTAAATTCTTAATATAACTGTCTCTGTGGAATAAATAGGGAGAAGAAATTCTAAACTTATTTTGCATAAACAAATTTATCAAAAAATGCTTTAAGTTATGGAATATTTGTTTTAGTATAATAAGTTAAGTTTCATAGTCTTGAATTAAAAAATCTTTAAATCATTATAATACATTATTTGAACATAAACCATTTAAGGTTTTGGTTCCATCATAAACTAAAACAAAAGATATTAATGTAAAGTTGACAATCCAAAAACAATGAATCGTGCCCCTTGAGTAGAATTAATGGTTAGCTTAGAAGATTCATCAATCATCAACTTGTGGTTGCACAGATTCCTTTGAATGTCTCTTGCCATCTTTCCCTATTAGTCATCACTCTTGATAATTCCTCTATGTGGCATCCAGTGTCTACATAGTTGGTGTAAGTTTTTGCTATTTAGCCAACACTGGCGTGCCCATATAGGAATCCACACGAGTACATCGCTTATAAGTTCGCCCTTACTTCACCAGCTGTGTCTAGCATGTCTAGTTTGTCTTATTTGAATAGTTAATGAGATGGGAGGTAAGTGGCCCAATAGCTGCTAATTTATAGTGTACTGTTTCCAGGATTTATTAACAGACCATTATTAGTGAGTTTGATTCTCAGTGAGTGCACAATACTTCTAGTCTTGTGCCAAACTATGCTCAGATTAGTAAATAACAATATGAGAATGAAGAATCACTTCACACAATAAAGTGCAATATGATTAACCCACTGTCAAGGTTGATAATAGAGGTAACAGATTTTTGCTGCTGCTCATAATTGTTTAGGCAAAGTAGTTATAAGATAACTTGCTTACATTCTCTCTTCCCCACTTTTTTTTCTGTCAACCATAATGACATGACATTAATGAGACATTTTGTCTCTGTTGATAGAATCATGAAATTCAGGTGTAGATTCATGCTATAGACTAAATTTAGTAATCCAGAAACAGCATGCACCTCAACCTTCTTTGGCCTAGTCAGCTGGGGCAGCAGAATACACTGACTGTATCTCTGCTAAGGGGTAAGACTCCCTCAATGAGTGTCCTAGATATGACTCTAAGCAATCTGAGGGTGAGACTTCAGTAATGCTGGAGTTTTGGGAAATGCGGAGTATCCCTACATTGCCATCACTCCTAGGTCCACACTGGCCAGGAGTGGTAGCAACTGATAGGGTCCTATCTTTGGGTTAAGTAGAACTAAACAGTGTACTTATGCTAAACTGAACTGTTTGAAATAGAACTGTTTTTGACATTTAAACTGTGTACTTATGCTAAATTGGATTTTTTAAAATAGAACTGTAATATATATGAAAATGAATTTGGCATTAAATAACCTACAATGGTTGATATGCCATAAACCTAAAGCAAACTAAATCCACCTTCTAGATATGATCCACATACACACACATATTCATTTTTTAACCACTCTATTTCTTTTAAATTTGTACCAAATTTTAGGTACAGCTGACTCGGAACAACCAATGTCTTTCAACTCCACTGTGAATTGCTTTCTTAAATGAATTTTACAATCCTTTCTATTGTTTCAACTGACAATTCTTTTGTTAGCGCCATCTCTTTTTGTAATTAGATGATATTCCCAAATTACTTGTTGAAGTTTGCCAGAACTGTCTTTTAACCGTAGACCAATTTGCATATCTGGACTTCTGCTGGTATTTGTTTCAGGAATGAAAATTACAAGAACATTCCATAATTTTTAGTTTTTTTTGGAGGGCATAACATTAGTTTTTTCCATAATATTTTCCTCAGAATAGCTGGTAAAGAATATAGTATTAATTTAGATAATTTAATGTAGTTTTTAAAGAAATATTTTATTACACACATATATATATATATATATATATATATATATATATATATATATATATATATGTATGTATATATATATAAGTATAAGTATTATATGCATGTGTGAATGTTAACAAATTTCTATAAAATTAAACAACCCAAATCAGTATTGTTATCAATCCAATGATCACACATATCCACCAAACATGGAACTTTGATTCATGGCCAGTACTTAACATTGTGACCCTTTTAACATTTTTAGTTTTAGATTGGCTCTGCTTATTAGAACATAGAGTATTTTGAAATGGTCGAAAATTCATTTTGGCCAACCACTTGCCAAAAATGTTTATATCAATAATGATAATCATATATACATGAGTGTGCATCTATATAAGTTACATTTTTATAGTAGTCATTCTCTTCAGCATGTTTCATTGAAAACCACAGCCAAGGTCATATTAGAATTTTTTAAATTGATTTTTTAATTGATTTTTTTAATTGTTTTTTATTCTTTTTTGATGTTTTTTTTTTCTCGTTATCTTCTAAGATTTATTAAGTTTGGTTTAATTTTACATTGTCTAAATTTTTCCACCTGGATGCTTTCCACCATCACTGGTCATTTTCAAGTGCATGGTCAAGATATTTTGGGGAGTCCCATGGCATAATGGCTAAATTACTGAACTGCAGCCTCTAAGTTACTAAGTTTAAGCTCCAGTTGTACTACTACATTCCCTTTTGAACTAATACCTTTGGGAAAGTCATGAACCCTTTTATCCCTCTAGTTATGGATTAAAAAGTATCACTGCTGTTCTTTTACAAGGATGGCTTCAGCATAAATAATCCACAATGGTTGAGAGGCCATTAAACAAAGAAACTAAACCAAGACGTTTTTTTTTCTTTAAAATACACTGAAGTTTTCATTTTAATATCTAAGATTCATTCTGTTCTTAGTATTAAAGGATTTTTTTAAATATCTATAGTTTTTCAATGATTTTTAAAGTTGATTTTCACTGTTTTGTTATATTGGAGTTCTTAAATTTTGATTGTCATATATCTATGATGTAGCAAACAAGAAACTGGTGAAACTTGTGTTAAAAGGGATTGATCCTATGTATATTATTAAGAGAAATATCAAGAATTTTACTTATTTAATAATTCTAAGTACACTAATTCTAAGGCTGAAAGTTATTTTCTTTATTTCTAATTTTTTTTTGTTTTTATGATTATGGGTTATCATATTTGTTATCTTTCTTTTTTAGTTCATGAATATTGGAACACACACACACACACACACACACACACACACACACACACACACACACATATATATATATATATATATATATCAATGAATATATATATATATATATATATATATATATATATATATATATATGGACATGCACCAACCCAAACTGGTCATCAATCATAGGAAAATCAGATCTCTTTGATAAAATAAAATGGGATTTTCCAAGTCGTAGCTATGTCAGTAAAACTGTATGGATGCACCACCAGGATCCAAATGAAATGCATGGAGAAAAAGCTAGATGGAAACAACAAAAGAATGCTATGTGCTGTCTTGAACAGATTCAGAGAGCAACACATTATTGAATAGCTGCTGTATGGCTACTTACCTCCTATCTCATAAACCATCCAAGTGAGACAAACGAGACATGCTTGGTACTGCTGAGGAAATAAGGACAAACTTATAAGCAATGTTCTCTCATGAATTCTTACACATGGACACACTAGTGTTGGCCAATCAGCAAGGATTTACATACATCAGCACTGTGCTGACACTGGGTGTAGTCTAGAGGACTTGCTAGGAGTCAGAGACTATAGCAATGAATGGGGAATGAGAGTCAGGGAACACTATGCTATAAGCATGAGTTAATATTGATGATATATATATATATATATATATATATATATATATATATATATAGTTTGCTTTAGTTTAGTTTCTTTGTTTGATGGCATTTCCACTTTTGTAGATAATTTAATGTCAAAGTCATACTTGTGGAAGAAAAGTATTGGTACGATTTGAGGCATAGTTGAGGTGGGGAAGAAGGACATTCACAACTTTCTTAAGAGTATCAGTCCGAAAGTGAACACAATAACATAACTCACTTAGTAGGATGTTGGTGCCCTGCACAATTGCCACTAAACAATTCAAGACTCTCCCCCTATATATATATATATATATATAGAGAGAGAGAGAGAGAGAGAGAGAGAAACTAACTAAATAAACAAGAATAAACAAATTGTTTAAGAATATTTGGTAAATCAGAAAGTGCTTAAATGCTGACCAGAAGAGCCGGATAAAACCTAAAATAAATTCATATCTCACCGCTTATTATAAGTCACATTACTAAGTTTTGGACACAATCAGCCAAAGAAGCTTTGGAGTAAATGGGCAATGAAATAATTTGCAAATATAGAGTATTCCTGGCACAATGCAATAAATAACTGCATGGTGTAAGACTAAAAGTAAAGGAAAAAATTATCCTGAATATTATAACAAGTATTACAGCAGTTGGTTGACAGGTTGGTTTCTTTGTTTAATGGCATGTCAGCCTTCTAATACCAAAGCAACAGTGATATTATTTAACCACTAGCTGGTAGGATAAGCATGACTGGAGTTCAAACTTGCTGTCTTCAGCACTTTAGTCACTATGCTACACAGACTCCTCTATTACAGTTGTGATAAAAAGTATAAGTAGGAACTACCAATTATACTAAATTAAATTGTGGTATTATATAAGAAAAATAGCAGCATAGATGGAATTTTGGCAAAATGGTTAGAGTGTTCGCCAATGGTCCAGGAGACTGGGGTTCAATCCCAGGTCGAGTCATACTAAAGATTCAAAAAATAGTACTTGATGCCTCTTTGCTTAACATTCAGTCATATAAGGTACAGATCAAGGGTAAGTGGAGCAGCCTAAGGAAAGGGGTAGTGCCCTCCCCAATACCTTTGTGTAGTAGCTATTGAAAAGGGAGCTAACAATGTTTATGAAAATGACTAATTTTTTTATCACGTATTTGTGTTTCTCTATATACATACATATTTGGTTTGATTTCTTTATTTAATGACAATTCAATCTTTGTGGGTTATTTAATGCCAAGTTTATTCTTAAAGAATTACAGTTGTGGTACTACTTAACCAATATATGCAGAGAGATTAGGAGGTTTATACCTTTTCTGAGGATGTCTGTCCAAAAGTGAATGCAATAGCATGATTGGATTTCAAAATTGCTTACTAAAATGTTGCAGTCCAGCACATTAAAAACTTTACCACCGAGAGCCCCCACTGTAGTAAAGTTGGTGACCGCAGTTGAGGGGGACCAGAAGGCTCCCTTCTCAATAGCTACTTCACTGAGGTGTAGAGGAGGGCGCTACTCCTTTCCCTGGATTGCTCTACTTTACCCTCGATACTTACCTTATATTGTTGAGTGTTAAGCAAGGAGGTATCAAGTACCATTTTTAAAGTCTTTGGTATGACGCGACCTGCGATTAAACCCAGGTCTCCTGAATCATTGGCGAACACTCTAACCACTGGGCCAATGAGCCAGACTAGCTCCCATTGTACATACATGTAAATTTTAAGTTACACACATGCATACATACACAAGTGCTCACATGCCCACTCAAACAAGCTGATATGCATATGCATTGGTTAACATTATAGATAGCTATTAGTTAACATCAGTAACTTCATTTTTCACAGTAATTTAACAGTTTTAGGAAATACATCATTGCATATCAGGTTAGCTGAAATTTAATCCTTTACTGTCAAAGATCTCAGTATTTTTTCATTATGATTCTTAACTTTTACGGGGATAATAAATATAAGCACCAACCATGTGGTTGTCGTATGATAATATCTCAGTCTTATTGATGTATCTCAGTGAGCTCAGAATTTTGCCTGATATATATGAATTATTAAAAAATCTTTTTTAGTATTTCAATGTTGGAACTTCTGATCAATGACATTGGCAAAACCAAGAGATGTTTAACTATACTTGTTATTTAGATTAATCATGTAAATAACTACCTTTTGGCACTATCAGGTAATTAATGATAGGTATGGATTTTATGATATTTTTCAAATGTCTTTGTCTCCTTCCTACACATGTATACACATATGTAACATTGGAGATTTTAAATTTAAACTCTCATGTGATGTAGCAAACAATATATACATATAAGTAAGTAAGTTGGCCAACCGTAGTTGAGGGCAACACTAAGGCTCTCTTTCCAATAGTTTCTACAGCAAGGTGTAGGGGAAGGCGCTACTCCTTCTTCTGGATTGCTCCACTCTACCCTTGATCCCTACCTTATAATGCTGAGTGTTAAGCAAGGAGGCATCAGATACCATTTTTTGAGTTTTGGCATGACTCAAATCAGGATTGAACCAGGGTCTCCTGGACCATTGTTGAACACTCTAACAACTATGTTAATGGGCCAGTTAATTTAAAAAAAAAAGATATACATATATATATATCTAATGTAAAATTGGGCAGGTTTTAATCCCAGCTTGAAGTGTCCTACATGTCTAGCCACACTGATACAACAAAACAGTCTGTCTGTGGATGACAATATATATGCTCCCCCCATCCCCGGGAGTTGGGCACTCTGGCTAATGAATTAACAGCTGCCACTTATGTAATGTAAAGCTCTTCTAATGAATTGAGCACTCTGGTATGTTATTAAGCAAAATATAAAAAAACAAATGAAAGCTGCAACATAATGCCTTATAATTCCTAAGCTGACGTATGTCACCTGCTGGCTGAGTGGTAAAATACTATGTCTAACATAAAGTTGGGTGGGTTTCAATCCTAACTTCAAGTATCCTTCATATATAGCCACACCGAAGAGTTGTGATATAACAAAACAGTTTGTCAATCAATGACAATATATATATATATATATATATATAATTATTATTAATGTAAATGTTGTGGACAAGTGCTTACCCAAAATTAGAACCTTTTTTTAAAGTTTAGTTTTCAGTTTGGTTTCTTTGTTTAAGAGCATATCAACATTTTTGGGTTATTTACTTTCATGGGTCATTTAATGCCAAAGTCATCCTTGTTGAAGAAAAGTAGAGGTACTTTTTAACCCATAGCAGTGAGGATAAGAGGATATATATCTTTCCCAAAGGTACGAGTTAAAAAGTAAACATAAAAGCTCAACTGGAGTTCAAACCCACAAAATACACATAGAATTTGCAGTTATCCATCCTTTCTGACTGAATGGCTTTGGTGTATGGCTTGGTAGCAACACAAATGAGTTGCCATAGTAACACATCATGGTTTTTTAGAAAGAAAGTGCAAAAACAAGCTCTTCTTCTAAATAGCATCTGAGTCACCAAAACTTCTTTTGAGGCAGTAATTAACCTTCACTAAGTCAGAAATTTGCTGTTTTTCATATTCACTGGAAACCCTTAGATACTTTTTTACCAAAATGTTGCTTGAACTTTAAAAATATCAGACATTAGATGGCATTAAAAATTCAAACTGATATTCCTTTAAATATTTTCAGACATTTTACTTTTCTTCCTTTTGTCACGTGGTCTACCACTGAGAGGAGAGAAATAAGAAATTTCCCCTACCCCTCTGTGTTTGAATTAACAGGCCACCAAATACTAACCATTAAAAGAGGAATAAGGACTGTAGGTCAATTCTTCGTGGCCGAAGTAACAAATCCAGGTCAGAATGAAAGCCAACAGATGTTTGCATTCTGTGACCGGATGGATAAAGAAGGGGATATACAGAGGTCAGTATAGTAGCCCGAAGGAATCGCCTGACAGGGTGAAGGAAGGAGAAAGAGGCCGAATGATTGGCCGGAAACCTAAAAACGGAAGTAGCACCCTTTTCGTCAGCGGAAATAGGAAAAAAAGAATTCAGTTTTAGGACAGCAGTTGGTGTGACAAGATGTATTGACACTGTCGCCAAAACTCCGGGTGAAGAAGCAAAATAGAGCTCTTGGATAAGAGATAGCAGATGCCTTCAAGCTGAGCTCCATAGAATCCCGCTAGCCTGTTAAAGAAAATACTCTCAGAAGAAACCCGTCGTCGAAAAGCTAAGTAAACCTTAAAGCCGTTTTCTCCCTCCACCCTTCCTAAGTATTGCAATTGTATGTTCTCTCTCTCTCAATTTAAAGAAAGTAGAAAGAAAAGAAAAAAGAAGAAAGAGACATTTATGTCGGAGACTGTTTACTGGGAAACATAGCTGAACCCTATAAATATTTGTTTGGACCTTGGCGTATTAAAAACCTAGTCATATTTTATATCTCTCCTCGTGTTGAAATTTATTCATTGTGTTATCTGCCTATCAAGTTGTCTTTTGCATGTTCCTTTTCAGCTTCATTTGCTTCAATTTATTCTCGCTAAATGTCCTATTCGCCTTTAAAAATATTACACGGGAAATTGGAATTGTCGACTACGATAAACAACAATATTATATCTAAACCTAGAGGCCCATATCTTCCATTATCCTTGGGGTAAGAAGACAAAATGGTCTGGTGGGTGTGTGTACATGAAAAATGGAAACCCCTTGCCAGTGGCGGTCAATCTAGCCCCAAATTAACCCCCACATTATCTGCCAGTTCCCATATGCCCGAAAAGGGAATCTTAACTGGAACTTACTTTTGCGAGGGATCAAGTACCAGACTGCCCCGACTTCATACATACGGAAAAATAAACTCCCGTCCAGGGAATAATATTTTATGCTGCGTCACACTTTATTAAAATCTGATATCTTTGACTTTTCTACGCCCTGAAAATATTTTGTATTCATCTTCGACTTTTTTCAGGTTTTATGTTTCTTCTTATGATTCTTATATTATTGCTCATCATCCAGTTTCTCAATAACATTCTTCTGTTTCTACTATGTCTCTTTGTATTGCAATCTTGTATCATTTCTCATGCTATTCTCACATCCCCAACTGTTTTAAGTTCTTCTTTGCTGGGATGAAGAATAACACAGACAACATTTCCATGTACACATTTTACTTTATTTCTTGAGGACTTTTTTCTGATGAACTTCAATCATTTTCAGTAATCAGTGTACAGTTGGAAGTTTGATTCACTTGCTTCAATGTTTCTTTTCTGACTAAAGTAATATCCATTTCTTTACTTTCTAGAATCATTTGATTATGTGACTTTTTCATCAAATGAAATCCAAGCTTTCACCTGATCGTGAGGTCATCACTTATCAATTAGACAAGGTGACTCAATGGTTTTCACCACCATTTCAATCTATCTACACAACATCCCAATGATAGGTTCTGCCAATTGACTATTTAATACGGGTTATGAAATACAAAATAATACTTTGTGAAATGTATTTTTTTAAATATATTTTTTATTGGATCTTAGTACATTGTCATTGTTAGTTTAGAAGCAGGTTGCTCAAAGTGGTACCATGTAACTCTGTACAACTTGCCTTATGGTTGAGTATTCAGCAACTAAACTGGCTTCTTTATCACGCATATTTGATGAGGAGTGTGGTTAGACATTAAGTAGGATGAAAAATAAGTCTTGTCAAAGGGCAAAAAACCCCTCTTGTTGGGTCAATATGCCATCTAGCATAGAGGAGCAAACATCTATGACAAACAATGCCATACCTATATAGCAGGGCGTATACATAGTAGTATTCAAAATATTCAAATGACTAATGCCTTGAATCAATGCATCTTTTGCATTATTAGTTGTTATCAAAACACGTACGAGGGGAACTTATCTCACTTAGGGGGAAACTGTGACATGCAGGAAAAGTTTGTGACCCTGAAATGACAAAGTTACCTTTGTGGAATAAAAAATTTGTTGCCTTGATCCAGATGAGAGCTCACCCTGATTGACTTTGTGAGTATTTTAAAACCTCAACTGCCGTTTGTCCCTCACAAAAGAATTTTTGATTTTAATATTTTGGCTTGTGTCATATTTATCCCCATACTTTCATTTTTGGATACTTGTATCTATTAATCTAATATCTGTTTTATAGAAAGTTTCAAGAAATAAGAGAAATGTTACAAATTTGTCTGGATTTTTTAAATCATAATATGATTGTTAGGATAAAATTGTAAAACTTAAGAGTAAAATACTGAAATAAGTTCCATTTCTAGTGCACATCTAACTTATTTTCTCAGACAGGCTAAGTGGCCAAACACTTAGGCAGAGTTTGACAGTACAAAGCATCAAGACATCCAAGTAGCAAAAAAACCCATGTGAGAAATGGCCTTGAATGAATCATTTGTTGTAGTTAAAATGAATCCTTGTAGTTCTATTCATATGTGTTGTATTTTGACCTTCAATCCAGCCAAACATGCCATTCCAAAGTGATGCGCCAGAAGGAAGTGACACATTCCAATGGCCAGTAATCGAAAGAGATCGTGTGGGTGGATTTGGCTGACGAAATGGGACAAGGTAAAAACTCCCATGGTACACTCATAGACTGATGCACCGGAAGAGAGTGACCTGTGAACTGCATGACAGTTATTTCCGCTTGATGACAATCAAACATGCCATTCCAAAGATTGAGTGGGCGATTGAGTGGGCATTGAAATATTATATAACTCAGTCAAGACAAGAAGTCAGACAGTTGGAGAGAGAGAAGTTGCTGATAAGATGTGGTAGAGAAAGCCCGGCAGAGGGGACTCTTGGGGCCCCAGATGAGTTGAGGTCCAGAGAAGTTGCTGATAAGATGTGGTAGAGAAAGCCCGGAGGGGGCCCTTGGAGCCCCTGATGAGTTGGGGACAAGAGAAGTTGCTGATAAGATGTGGTAGGGAAAGCCACTCCCAGCTGAAGGGGCCCTCGGGGCCCCCAGTAGTTTTGGAGACCTGTTGGTGACAAGATGTGGTAGAGAAAGCCAGCACTCAGAAGAAAGCTGAGCCCCCGGGCCTCCAGTTGAGCATCAGGAGAACAAGAAAGACACAACATAAGAGTGGGGTCAATATATTGCAGTCTTTGTTCGGTCTCCAACTCCCTCTCACAGTAAAACCCTGAGTAACCCTTTTCGAACCCTTACAATAAAGTGAGAGGTACATATTTTTCTAAGGAAGTATTTGCTCGTCTGTTTAATTATTGTGTCGTTATGATTCTGCATGTATGTAGATGTATATGCGTATGACAATATAACATAAGGTCTGCTAGATATATTCATAATGTTACTCCATAGCAATGGAAATAAGCATTCCAATATTTTATAATGAACAAATATCATAATATTTTTAGGATATGAAAGTATACATGAAATTAATTTATCTTGATAAAATTGAATTAATAAATTTATCATAATAAACATACATAAAAGAATATGTATTAATTAACAATACAAAATTTGTGGAAACTACTATTGCTACTGTTATATAATTAGGGATTCCTGTTGATTGTGAGTTGTTTCCTAGCAAGTTACTGGTCAACCACAGGAAGATAGAAAGGAAAGGAACATACATGAGAAAGATAATCGAGGCAAGCATAGAGAGAGAGAGATAGAGAGAGAGCAAAAGAGACATGCTGAAAAGGGAGAAATGAATAGGAAAGAGAAAGGTAGGTTCCTGAAATCCGGGTAATCATAGCAGCAGACGAACGAGTTAAAAATATAAATGTATCAAAAGAAATTGGCCACTGGTTTTGACTGGCTAGAAGAAACTCAACGGAAAAGCTGTTGGGGGAATACATAATAGAAAAGAGGAAAAGAGTTTTTTGGACACCAGACACAATGATGTAAAGATGACAGTTGAACACTAGTCACAACAATGCAAAGATTGCCAAAAATTATGGCACCAATTTTGGGTGAGGTCTGCAAAGGGAGGGTCTCACATCCACCATGAAACTGTGAAGACAAAACCAGCAAGCAAGCTCGTCGGAGAACTACAACAGAAAACGAGAAAGATAATTCAAGGTCTGTGTCTGCTATCTCTCTTCTCACAATGTTTTATTTCTCTCACTCTAGCTAAAGTGGTCAACTCATTTTTCATACACTGTTTCTCTTTTCTCAACAACTACTAAAAGGAATTGTGAATAAACTTTGGTATTAATGAATGAAGACAATGCTTTTGTGTGGTCATCATTTCTTCTTCTCGTCATCATGGTGGGGGTTAGCACAAGGTCCAACTGAAACTTGTGATGTTGTACTACATACATAGACCCATTAGAATGGTGGTGGTTTAAATGTTTATATGGTGTAGTAGTAATACAAACATCCATCTGACAGCCGTAACATTACAACCTTCTATTTGTGCCGTGGTAATGGTACACTACGGCTACTACTTTACTACCAATTAAACAGTTTGAATTCAACAATTTTTTTTAACCAATTGGATTAAAGAAATCAGCAGCCTCTCTCAGGAACCTACTCTAAAAGTATATAAGTAATTTATCTTCAGCCAAGCCACTTACAGTGTGGTTGCTGCCGAAACCAAATGACATCGCAAATAGAAAAAGAGAACAATTAATCCAACCTTTGCATCAGTCAGCCACCGGAATTTCACATTGACAGGTCACATAATGCATACTCCAAATTTCTTTCTTAAGAATCCTATGAACATTCTCCTGTTCTGAAGCTGATCTACTTCAGCTTTCAAGAAAAAAAATATCTTGAAACTATGAAAGTTCCATTTCTTCTATCACTTGAAAGCCTTATATATATATATATATATAAGCTGTTTTATTCTTGAGTACATAAATGTTGTATTTTTCATTTTGGTTAAAGAGTTCCTGTGCTGTAGAGTTTGGCAATAAATAATAGCTAACAATATCTGTATTGATTATATAAGTTTCCACTGGAATTAATAAGCTAGTATTTTTGATTGAGAAGAAAATTAAATTTTTTATTTAAAACCTCTTTGGGTTTTACCTCTCTATGAATTATATTATAAAAGTGCTTCAATTAGAAAAAGACCTGACTGGACCTGAAATCGGAAGATGGCTGTTATCACTAATTGTTTTGTTGGGGAGTCTAGAATTTACTCTAAGAATACACCCATCTCAATTATGAGAAATAATCAAGAAAAAATAATGTGTATATATGATTGAATAAAATGACTACAAGCAGAACTTTAGTAAATATTTTGTTGAACCTGCATAGTTTTACACAGATTATAGTTTTAACTTGTGTATATGACAATTTGAAAGAATTTCTGAACATGGGAGGAAAATTATTTCTTGAATCTTGAGAAAGATTAAAATCTAATAAAATGTAAACTCTGTTGTTCTTATTTTCAATGTTCCTTTAACTTTATGAACGAGTAGGTATGAGAATGCTGCATACAACTAGCTATGGATACTCTGCAACTTCATCTTTGCTTGTTGTTTTCTATGTGTCCAGATTTACTTCCCTGAATAGATATAACCTTTCTTTGGATTTGGTTTTAGTTTCTTTGTTTAAGAGCACATCATTATTTAATAGTAAAGCCATCTTAATTTATATCTGTGTAAAATACAGCTTGGCTGACAATATGAGACAAGGTAAAAAAATTTCTCACTGTGCCGTCACAAAGTGATGCACCGGAAGAGAGTGACCTGTGAACTGCATGACAGTTATTTCCGCTCGATGACGATCACACATGCCATTCCAAAGATGGTGGAAGTAACACATCCCGATTGTCAGATATCCGAAGAAATTGCAGGGGCATGGAGGTGTGTCCATATCTCTGCGTGGGAGTTTGAAGGTAATATAAGGCTGACGAACTGAACAGAAGACAGTGAAAAAATTCTGCTGTTCACGAAAGCTGGTCCCATCGTTACTCTGTGTGCGTTGTCTCAGCCATCGTCAACTTACATCAAAGAGTTTAAGCCTCATAGACGAATGATTCTAATTCCTCTCCTGACTGCTCCTACTTCACACAAGCATCTGTCGAGAAAATAAATATATATTGTTATATATATTCCGTGTTGTCGTTTGTTTGACCAGAGAGCAGAACATAACATCTGGGAGGATAAAGTGATTCAAACCTTTCTCAAGTGTATTAATCCAAAAGTGAATGTGAAAGCATGACTGGAGTTTCACCCTGGTTACTTCAAGGTTGCATTCCAGCATATTAGCCATTACACCATGTCGATTCCCGTCACCTCTAAATAAGCACACACCAAAAATAAAAATGCAGCATCTCCGTAAACAAAAATTAAATTGCATAAAGATATTTAAGGTGAGTACTTATTTTGAGACAGCAATATATTCAGATTTTTGGTTAAAGAATGTTAATGTTTTGTAGAATTTTAATGTTTAAGAATAACAAGGAATACTTACAATAGCTTACCACTAGTATCCAGTCATGGTTTTACATAATTGGAACAATCTGCCCCTGTGGATTAAATAAAGGATTCAGTTCAAAGTTTTGTGTTGGCTCCTGAGTTTGACATGAAACACCTGAAGAAGGCTAAAGGATATATCAGCCAAAACGTTGTGAGTATAACAATAAAGATGAGGTCAATAGTCTGAATATTCTAAGTGATAAAAATTATCTAGCTTCATCACAGAAATTTTGACCGATAATATTTTGGAGTTTGATAATAATAACTTGTGTTTACGATACTTGAATCTATCTTCAGCCAAGTTATTTACAGTGTGGCTGCTGCCAGCACCTAATGACAACGCAAATACAAAAAAAAAAGAACAAATAACCCAATTTTTGGATCAGTTTTTATTTCTAATAATATCTGTTTTGGATGTATAATACTCCATCTGAAATGATAAAATCCTGATGTCTTTGGTTTATAAGAAAGTTCACTTGAAAAAAAAAGTAGTCATTTATTTATTTATAGGTAAAATTATATATGATATTTTAATTTTTTAACAACAGTTTTCTTCATCTTTTGATTATTTTTAGATTCATTTTTTAAATGAATTTCATCAAATTTTATTTTCTGTTCTTCTACTCACACTGTGTGCATGTTATTATCTTATTTTTCTTAACCTTTTCTTGCCAGCATTTTCCAGTATTTGGTGGTTCCTGTTGCATTTTCCAACAAAAAAATGACCTTTTCAAAAAACATTAAAACCTTTCAATCACCATAAAATATCAAGATAATTAATCTAAATTAAAAGTATAGACTAGCAAAGGAAACATAAAATTAAATTTTTTCTTATTTGTACATTGCATAAAGCTAGGAATTCAGTTATATTCACACAGGGAAAAGCACGACGAATTTGATTATGGTAACACAGAGAAAATTGCTAGCAATTTGACTATAGTCACATAGAGAAAGTTGCTAGGGATTTAACAATAGTTACACATGGCACTAAGCAGGAAATCTGGCAGTAGTCATGTACCGGAATGAAAGAGTTAATTAAAATATAAAAAATATAGTATTTGTATTTCTTAAAAAATGCACTTTTTATTTAGTGTTTTATGAAATATTGTAGTGATCTTCAAACATTTTTTTAAGGTAATGACTTTGTTTTTTCTGGAACATATGGCTGAAAAGTGATCCTATGGAGAGACCTACTAATTTTTGCTGGGAAGATTTCAAACTTTTTTTTGAGTGGGGGGGGGGAATTATATTTGTTTTTTTTTCTTTGTTTTTTGTCTATTCTTGCCCACTCATTGAGTTTTGGCAGGTTTGTTGGTGTACTATATTTTTTCATATTTTTAAATTATAGGTTGTAATGTAACAAAATAGGAAAAATGCCAAGTTGGGTGATTACTTATCTATTTTTATGAAGGTATGTTTTTCTAAGAATTTGTGTGTGTGTGTGTGTGTGTGTGTGTGTGCTTTTATATGTGTGCATTCAACATTACTGAATCCTCCAACTTATCATTATCATAATCATTATCAGTCAATTAAGTTTATGTTCAATGTGACTCATATATATATATATATATAAATATGCATATATATATATATATATTCATGATTTCAGTTAAAGAGATGAACTATTACACTGCTTTCATAGGTGATTTTTTAAATAGTTTTGAAGGCTTGTGAAGCAGCATCCACACTTTTTAAATGCACTGATAACAGAAGAATGGTGCAGTCATATGCCACTGATTATCTGAGCAACACTCCTCAGATTTGAATTCAGTTTTCCTTTCTGCCAACAAGGAAGTGCACATAAAATATAGAGTGAATCTAACACTTGATTTTGAATATAGTCATACCAGGACTATTTAACCTATTGCTGGATGGCAGAAGTGATGGATTAATGCTTTTCCTAAGTGAAGTAAAATGCAGACAGCCTCATCTAGGAGTTGAACTCTATATATATATATATATATATATATATATATATATATATATATATATAAAATCAAGTAAGTTGGGCAAGCATAGTTGAGGGCGACCTGAGAGCTCTCTTTTCAATAGCTACTACACCAAGGCCACAACTCTTTACCCTGGATTGCTCCACTTACCATTAATCTATACCTAATAATGTAGTTAAGCAAGGGGGAATTAAACACCATTTTTGAGGCTTTGGAATAACTAGACCTGGGATTGAACCCTGGTCTTCTGGATCATTAGCGAACCCCCTAACCATTATAACAATAGGCATATACATATATGAGATGTGATAAAATGTATTCACTTTGAATCTTTATATTAAGATATGTACATTGTTGAACGACTGATTAGTAATGATCTATAAACATCTAAACTTATGTCAAGATGTTACACTTTGTCGAGATGAGAGAATGATAATTTGAAAAAAATATATAAAACAGTCTCAATACATTTTTAATTAAGTATTTTTTGTGAAATACTGTATTGTGCAAATTCAGCACCCTCCTTCTTTACCCAATCTATCCTCATTTTTTTTTCTTGTTTCCCAAACAGAAAATTAATCTCAAGGGATTTGAGGATATGGAGGACACAAAAGGAAATACAATGATCCAGTTTTATACAATATTAAAAGAGAAGTTTCTGGTGTGTTTTGACTGATGGAAACTAGATGGAAAAAGTGCTTTGAATGGCAAAAGGGACTGTTTTGAAAGAAATTAATGCTTACTTTATTGTTTATTTCAGTCTTGGTAAATACAACTTCACCATTGATAAGTTTTGAACACATTGTATTTTGAAGAAAATTAATTTTTCCTTCATTGTTCATTTCCAATTTGGTAAATATAACTTTGTAGAGTATAAATGGACCATCCCATTAAATAATGGGAGCTTCCATTGGCAAGCATTGAACTACAGGTGTTACTTCTTCTAATAATATAAAATAACCCTATCTTTAAATGTAGAACTTTTTTTATACAATTGATACCAAATAAAATAAATAAGTGTCAATACTATTCCTACTTTGTTGTTACTACTTTACAAACTTCAGTCATGATACTTTTTGAACAAACCTTGTATTTTTGAAGAAAATTAATGTTTCATTTATTGTCCAATTTTGTCTTGATAAATACAGCTTCACTTGGCTTTCTGTGTCCCCTTTTGCTATTTCCCTTTACTTCTTTGTTATTTCAATTCTTCGTTTCCTTGTTTGTTTCTTCTGTTTACTTGAATGATTTTCAAGGATTTCTGTTAACTAATGCTTCTGCATTCTGCAACATGGTTGACACCACCATTATAGACACATACATTAGCATGAGTAGTGTTATTTATTATAGGTACCCTGCTTGTATTAATAGAAATAGAATCTTCTATTGCTTTAGCAACAAAATAAGATGGTCAAATAAAAATTCTTAATATTCTTGGAATATTAAGCAGTACTAACAGGCTATAATTGTCATTATCAAGACAAAAAACACCCTCATTATCATGAATATGGTCATCAGCATGATTATAATTAAAATTATAATTAAAATCAGGATTATTTAATTACTATTGTCTGGTATAAAGATCTTTACTCCCTCTTGGTAGAAGTTGGTTCAGACAAAAATTCAAAATTCTGATAGCCATCAAAATGCTTGAGTAGAGTGCATTAATCAAATTCAGTCACTTCATTACCAATTTTCTTCTTCATCCATCAGGCTAATTAATTCTGAGGCTTAATTACCTGAGTCTTCAAACCTTATTAGGGAATTCATCCCACCTTGTGACAACAGCAGGAAATGCCTCTTATGTGCAGTCTGTTAAGTTTAAAGAAATATAACAACAAAATGATCGCAATCTTTTGCTTTATGAAGCATTAAAAACAATTAAAATACCTTAAGATATTATCTTATTTTTTACAAAAAATTAGAGAAAATATCCAATAATTTTGTGATAAATCTAAAATATATGGTATTTACAAAAGAAATAGTCTATTTCAAAAAAATTATTTTCAAAACTTATTTAATATATTGACACATGAGATGCAGTTTTGGACAGAGAATTCATAGTGCAACTTCTAGCTTAAAGCTTAAACCACCCTGTCAGTAGCCATTAGTATATACTGACTACATCCCCTGCTGAGAGATAATACTTCTCCAAAAAAAGATGTTCTAGGTAAGACACTAAACTACATCAACTGGTGAGGCTCCAGTAAAGGAGCTTTGAGGAGTGTGGAGTATCCCGTGATTGCAATTACTCCCAGGTTCACTCTGATGCAAAGTGATAAAACCTGTTAAGAAATTATAAGTATTGGAGTGGAATACATCAAACAATTTAAATGCGTGCAAATGAATGATAATTAACAAATTGAATTATCAATTATAGATGGGGAGACTTAAAACTATTTTACTGTATGCAAATTTCTCTCTCTATTTCTGAGATAAGTCATTGTTTTTATTATTCTCTATACATTGTGGACTGTTATACTCATTTTAGTTACTATATTCATAATATTTTGGTTGCTGTACTCTTGGAAGGTTACTGAGTATGATAAAACACACCTGAAGAAGTCTGGAGAGTACAGTATCCAAAACATTGGGAGTATAGCAACCAGGATGAGTATAGTAACCAAGATGAGTATAGGGGTCTGCAATGTGCTTGCAAATTATTTGTACTCAGCTATTCGAAGCTATAATTGTTTACTAAGGATTATCATTATTAGTTTCTTGAAACCATATAATTCTTTGCAAATTATTGGTGTTAGATAGGAATACTTGAAACCATATCAGAACAAGACTATTTGGCACCAACATTTTGGCACTCACTGCATTAGTACTGACATGTTTTGGTGTCAGTTCAGATAATAATACCATTGGGTTAAAATGAGAAACAAAAAACAGCAAACAATGGCGACAAAATTGACTAGGTAACAGGAAACAAACAACAATTATTGTTGGATAAGGTTTGTTAAATTGTTCCTGGTTTAGGGTTTGTTCTGGTGCCGATGGCTAGCGATAATAAATAACACGTGAACACACAAGCTATCTAATAAGGAAGTGTCTTTAATTACTTTCAAGGGAGCTAAACCTACAGAGCCGGCCTCACTTCATGGGGCCGTTTCGTACCCATGTTTTACGGAGCTATATACATCTTAACATCCCTCTTATCAAGTGATGTTTACACTGAGTTCAAGGTGATGTGTGATGCTGTAAAAGTCCATACTTTGTAATTGTGTGTGAGTTCATTTTTGAATGAAGCGAGTAAAATTCCGAGTAATCAAAGTAAGGTCCCTATGTGCTTTTTTCTTTTCTTTTTCTTTTTCTTTCCTTTCTTCCCCTTTCTCCTCAATTTTTGCTTTGTGCATCTACCTTTCGATTGGTCGTGGTCCTTTAATCGTGCTGGCACTTGGACAGGACGACTAGATCAACAGGTTTGGATTTCATGTGTCTGTGATGTGCGTGTTTGTATGGGAGTGTATTTGGGGTCTGCTGGTGTTTGGTCGGGTAATGTATCTAGTTGCCGGGGGCAAATATTCAGGGGCTCAGTGGGTGCCTGGTCAGGAAATGTGGCCTGTTGGCGCAGGTGGATCCTGTTTCGCCTGTACTGTTGTCCATCTACCTGGACCATGTAGCTGCATGGTGCTGCTTTGCTAGTGACTATACCAGGCGTCCAGTTGCTGTTAGGGTTTTGTGGATGACACTTCCCCTGATAGGTTGTCCTATGACGAGGTCTTCCTTCTTAATTTGAACATAGTTTCGCTCCATTTTAGTAAGTGCTCTGGACGCATACACGATGGGGTGTCCACCCTGTTTTATTACAGCTCCAAGACCAACCTCCAAACTATCGCATTCCAGTGAGACTTCCTTGTTAACATCATAATATTGGAGGACTGGAGCTTGGGTGATGAGTTCTTTCATCCTCCTGAAAGCCGTTTCGTGTGGTGGCAACCAGTCAAATACAGAGTCCTTGTCCAGTAGGCGTCGCAGCGGTTCACATACAGTGCTTAGTTTGGGTGTAAACTTAGCAAGGTAGTTTGCGACTCCTAGGACTCTCTGAACACCTTGGACGTCTGTGGGGTATTGCATCTGTTAAACTGCCTTAACTTTCTCCGGGTCTGCTGCTAAGCCCTGTGCACTGAAGATGTGTCCCATGTAACTGACAGAAGTTTGTTTGAAGTTTAACTTTTTGGGGTTGCGTTTTAAACCCTTTTCCCGGCATCTTTCGATAAGTGCTCTGAATGCTGTGTCGTGACTTTTGTCGGCCTCCACATCATTCTCACCAGAACCATATATTATGGTGTCATCTGCGATAACTTTAGTGTTGTCCAGTCCCTCGAAACAGTGGTCGAGTCGTCGTTGCCCTTTCTCTGGGGCTGAGCTAATTCCAAGTGGCATTCTAAGCCACCATATCCTGCCAAATGGAGTCCAACACGTTGTCAAGTATGAAGACGACTCATCCAGTGCAACCTGAAGAAACCCATCCTTAGTGTCTATGACCGAGAAGAGCCTGGCCTTGCTCATCTTTGTCGCTATTTCCTCGACTGTTGGAGTTGGGTAGTGGTTACGCTGGATTGCCTTATTCAAATGGTATGGGTCAATACAGATCCTCAATTTGTGGGGTTTCCGAATGACAACTATGTTGCTGATCCAGGGTGTCGGTTCTGTGACCCATGCTATCACTCCTTGTTCAACCAATTCCTCCAGCTTTTGTTTCAGCTCCATTTTGAGTGGTAGTGGAACTCTGCGGGGGTTGTTCTGAACTGGTTTGATGTTTTTATCAATCTGTATTTTGCATTCTCCTGGTAGTCTTCCCAGCCCGGAAAATACATCTTTACAGTTGTCGAGAACACCCTCCTTGGTGAGTGATTTAACTTCGTCCAGGTGTCTGATGCATTCAACGTTGAAGGCTATAAGCTGGAGTGCAGAGCTGGCCCGTCCAGATAATAAGGATGGCGAATTATTGTCCACTACTTGAAAATGGACTTTTTTCTTGATGTTGTTTGCTTCGCACCACAGTGTTACAGCTCCCAGGGGTTGGAGAATGGAATTGTCGTACAGCTTCAGCTTTATATGGGAGGGCTGTAAGGGTGCTGTGGTGAGGCGTTTGTAGTCCACAAGAGCAAGAGTGCTGCAGCTTGCCCCAGTGTCAATTTGGAACTTGAGGGTTAGAGCTTTCTGGCCTCCTAAGGGGGATACGTGGATGTTTGCGTAGTAGTGTTTGCGGTCTGACAAAGGATCCAAGGCATATATGCTTTCATCACTGCTGGCAGGTTCGTCGTTGACGTAACGGACCTTTGCATGTGCTGGCAGTTTATTTGACCGTGGTGGATGCGCTTGGGATTGGCACATCCTTGCAACATGGTTACGCTTTAGGCAGATTGCGCAGGTTAATCCATAGGCCTGACATTTGCCTTTGTCATGGCTTAGTCCGCAGAATTTACAGTCCTTGATATGCTCCCGTCTCAGTTTTCTTTTTTCTGCTTTTTGGGTATAATGCACTGTTTCTGTTGTTTTTCTGCTGCCTATCACGTCAACTTGTCTGTCCCTTTGTTCAGTGCTCCGACATATATCTATTGTCCGGTCTAGTGTTAGGTCTGGTTCACTGAGGAGTCTGGTCCGAATTTCTTTTTTATTTGTTCCCATCACTATCCGGTCGCGGAGTAATTCATCTTCCAGCGTGCTGTATCTGCACATTTTTATTAGTTTTCTCAGCTTGTTCAGATATGCATCGAAACGTTCGCCTATTTCCTGGTCGCATGAATTAAATACGTAGCGTTCGTATGTAGTATTTAATTTAGGTTCGAAATAGTCCGATAATTTTTTTATGGTGGAGTTGATGTCCACACGTTCCTCCTGTCATGGGCAGATTTTTTATAATTTTTAGGCATTCCTTGCCAACGATAGAGAGAAATGTTCCTACCTGGACTTTAGCCGGTTTGGTATCAATGCGCGTAGCGTCGGCGTAGTTCATCCATGAGAGTTTAAATAGGGACCAGTTCTCTCTCAAATCGCTGTCCATGTCCATTTTTCCGGTGGTGGGATGGGGTAAGCCATTATTCCGAAGTATTAGTCTTATCTCCGAGGTATTGTATCCGATTTGTGCCATGTAATGATCCGGTCCGACTTCCGTGTTTTATGTGTTCACGTGGTGTCCGAAGAGTAGTTGGATTAGTTTGCCGATGCGTATACACTATTTTAGTTATTTTCCGAAGTAATGTGTGTTTATCCGAGGTGTGGAGAGATGACTTCGCCGAATGTAGAAAAAAAAACCCACTCTGATACCATGTTCTGGTGCCGATGGCTAGCGATAATAAATAACACGTGAACACGCAAGCTATCTAATAAGGAAGTGTCTTTAATTACATTCAAGGGAGCTAAACCTACAGAGCCGGCCTCACTTTCATGGGGCCGTTTCATACCCGTGTTTTACGGAGCTATATACATCATAACAGGGTTAGAGCAAGGGTTTTGCTGGGAATGCTCTAAATCAAAAAATGTTTGGAATACATTCAGGCCAATGAGTGCATTTTAAATATTGTAAAGCAGGTTGGTTTATGTGCTTCGCTTGAATATCTATGTGATTTGGCCAACAACAATGAGATTCATTAAATCTTTTATATCAATTTGACTTATTTGATTTTGGTACTTTTTTAATCCAGTTCTTTTTTAACCATCTATATTTTGGCCATTCCTTACAAACTTAATAATCTATTCAAGATATGCCAAAAAAACAAAACAAAAAAAAAAAACAGTTTCACACCAAATTGATAGTACTAAATAGTAAGTATCAAAATGGTTGTAGCAAAACAGCAATACCCAACCATACGACTGTATAAGTAAATGATTAATAGAAATAATTACTTGAAACAATATAATTGTATATAGATGATTAGTATGAGATAGGAATTTTTGAAACCATACAAGTGTTTACAAATTATTTGCATTTGGTTGTTGGTTGGTTGGGTTTTATGGCATATCAACCTTTGTAGGTTGTTTAATGCCAAATCCATTTTTAAACAAATAATCAGTTCTATTTCAAACAATTCAGTTTAGCATGAGTACACAGTTTAATTGTCAAAAACATTTCTAATTCAAGCTATTCAGCTTAGTCAAACAGTTCTAATTCAGTTAATTCAGTTTAGTAAAAGTATAAATTTTTTTTACACACACAAAAACATTTCTAATTCAAGCTATTCAGCTTAGTCAAACAGTTCTAATTCAGCTAATTCAGTTTAGTAAAAGTATAAATTTTTTTTACACACAGTTGAATGTCAAAACACTTCTATATTAAACAAATCAGTTTAGCATTTGTACATTTTCAATGTCAGAAACAGTTCCATTTCAGACAATTCAGTTTAGTATAAGCACACAGTTTAAATGTAAGCACAGTTTAATTGTCAGAAACATTTCTATTTCAAGCTATTCAGTTTTGTCAAACAGTTCTAATTCAAACAATTCATTTTAGCATAAGTATGCAGTTTAGTTCTATTTAACACATAGATAGGACCCAATCAGGTGCTACCATTCCGGGCCAGAGTGGACCTGGGAGCAATGGTACTGAAGGGGTGCTCTGCAACTGGAACTTCACCATCAGATTGTTAAGAGTCATACTTGTATCTAGGACACTCGTTGGTGGGGGGGTCTTACCCATCTGCAGAGGTGCAGTCAGTGTATTCTACAGCCCAAGCCGACTGGGCAATACCCAGAGTTAATGTCAAAACAGTTTTAATTCAGATAATTCAGTTTAGCATAAGTACACAGTTTAGATGTCAAAATAGTTCTATTTCAAGCAATTCCATTTTGCATAAGTACGCAGTTTAAATGTCAAAACAGTTCTATTTTAAACAATTCAGTTTAGCATAAATACGCAGTTTAAATGCAAAAAACAGTAAACTCGAGAAACCAGTTTAGTTCTGTTTAACCCATAGATAGGACCCTTATCAGGTGCAACCACTCCGAGCCAGAGTGGACCTGGGAGCAATGGCAATAAAGGGGTACTCCACATTCACCAAAGTTCCAGCATTACTAGAACCTCACCATGAGGTTGTTTAGTATTATATCCAGGGCACTCATTGGGGGTGGGGTCTTACCCCTCTGCAGAGAAGCAGTTGGTGTATTAAACAGCCTCAGCTGACTGGGCAATATTTGTATTTGATAGGAATAATTGATATGACTGTGTGCAAACAAATCAATATAGACAAATAAGAAAAGTGGAGTTTTAATAAAGTAAAATAGAATTTTGAAAATATAGTAGTGATTACAATCAAACATTTAAAAATATATAAAATTTAAGGCATTTAATAAGGAGTTGAAATTTAAGATAATGTTTGTTGTGTTTTATGGCATATCAACTCTTGTGAGTTATCTAATACCAAACCCTGTTTATATATATGTATATGTTTTGTGAGTGAATAGTCTGTTGGCAACATTTTTAAACAAACCAGAGTTCATTTGTTTGCTCATAATTTGTTTCAAGTATTGCTTAGTAATGCTAATAATTCAATTTAATAGTCATTTGTTTACTCACAGTTAAATCTTTTCAAGTCCAGTAAAAGATTAAACAGTTGTATTTAACCTATAGATTGGAACCCAACAGGTACTATCACTCTAGGTCAGAGTGGACCTGGGAGTAATGGCAATGAAGGAGTACTCCACATACCCCAAAGCTCCAGGTTGGGAGCTTCACCATCAGATGGTTTTGTGTCATATCCAAAATACTCATTGGGGGAAGAGGTTACCCCTCTGCAGAGATACAGTCAGTCTATTTGATAGCTCCAGCCAACTTGGCTGTATATGTAGTTAAGATGAAACTAATTAACCAAACTATCAATGCTTATAATTAGGTGCGATACAAAATCATCTTGATCTTCACAATGCTTTAGCACTTCTCTACCAAAACTTCAATGTGTGCTTTTTTTCTGGTCCCTTTTATTTTTACTGTAACGGCAGTTTATAAGGAACAATTATTAAACATTTCAACATAATTTTCAAAAGACAGGTATAGAATTAATAACTTGTGACCTGCTATTCTTGCACAGGTGACAAGCATGAACATATTTAGTTTGTTTTTGGATACTGATGGTCTCCCAGCACTTTTACCTTTATACACTTATCTTGTTTCAGATTTCTTGTACCAGTTGCAGAAGCATTGTCTAGCTAGAGGGAATTTCCTGAAATGTGTTCTAAAATGCTGTTGGATAACAGAAACAGAATTCATTTTGATTAATTACAGCAGAAAATGCTCTCTTGACATATATAGTTTTTGTCACCCTGACTGACAATGAAACACATGGTGCTGCTGAAAGCCTTAATAATAAAATTCAAGCATTTCTGTAATAATACAATTATGATTAATATATATATATATAGTCAGTATTCTTTTAAAATAAATTTTTGGCTATATTTCTTTTGTAGACAACACACACATACATACATATATATATATATATATATATATATATATATATATATATATATATATATATATATATATATATATATTTACCCAACCCCTCCATTGGGGCAGGATATGACATAAGTTAAACTGGTTTGAATTCAGAGTTTTCCTTCTCCTAGACTAGTTGCCTCACCAAGGTTAAAGAACCTAGTCTGTCCTACTATTTACTCATAGCTGGAGGGAGAATAATTGGATTAATTCCTTTCCCAAGGGTATTAGTGCAATGGGAAATGCAATCAGTCTCGTCCAAGATTTGAACTCGTGTTGCTGTGTCCATTTCCTACGACGATAACCATTACACCACAGGCACCTCCATATATATATATATATATATATATATATATGTATGTATTCTTCATATATTAGGAAATTATTTAGAATATGTCACAGAATAAATTGCTGTGGCAATTTTTAAAAAGTAATATTGAAATTTGTGTACTTACATTCACAATCCAGATAAGTTTCGGCTGGTATATTACCTACTTATCAGTTGGAGAATATACTAACTGCATTTTTACAGAGGAGTAATATCCTCACAGTGAGTGTCTTGGGTGAATCACTAAACTGCATCTGATTGTAAAGTTCCAGTCTTGAAGCTTTGAGGAATAAGGAGTACCCCCTCATTGCCATTACTCCCAGGCCCACTCTAAGCCAGAATAGTTGTACCTTTTAGAGTCCCATCTATATGTCAAATAGAACTGTTCAATCACTTACTAAGGGTTATTAGTTATTTGAAGCCATACATCTGTGTACAAATTATTTCAATTAGATAGGAATACTTGATAAAAAGAATGACAAATGTTACGAAGTAAAACTTAAAACCATTTAACTCTGAGCAAATAAATTGATATTGAATAGAATTATTAGTGTTACAGAGGAATACTTGAAACCATTTAATTGTATGCTATCAACCCGTTTAAAAATAAAGTAACTTACTGACTATTTAATTAAAACTTGTGTATAAAAAAGATTTGGCATTAAATAATCCACAATAGTTAATATGCCATTAAACACTAACCACCCCACCTCAAAAAAAGCGTCAGTGAATGCATGTAAATTTTTTTCAAATTGGAAATTCTTTTCCAATCTGTGTTTTTCTATTTTAAAAAGTTGTTAGTGTAATTGTGCTCCAAATTAAACTTGAAATATCAGATAATTGAATAACAAGGAGAAAGAACAGAACTGCTTTGTCTTTTATTTCTTTTCTATAGTTACTTCAGAGAAGAAATGTTCTTTACTATTTCGTTGCTAGTTGTACCTATCAGAATCAATTAACTAGTACCTTTTGAAATAAATTTTTGACAATGTCTATTTACTTTATAGACAATTGAGCTTGTAAGTGACGTACTCCTATGGATCCCCACATATGGCCAAGCAAAAGCAGGACGACCAGCCCGAACTTACATACAGCAGCTATGTGAGGACACAGGATGAAACCCAGAAGACCTGCCGGAGGTGATGAACGATAGGGAAAAGTGGCGAGAGATGCTCAAGGATATCCGTGCTGGTGGCACGACATGATGATGATGATGATGATATATATATATATACATTCTTCCAATTTATTAGTATTTATTTAGAAAAATGATATGGAAATGTTGCACTTATATTCACAATCCAGATAAGAAGAAGTTTCAGTTATTGTTTTGCGCAATCAAAAAGAAAAAGGCTTAAAAGGTAGCCATATTGATTTTTTCAAGAGACAAGACAATTTCCCCATTCCTCAACTGGAATTTTTTCATCCTTTTTTTGGTGGTGGGTAAAAAATAAAATACAATAAATAAGAAACGTGTTGATTCAAATGCATGTTTATTAAACTGCACACATTTGTGTTATGAATCAATTATATGTTTAAATGATGAATTAATTAGGGTTTGGTTTTAGGTTAGGGTGAATTAATTATATATTTTAATAGGGAATTATCAAATTCATGTCTTCACATGAATGGTCAATTAACAAATAAATTCTGAAAGAAAAAACAACAACAACAAGCAAAAAATCACAATCCTCCTGTGATTTCATAATGGTTAGATGGGTGTTTGGAGAAATCAATATTTCTGCTTTTTACAATTGAATGTTGTTTATTTTTAAACTGTGTAAAAGTTCATAAATAAAATGAAGACAATGATCGAAATTTATTTTTTTCTGAATTCTGAATGTAAGTTCTACATTTCTATTTCTTTTTTTTCGAACTTTACTAAAATCATTTTTCCAGAAGAATATTCCAAATAAGAACTAATTATCCTTCTCTTTTCCTTATATAAATTTTATGAAACATGATTTTGATGATGGAAGACATTTGCTCATTCAACATTAAATGAGAACACAATAGAGTTGATATGAAGTATATGATTACTTTATTTTTTACTTAATTATTTTGATGCTAAATTTTCCAACAAAAAATTATCCTTTTGTCACTGTTATTACATCACCTCCATCCATCAGAAGAATGATAGTAAATTTTTTTTTAGTTTTCAAGAATCCACTTTTATGTCTGAAAAACAAATAGGACAGATTTTTGGTCAGAAGGGCTCCAGATTTTCAAAATCTTTTTATGATCCAAACTCTCTGAGGACTTATCTTTATAGGAAATATTTTATAATTATCTATTTAATTACTGGCAAAATCTCAGGAATGAAAACTTGGACATGGCTGAAAAAGGAAAACAAAATCTCTTCTCTTACAAAACAATGCCCTAAAGACCAACTAAGATAAAGCAAAAATAGATAAGATGAAACAAAATAGCAAATGTAGATTATGTAATGATAAAGACAAAACAATTAATCACATAAAAAGCAAAGGCAACAAATTAGTGCAAAAAGAGTTTAAAATTGGGTAGGGAAAGGGATCAACTGGAAATTGTGCAAGAAATTTATATTTGATGATATGAACAAATGGTATATGCTCAAACCAGAATCTGTCCTGGACAAGGAGACACAAACTTCTCTCAGATTTTGAGATACAAACAGATTCCCAAATCCCAGCCTGAAGACTAGACCTTAAGATAGCCAACCAAAAAAAAGAACCTACCAAATAGAGAACCTTGCCATTCGGTAGACCACAGAGTGAAAATAAAAGGAAAGATAAGTACTTAGACCTTGCCCGAAAACTAAAAAAAAAAATTTGAACATGAAGGTGACAGTGAAATAAGTTGTAATTGGTGCACTCAGAACACTCCTCAAAGGCTTGGTAAAGGGACTGGAAGACTTAGACATCAGATGACAAGAGGAGAACATCTTGAACATGAAGATCATTGAATAAATAAGGTCAACTTTGCTTAAATAGTTGGCAAAAGTAAAAACTGCTTACAGTTGTACCTTTTTCAAGGAAATCAATTGTGATAGGTTCTTTAATATCCCAAAAGACTATTAGCTGCACCCATAATTTTTTCCTTACTGGAGAACCAGTGTCTTCCCACACCATTAATTGTCTTTTTGACTCAGGCTCATAGTGGCAAGCCCATGCTTTTCCTATTTGTAAATATCTTTTTTACTAAAATATGTTTCAAAGACATGTTCTTTGGTAAATTTCACATGGTTTGCACTTCTCAGACACCAAAATTTGATGACAGACCTCTGTTCAAACCTAGAGATCTTCATTTGATTAGCCACCATTTTGAATAGCCTCAAAACAAATACGTTTTTGCTATTAAAATAATTTTTTTTATAAACCAAATCAAAGCAATGCAAAATTTACATTTATGGAAAAGAAAAATTTTGAAAAAAAATGAATTTTGCTCTTTTCAAAAAATTTCCTTTATCTATGAAATGATTTTCGTACAAACAGACCTTTTCAAATTATACTTATGTTTATATACATACATGAGTTGTATTTAAAAGTATTAATTTCCTTAAAAATTATCCTCTATGTCTTCAAATCTTTTATATCAGAAAATAATTTTCTGTTTAGCAAACAAGAAAAGTCACAAAAAGTTAGGAGTTCATGTGAGTATGGAGAGTGCTGCACTTGCACAAACTTGTGTTTTGCCAAAAACTACTGATCAAAAACTATTAAGAATTGACACTGAGTCATCCAGACTGCTGTCTAGATGTGTAGACATCATCACGTCCAGGCACATCTGCTTTTTTAAATTTTTTAAATTAAAAATACGTAAAGATTAAATCTTGATACTTTTTCATTGCACCAAACAAGGATGTTAATCATCCAAAACTGTTGTGTGTTCAGAGATGATGCTAGAACAGTGATTGATAAGAATTGTGACCGTTCAACAAAAGGGAACATTGTATCCCAATTCAACGCTGGTGCTACTTAACAAATTAGTCAATGCACCCAAAAGAATACATAACATTCCAGAAGGTTTTGCAGTTGCCAACCAACATTATTACCTCCTTATTTCATGCATCTCTGTCTCAGTCGAATCCATTTCTACAACGATCCATCCAGTCTACAGCCATCTCTAATGTTGTTATACTTCAGTGATAATTGAATATTCTCATCATCTACATATTAATATGCATGTCTGTGTGTCCTGTGGGAAAATGAGGAATTATATTTATATATTCATAAAAAAGGAAAGAGAAAGAAAGAAACAAAGATCAAAAACATGTCTGCCTCTTCTCCTCTTTATATGTCCCTCTCTGTACAACTTTAATCTTTCTACCTTTCCTGTCACTACTGGAATGTTTTGACAGTTTTAGTAGTTTAAAAAAAAATGCCCATAAATCTATATTTCTCTCAACAATTGAAACCAATTTCATTGATTTTTCTAATAGATTAATGCTTTGAATAAAAAGTGTCAGTAAGTTTGATAAAAATGAAAACTCAAATAACTAATTATCAATTAATAATATTTTCAGTAAACCATTGTGGAAGGTAAAAATAATGAGGTTAAATTGAAATTTTGGCAATCTATCGCCGAAAAAAATCAGAAAGAGTCATTATTTTGAAGTTATAAATAACTAAAATATAGTTACAAATTCAACAAACATGAATTTTTCCTGTCCTCTTTTCTTACAATGGTGAAAACTACTATCCTGGTGGAAGGGAGAGAGCCATTTGAGTGACACTTGCATTCTAAAAGAAAGTGGACAGTTTACCAGAAAAAAGGATGGATTTTAGGGTCAATACAGAGTAGGTCATTGCAGTGAGTCACGGAAGATATGGCTCTACAAAAAGAAAGAGTTTAAGAGCTGAGGAAACGTTCACATTTTGTCTTGTATTACTTAACTTTATTTGGGTTTATTTTATTTTTTTAACTACATTTTCTTTTAGACTCTTTATCAGTGTGTTTACATTGTTTCTGTGTTTACTTTATTTTCAAATTCTTACTACCAGCAGCCTATTGACTGTTGGACAGAATTCACCCATTTTTTGAATAAAGACAGGAAGGTTTCTTTCCTTCCTGTTTTTATTCTTTATCTATTTGGTTTCTATGATATTGTTATTGTTCTTGCTCATCATTGCTCTTAATTTTGTCACCCCAGTTTTTCAATATGAAATTCAGTCATTGCTTTCGTCAGTCTTTGAAAATCAGTAAGCAATGTAGCTTTGACATGTGGTTTTGTTGCAGGAATCAATTCATAATAGTGTTTTTTCCAGCAGTTTTCTTATCTGTTTCATTTTGTTCTATAGTATAAATGTAAATAACTATTGTATATTCTATCCATATATATGAAAATGTACTGAGTTGATAAAACACAAGGTCTTCAGGGTAATTTGGCTAGTTTGAATTTGAGATTCAGTATATATATATATATATATATATAAATTGATTTCATGTATATATTAATTAATTATGTATATGTTTATTAATTTTTTGCCTATTATGATCAATTTAACATTTGCTTATTACGATTAACTTAACATTCAATATGTTAATTTCTTCCTAACATAAATAACATGAATTTTTAATGATAATTTTTATAATCGGAAATAGAACTTTGTAAATTAATATCAGCATTGAATTATTATTTCCTGATAACATGAAATATATTATTTAATATTCATAATACATAATAGTTTCAATGGAATTTTGAATGCATATTTTATCTATAATTTTGAATAAGTCACATGCCACTATTTAATTTTTCCGGAATTAGGTCTTTTTAATTTTCAGTATTTAAATTTGGTGTAAAGGTTTTTTGTTTTTTTAAAGGAATGTATAAACATTGTATAAATAAAAAATTATAATAGACATAATAACACCATTGTCAAAATTTTTTTTTGATTAAAAAATATGATATAAACATATTCAAAAATATATTAAAAAAATTATTCTAACTAAAAAATTATTTTAATAAAAAAATTAAAACTTTTTAAAAATTCTTTTTTTGCCAGAAGCAATATAAGAATGCCCAAATAATTTTATTTTTCATGTGTAACATTTGATGATGGTCATCTCAACCAGAAATAAATTTATAATGACACCAAAGAAGGGATTTTTTCTTTTTCTTTTAATTTGAAAAGAATATATATATATATATATATATATATATATATATATATATATGACTCGAAAACAAAGTATTAAAATGTTATATTGATCTTTATCCCATGGTCGTTGTTTTTAATTAAATAGTGGAATTATCAATGATTCAGTAAGTGAATCAGTTTTGTAGTTAACCAGTTCATTCAAACACATATTTGAAAATTTTTGGAGATTCTGATATTTTGATCAAAACTTTGAAATAAAAAGAGACATGATGTTGACTGGAAGTAATTGGAAATATGGCAAAATTCAAATTAAAGAATGAATTAATTCGATATCTTCTCCATCAGTATTTTTCATCTTTATTTTTCATTTCATTTGCTTTTTTGGTTTAATAGTTACATATTTTTGTTTTATTCACAGAAATATCAAAGTATTTTAAGACCTCACTTTCAATTCCTGTGATCCTCAAAATGAGAAAGACTATCATCTTATCAATGTTACTGAAAACTTTTGAATATTGGTTGCAAAAAGTCATTATAACAAGAGAGAAATATAGAAATAGGAATAGAACCTCCCAAAGATCTTCAATTTGCATTTACTGACTTGTGGGTGATGAACTGATGCATAAGAATTAAATAGAGATTCAAATGTTCAACATGTAATGACATCTGGAAGATATTTCTACAGTCTTCCAGACATTTGAAATTCCCTTTCATTTTCAGAACTCTATCTCTTTCTTTTCCTTATCAAGGAATGGGATATTTCAAATGGCAAAGTCATTAACATATTGGACAGCCACATTTTAGTCAGTGAGTTCAAATTCCAGTCATGCTAGTACATTCGCTTTTAAACTAATACCCTTGGAAAGGTATGAACCCTCTTATTCCCACCCCAGGTTTTGGTTTGGTTTGGTTTTATGGCTCATCAACCATTCTAGGTTATTAATGCTAAATCCATTTTCATAAATATAAACAGTTTTATTTCAAACAATTCAGTTTAGAATAAGTATAGTTTTTTTTTACACACTGTTGAAAGTCAAAACAGTTCTATTTCAAATGATTCAGTTTAGCATAAGTACACAGTTTCAATGTCAAAAAACAGTTCTATTTCAAACAGTTCAGTTTAGCATAAAAACAGTTCTATTTCAAACAATTCAGGTTAGCGTAAGTACAGAGTTTCAATGTCAAAAAAAGTTCTATTTCAAACAATTCAGTTTAGCATAAGTACACACTTTAGTTCTATTCAACCCATAGATATCAGGTGCTACCTCTCTGGATCTGAGTGGACCTGGGAGCAATGGCAATGAAGGGGTAATCCACATTCTCCAAAGCTCTAGCATTACTGGAACATCACTATCAGATTGTATTGTGTCATATCCAGTCACTCATTGCGGGAAGGTCTTTATATTCTAGATCCCCAGCCAACTGGACAACCCTCGCTAGGTATTGTTTGAATAGTACCACTGTGGTTGTTCTATAAGGATGGATTTGACATTAAATGACTCATGAAAGTTGATAAGCCATTAAATACAAAGAAACCAAACCAGATCAAACCTCTTTTTATCACCATTATGCGGTAATCTAAACTGGAAATGAAAAGGGAAATCTTTATACCATTAACAAAATACAACACAAGCCAATGGCATGAAGAAGGTAAACTACTGTTAGTGGTGTACTACTTAATCAGCATAATAACTCCACTCACAATAGTGTCCACTGTATTTATGAGGAATGGGACATACCCATTAATGTTCTTAGGTTGGGTATATAACACATTATTGCTGTAATCCCTCCATCAACTAGGAGCAATTTAAAAAAAAATAGTTTAATTGCAACTGATTTAAACAGTTAGCAACTGTAGTCAAGGGGGACCTAAAGGCTCCTTTTTTAAATAACAACTACATCAAGGTGTAAGGGAAGGTGCTACTCCTTTCACTGGATTGCTCCACTTTACCCTTGATGCATACCTCATAATGCTGAGAGTTAAGGAAGGAGATATCAAGTACCATTCTTAAATCTATAGTACGACTCAACCTGGGATTATATTCCAGTCTCCCGAACCATTGGCAAACACTCTTCCCACTTGACCAACAAATAGCAGAAGATAATAGCTCACTTTTCTTTTCTCTTTTTCTTTTTCAGTCACCTTTTATTACAATGCATATTCTTATTATTTTTACAGCAAAAACTGAGGAAATTCCAAATTTTATAATATTCAGTTTTCTTATTTTGGCAAATGAATTTACAAAGAAAACTTTTTTGATTAAAAATATGCACCTTTTAATTAATAAAGTAAACTTTATTGGAATGTTTTTTTAAATTCACCTTTTAAAATATATATGCTTGTATCATAATTTCGGGGTAAATTATTTTCTAGATTATCATTATTTATTAATAGTCATTATTTGTTTACTTGCAAGTAAACAAGTAAATAAACATATAAGGGTAATTTTAATCTGTTAAGAATAAGTAATGAAAATTTTATCGAAATTGAATAATTTGTTGCTTTTGGGAGATTTTATTTTTCATGAAATATCATATCATTTTCTGGTTAAAAATAAACTACCAAATAAGTGTTGTTTGTCCTCTCTTTTACTCTCTCTCCCTCCCCTCTATTTGTTTCTCTTTTTATGTCCCCTTATTGTCTTTTTCTCTCCCTTCCATTTCATTGAAGCAGATGATAAGCTTCTGATGTATAATGTTATTGCTTCTTTTCTTTTCTCTTCTCTTCTCTTTCTTTCTTTTTTATTATATTTACTTTCTTTTTTTTTCTCTCTATGTAACATATTCTTTTTTTCCTTCCTTTTCTTTCCACATAATCAAAACAGAATGGTTCATTTCTTATCTGAGTTGGTGACAGGGCATAATATGCATTCATATCTTATCATATTAGTATAATAGATTATTGAATTTAACTAGTATTTTCTTTCACCTTTTAATTTAATTTTTTTTTGTATTAAAACTTACTCAAGTCATTTTTTATATCACAGCCTTGAACACCATGTCTTGGAGACAAAGATGAAATATAAGCTCTTGATGAAATACAAGCTCATTTTCTTTTTTGTCTCAAGGAATCTTTGTTCATCATACAAAGTGCTTTATTAACTATGCTGTGAGAGTTTGGGGTTTGCAGAAACCTAAATCATACTATAAACCAATTTTTTTTACTTCATCTCAAAATCTGTCAGCATCATGTTTGATGTATCATTATTAGGCACAAGTCTTAATAATACATTCGAATTCTTTTCTTTGTTTTAGATAAAAGCATTCTCAGTTATTTCTTTTAATAATTCTAATAAATGCATTTTTTCATCTTTTGGTTGTTTTTGACTGGAATTTGCTTGAGTCATTATTACTAAGACATTGACACAGACATTGTTATTGTTTCTGTTCCTCATTGTTACATAATTAAAAGATAAAAGAAAATACTAGTCAAGATTATCTATAACTTGAGGACTTGTGAATCCATTAGGTTCAAGTTGTAAGAGTGGTTCATTGATAATATTGATGGTTCAATTTAAGGAGTGAAAAATTCAAAATAGTTATCTCCATTATATTGAGTACATGAATGATTAAAAAATGACCCTGAGAACAAATGCAGATCCATAAAATTATCATTTACTTGCAAACTGGACGGGAAATTGCTTTATTTTTTTAAGTATTGTGTATTCCAAGTATACTACTCAAATAAAATTATTGCTTTTACAAGCTGTTTTTGTTGGCTGATCATTGTATAAATAAAAATATAATGAGAATTTTGACAATAAATCATTATTGATTGATGATGCTTTCTTTAAAAATAAGAAGGAAATAGAATAAAATAGAAAATAAAGATGAAATAGAATATAAGAGAATAAAATAAAATAAAAAAAAAAAGTGTGACAATATACCCGTACAGCCAGTCCCCACTATCTCAACTTCTTAAATCAGTTCATGGCCATCTAATCATCTAGTGGTCCCTCTCATCTCCGGCCGCGGGCAATTCACATGTTTTACAAATATACAAAAGATATAACATATATAATCAAGAGTGGAAGAAAGAAGAACAAACAAGCAAGGACTTGGGTTAGCCTTAAGCCTAAGAAGGGAGAAGTTTGGACACTTTTCTGGGATTTCTGTGCATCTGTGGCTATCACGAGCGAGTATCTGAGTGAAATTCTCACACAGCTACCAGGAACGCTGACTCATCTTCTCGCGCTGGTCAACCCAGCCTCTGGGTCCACAAGTCCCAACTCCTCCTTCATCAGCTGCCTCTCTCTGACTATCACTAAGTCCTCTCTGTTCACTGCTCTGGGATCTTGCCTTCTCTCATCTTCTTCTGGTCTCATAGGAAATCTCACGCGCAAGTCCTTTGTGTGGATTTCGTGCCAAAACAGACAAACAAATCCTCTGACTGGCACTCATCTACACCCACACCGACACAATGAATGCCCACCATTGTGCCACACAAGAATGAAATTAAATGGAATAAAATAAGATTTAAAAAAATAATAAATGAAATATGCACCTTTTCTTATTCTCTCATCCTGTTTTTGTTTCCATCTCTGAAGAATTTTCTTTCCTCTTTCCTGAATTTCAATTTTCTTTTTTTCTTCTTCACTTATCTGTATTTCTTCATTCTTTAATTCTTTGACTTATAATTATTTCTTTCTGATTTGTATCTTAACTTTTGGAAAGTTTCAGATTTTCCATTTTTTTTTATAATTGTTTTTATCAATTTTTCTTCCTTTTTCTTTCTTTCTTCTTTTATTTTTTTACTTTTTTTGCTCTTACCTTTTCTTTTTCTTATTTTTCTTTCTATCATTCTTTCTTTTGTTTCTTTCTTTTTTTCAGTGTTGTTTTTTTTAAACTTTTCTTTGTTTCTTTCTTTTTTTCTTTCTTTCTTTCTTTGCTCTTACCTTTACTTTTTTTAATTCACTTTCTGTCATTCTTTCTTTGATTTCTTCCTTTTTTAGTGCTTCTTTCTTTCTTTCTCTATCCTTTTCCCCTAATTTCTATTTAATTTTACTTTGTAATCAGAAAAGAAAAAAAAAACAAGAAAAAAACCCAGAAAATTTCAATTTTAATAAAAATGACAATGATAAAAATGCCCTTCTTAAAATCTTTATCATTTATTATTTTTAATTCAAAAATTTAATTGATATTTCTTTCTTGCTTTCAGGAAGCTTTCTTTTAAGTTTCCTGATATTTAACATCAAGAAATGATTTGGAACATTTTAATATAATAATTATAAAACGACAGCAACAACAACACTACTACTACCATTAATACTAATACTACTTCTACTTGTAATAATAATAATAATAATAGTAGTAGCAGCAGCAGCTAATATTGTAAAAGTGATGATAATGATATTGTTAACAGTTATGATAAGAACCATCTGCTTTTAAACTAAATCAATTTTTCTTTAATTAATGTTGCAATCATAAATTTTAAAAAATGGTTGAAGAATTCAAATAAACATTTGTGTATGGATTCTGTCATCTTAAATTTGTTGTGTTTTTAAAAAAATCTATTTTCAATATTTTTAATATTCAATTCAGGATGCCAACCAATATTCAATTTGCATGAGAAAATTTGCTAACAATACTCAATTGAAAACTTTGTCCATTACATTCTTTAGAGAATAGAAAACATAAAAAGACAATCTTTATGCACTTGACATGTAATATAGGTTATTCATTTTATGGGTCCAGGCTAAGCAATGGGTTTGTTTAAATTATCAATTGATATGTTTATCTTTCTTCTTTTTTTTTGCTTTCTCCTTCTCTTTCTATTTATTTATTGATTTTTGTTCATATCTTTGTTTCAGTTATTTTTTTAGTTGATCTTTTATTCATAAAAAAGCATTTGAATTTTGGGCAGTGAGTGTATTTGTTTATATGTTAAATGTTACATTAGGGTTCCATCTGACATTAGATTTCACCACCAGATTTGCATAAAAGATAAAAAATGATTAATGGCATTCAAGGGAAATAACTGATTAAAAGGAAACAGACTTAGTTATCACAGTCAATCAATCTATCTTTTCCAATTTAGGCCAACTTAGCAGCTGAAATGCTGGTACATTTGCCTTCAACATCAATAGTTGGTTCTGTGAAAAGCTTAAATTTGACATAATGATTTTCATGGATGATAAACAAATTCTCTTCAGTGACTTCACAACACAACTTTGTACTCAGATTTTTAATACTTATCTGGTTTGAATATCTCATTATCTATATTTGTTTATCTCTTAATATTTTTTAACCCTTTTGAGATTTCAAAATATTTCTTGCACATCTTCTTTTGAAAGTGTAAAAATTTAAATTTAAAATAGTCAAAATTAATACTAAAAAATGTAAAGATTTATCAGTTGTCAAAATTAAATATCTATACCAAAATATCTATCTATATAAAACTAAAATTTTCATTATGTGTGTATTTGTGTGTGTGTGTATATATATACATAAAAGTCATATACTTTTCTTTTTTAAGTAGAGGAATTATATTGTGAATTGAATTACCATGACCAGAAAATCTGGCAAGTACTTGCACACGACATACGAAAACACTGGACAGCTGTTTCAACCTTATTAGGTCTCATCAGCACTGTATACCGTGATCTTCTCCACTTCAAAAAGTTCTAAGCTTTACTCAGAAAGGAAAGCATACCAGAACATTTTTGTTGTGTCAACACTCTACCACTTGTTATGAAAAAGGAAAAATCTGAATTAGTTTTTCTAATTTCATAAGAAGTGGTAGTGTTGCCTCAATGAAAAAGTTCAGCTATGCATTATTTTCTGACCGAGGCTTAGAACTTTTTGAATGAAACTCTTATATATATATATATATATATATATTTAACAACCTTTCCACATAAGTAGGATATGACACAATTTTAGGTGGAGTTTAACAGGTTTTAATTCAGAGTTTTCCTTCTCCTAAATCAGTTGTCATATCCAGGTTAAAAGCCCAATCTGTCCAACCTTATCTATAGTAGGAGGGAGAATAGAGAGATTCAAACTTTTATGAAGGGTATTAATGCTATAGGAAATGCAAACAGCCTTTTCCAGGTGTTGAACTTGGGCCACTGTGTTCATTTCCTATGACAGTAACTATTGTTACAGTCAATTTTTTAAAGAATGTATCAGACTGTTGTGGTCTTGAAGGGCCAGAAATGAATAACACAAAGAGATGTAAGGTTTGCAGCAGTATATACTTACAGAAATACAGACAGTAATGATTACCAGTAGCTGACTAGACTCGATTGACTCATTTATCGAGTCAGTCACTATTTATAGTGTCGAGGAGGGTCCGTGCAGTGATGTCATGGGGTATATCCCACAGTCAGATGTTTGAACTGAGTATTATCTGCAAATTTTCTATTTTCTACAAGCCAGACAATAACATTCCCTTTGACCTTCTGTAGGTAGTTCTTCAGAAGAAACAATAAATGCTTTGGATTGTTGTCACATTGGAAGAAAAAAATGAAGATCCAGTTTTACAGCTGACTGCTTTAGGTTTTTCTTTTCACATTTCATATTCTTCTTGAATCTTGAATTTTTCCACCTTCACAAAATTTCCAGTTTGAGATGCACAGAAGCATCACTTCAGTATTATTCTCTTACCTTTATGTCTCACAATGGAGAGGTATTCTTTGGATTACATGATTCTCCTTTCGAACATAGACTATGGCTCTATAACCAAACAGCTCTAGTTTCATCTTGTTAGACCAAATGACACACATCTAGTATATATCATCTTTCTCTACATTATCCCTAGCATATTCTAATCTGTTTTGGAGAAGTTTCTTCCTGAGAAATGGATTTTATCTCAGTCTATTTGGTTTGGTTTCTCTGTTTAATGACATATCAACCTTCATGGGTTATTTAATTTGTTTTGGAGAAGTCTCCTCCTTAGAAATGGATTTTATCTCAGTCTATTTGGTTTGGTTTCTCTGTTTAATGACATATCAACCTAGATGGGTTATTTAATTTGTTTAGGAGAAGTCTCCTCCTTAGAAATGGATTTTATCTCAGTCTGTTTGGTTTGGTTTCTCTGTTTAATAGCATATCAACCTTCATGGGTTATTTAATGCCAAAGCTATCCTTGTAGGACAGCAGTGGTAATATTCAACCCATTGTCAAAGGAATAAGAGAGTTTATACCATTCACAAAAGAATTAGTTTGAAAGTGAATGCAATAGTATGACTGGAGTTTGAACTCACTTACTACAATGTCACAGTCAAGCACATCAACCACAACACAACAGGGACTCTCCTGTTCTACATCAATCGGTGATCTTGCAGTCTATTCTAATGCAATGCTCTTGTGACAGTCTTCTTTGAGATTTCAATTCCAAATTTGACCAAGTCATTCTCTAATGTCTTGGCAGTTGTTCTAGGGTCTCACTAGTTATCTTTCCATGTTTTTTTTAATCTTTAACTTATGCTAGTTCTTGGAGTTTTTGAAATCTTTCACCTTTTCCAATTTTGCTTTTATAATGTGTTGCTCTCTTTTAACTTCTTAATAATACTTCTCACTTCAATTTTTGACACTTAAAAGCACTTAAATAACTTTGTATATCCTATCTTGTCCTGCTTTGTGAGCACGGACAATTCTTTTTCTAAAGTCTAAACTAACCTTTTTTGCTTTTGACATAATGCTTTCACAAATGACAGCTCAAACTTATAAGTTATACTATAGAAGACAAACCTGGATGTTGAATTCATTTTACAAGCTTAAAGTATAAGTAAGTTGAAGCTCAATCAGTACACGAGTGGTTTGTGCTATGGCTCAACAAAAAAGCATAGTCCTTAAGAGAGTAGGCTAATAATACTGACCCTGGTAGGCTTGAAATAATTCTGTTATTATGTAAAAATAAAAGAAATTTACATTTGTTTTAGCACGTTTAGTATTTCTGTATTAAAAAGCACTTGGCAAAATCTTTAGAAAAAATTACATTTTTATGGGATTGGGGACAAAATATATTTACTGATCAACTGTGAATATATATATATATATATATATATGCATATATATATATATATATAGATGTGTGTATGTGTGTGTGTGTGTGTGTGTATTTAAGGCCATATGCATGTATATATATATATATATATATACACACTCGTATATATCTTTAAAAATAAAAATAAATTGAATCAAACAACTAACAACTTTAAGTTCCATAATTTCTTGATCATCCATTAAATTTTGGTGAATAAACAAGCATATGATGCTAATGATAATATAACCATTTTGCCACAAAAGAAAACAATAAAAACAGCTATGCAGTCAACAAAGCTTTCACCAGATGATGACTCTGTGATCAGACATGGTTTTGGCGCCAAAGAATCATTAACAATAATCCAAACCACCCATGCAATATCCTACAATACCACCAGACTTTGTTGGTTTTCTGTGATATCATAAGAGTATAAGATCAAGATGCAGCTACTTTATTCAATCCTTTGTTGTAATAAAGGGTTAATTCAATGTTGTCAAATTTGAACTAACTGGCAATAAGACACATTATCTTAATGAACATGAACAAGAATAGAATTTCTATGAAATTTAGTGTTCAAGATCATTGGAAAGTCAAGAAAATGTTCAATGCCACTCAAGTTCAAATTATTAATTTTTAACAGGTAAAATGGGATTAAACATGCATATGGCCTTACATACATGAGCACTCTGATTTCTGGTAAGGTATAAAATGTAAACAAAATGAACACTGCTGCTGCTATTGCTATATAATACCTTATAATTCCCTTGCCGATGTGGTATGTTTGTTGGCTGAGTGGTCTGATACTAAGTCTAACGTAAAGTTAGGCAGGTTTTGATCCCAGCTTCAAGTGCCCTACATGTCTAGCCACACTGAAGAGTTGTGATACAACAAAACAGTCAGTCTGTGGATGAAAATATATATATATATATATATATATATATATATATAATGCTTATATATATATAAGATACCCCAAGTAATTTATCTTGAATGAAATAAGCATTAAAGAAGAATTGCTTCCCAAATATACAACATATTATATGTGTGTGTGTGATTATTACATATTTATATGACAAGGAGCATGTTATATATATATATATATAGGCATGTTATATATATATATAAACACTATATGATCATTGCATTTTTGGGAAGCAATCCTTCTTTGATGCTTGTTTTGTTAAGAAGAATTACAAAGAATATCTTGCCAGTTTTTTTATTTAGTTTTTCATGGCTACAAAGTAAGTGAAATCTTTTTGGGACAAAGTTTGTGATGGAATTCTCCAAAAGCAAATCTATTTGGCATTTTCAAAGCTGTCACAAGAAACTGTTATATCAACATTTTCTTTTTTTGTAGTGGATTTTTCAATATGTTGATGAGTGAGAAGTGTGCTTTTGATACTAATTATAAAGAATTTCAGTCACCAAACACACCCAGAATATAATGATCATCTCTGTAAGGGTTATTATTAAAAGTGGCTTTTTTAGATTTCATAATTGATATTTTTAGCATTTTCAGTCTCTTTTTACATCTGACTCTGTTCATTATTAATATATCATCAACGATTTTGTTCCTTTGGGATTGATAGTTTTCTATGTTGATTTAGGTGATTTTGTATGACACTGATGTGAGAGATGATAGGTCAGTCTTCAAGACATGGGAATGGTAGTGCGTCTTACACACTTTCCCATTGGGTCATAATCAATTTGAGTCTTGTTACAATTAGATTTATTGGGAATATTATGCCTGATGACAATATTATTATTATTATTTATTGGGGATATTATGCCTGATCTTTATTGTAAATTATTAGTTTAGTTTTGTTAGTATTTTCAACTGGGGATATACACTATTTAATGAAATTTCTTATGGTGCATTAATCCTGTTTGTAATTCTTGTGTATTTGATTGCAATATAATATATTAATATTGTTGTTATTATCTTTGCGATCTGTATTACTGTTGTTTATTTTCATTAGAAATGATTTATTCTGATTGTCAATTAGGTTTACTTTGTTTTTATGGCAAATCAACCTTTGTAGGTTATTTAATGCCAAATATTCTTTATACATATATATTAAATGTGATTTGTGAACATATTTTGCTAATAACATTTCTAAATGAGTCTGAGCTCATTTTTTGTGCACAGATAAATGGTTTCAAGTATTTCTATCTAATATGAATCACTCTATTTACGATTACTCATTTGTTTGCACACAATTGAATGCATCCAACTATTACTATGTATCTAACTATAAAATTAAACCCTAGTCATTTGTTTATACATAGTTAATTGTTCAAACAGTTCTATTTCTAATAATATAATTTAGCATAAGTCATTTGTTTGCATTCAGTTAAAATGTCAAACAATTCTATATGATCCATTGATTGGACCCTATCAGGTGCTTCCACTTGGCTTCAGGGTGGACTTGGGACTAATGGCAATGAAGGGATACTGGGAATTCTCCAAAGCTCTAAGATTGGAGCCTCATCATCAAATATTTAAGAGTCATATCTAGGACACTCATTGAAATGCAGTCAGTGTATTCTACAGTCCCAGCCAACTGGGCTGGTCAGTTAGAAAAGCCATTGTTAATCAGTATTTGTTCTAAAAAATAACGTTGGAAGAGAAAATCATTGTATTCAATTGTGAACATTTTTTATCACTTCTATTTTACATCTTTTAGTTTTCTACTAATGTTACTGAGCAGGAATTTTGTTTAGTGCAGCTTTTTATACACTGAAGTGGTAAATGTATTGCTATTGAGTTTAACTTTTTCATTAAGAAATTGGATTTTGCTATAATTGCTTAGTTAATATGTGAATTTGATTTTTATTCAAAGGTTTTTAAATTCTTTTGGATTTTGAGCAAGAATAAATATATCATCTACATAATAAGTACGTTAGTTGACCATTGTCAAGGGTGATGCAAAACATCCCTTTTCAGTAGCTGATTGAAATTCAACATCAGTCATTTGTTTGCACACAGTTTGGTCTAATTGGCCCATAGATTGGACCTTATCTGGTGTTATCACTCTGGGTTAGAATGGACCTGGGAGCAAAGGCAATGAAGGGGTACTCTACATTTCCAAAATCTCTATCAAATCACCATCAGATTTTTTAATGTCATATCCAGGACTTGTTGGGGCAGGGGTCTTACCCCACTGCAGAGATACAGTTGGTGTATTCTATAGCCCCAGTCAACTAGTCTGGGTATATATGCATATATATATGTTGTGGAGATAAACCTGTATCTCCTGTTGCATTAAAATATGATATTCTAGTATGCATGTATCCTATTTACCAACCCCTCCGCTCGGGCCGGATATGACACAAGGTCAATTTTTAAGCGGAGTTTAACAGGTTTGAATTCAGAGTTTTCCTTCTCCTAGACTAGTTGCCTAACCAAGGCTGAAGAACCTAGTCTGTCCTACTATTTACCCATAGCTGGAGGGAGAATAATTGGATTCATACCTTTCCCAAGGGTATTAGTGCTATGTGAAATGCAATGAGTTTCGTCCAGGATTTGAACTCGTGTCGCCGTGTTCATTTCCTATGACGATAACAATTACACCACCGGCACCTCCTAGTATGCATGTATAGTCAATGAATTAGGATCGGTAGAGGATTCGACTGACACCATAGATCGAATACAACATGACTGGCCTTCTCTGTCTGATCATTTACCACCAAGAAAACTATTTTTATTTCTTATTTAACAGAGTACGCATTATACACAAAAGAGAAGGTTTGTGTTGTATAGTGGCTTGTACCACGTGACTTCCGGTATCTTGGAGGAATAAAAGACATTGTGTTTCTTAAGCACAGTAAGTACTGAAAGATCTCTGTCAGTAGAAAGACCATTTTCAGATATAACACCAACAGCGCAAGACTGATAATATTTGTTGGACTGTACCACTTCAGTTAATAAATAGCTAACTCTATTTCACTGTGTTTCTCTTCCTTATAACGATACAACAGTTTGTTTCTTTCTATGTTCACAATAGGGACAAAAATGGTTGAATTTTAAAAGTACTATATAATAACCAGTTTTTTTCAAAAATTCAAAAGTGCTATTTATTTTATATTTGGTATAGTAATTAATGATTATTCAAGATTGGTCTCTTTGATTTCTTTGTTTTAATTGCATGGCAACCTTTGTGGGTTATTTAATGCCAAAACTATCCTTGTAGAATGACAGTAACTGTACTATTCAACCCATAACTAAGAATGATAAATGATTATTTCATTATTATTTTGTAATAATCATTGTTGCAAATGGTCTCTATGTCTATTCAAATAAACCGACATTTGAGTTATTATTTTTTTATACAACTTTACATACAGCTATGTTATGTGGTATCATTTGTGAAACACAAAGCAAAAGACACTGTCATTTACAAGTATAGATATCACGGGCGTACCTAAGCGAAGTGCTGCCCTGGCTCCGTATTCATAATGGCACCCCCTTTTTTGGGGAGGGAAATATAAATGAAATACCCTTAATGGTGTTGATTAGTACTTGAAAAACAACAAATTCAAAAATTAGCTGAACAAACGTTACATTATAACCTTTCAAGCTTTTGCAGAAGCAAAGTTAAAGTCTATCTTCTCCACAGTTTAATGTTCAATTAAAATGAAGGACAAATGGGATAAGCGATCTGGTGACATACTCGATCTCAAGTAACTTTTAATGAGCTGTAGTTTTGAGAAGCTTCTCTCTTCAATAGCAACAGAAACTGTGAGCATCAAAGACAGCCGGGGAGCAATCACAATAAAAAAAAGTTTTTAAAATAATAAACAATAAACGCCATTATTAACTAATTACACTTCTGTTTTAACTTTCTCTAAAAAAAAAACAACAAATCTTTAATTTTTGTGTGTTTGTTTCTACTATTCGATGTAAAAAATTAATTGGGATCAAGTGAAGAATCTCTTTCTCTCCAGACGAGCTTGGGGGTGATTTTACAGTTGAGTTGGAATGGAGATTCTACAGCTGATCGGCCACAAATATTATAGAATACACATTTTTTTAGCCTTAAAATAATCAACTCCAAAACCATAGATAAGAACATTCCAGAAATTTCGGATCAAAATTGCATTAACATTGAAGTTACACTTTTATATATTTTCAACCAATCAGCTAAAAACACAGAATAAGAACATTCTTGAAAATTCGGCTCAGAAACTAATTAATGGAAAAATATTTAGGCTCCAAAAAATAAGTAATTATACAAATCTGATTGGTCAAGAAATGTCTGCACGCTTGAATTTTAGGACCCACAATAAAACTAAACAAAATCCAATTTTTGGTCCACTTTAGTTTCCCCCCAAAAGTATAAATAACGAAGAATTTAATTAACTTGGGCATTCCATTACCAGAGGCAATGACGACAAACAGCAGAAGACATCGCACACAAGACAGAGAGCAAAGAAGCCGACTACCGAACGCGACGCGTTGTTGCCAAAGATTATAAAAAACGCACGTGTGGACTTAAGAAAACAAAAGGTCCATACTTATGGTTCCTCACATATATACATACACACATACACATGTATATAAGTAAAGTCAATTTTTATCCTCTTTGTTTCGGCCAATTATGGACACATTGATTCAATAGACTTTCCCAATATGTACACACGCGTACACGGGCGAACAAATCATCTTTATTGAACTGGCCATAGCTGTATTTTCTACATACACACACGCACATAAAATAAACATTGTATTTTAATCATTTTATCCTGTTTGTTATGCTTATTAAATTGCTTGTTTCTTAATGTTTGTTGTTGTCACATTCCATTTGTTTACATGATTGTAAAATTTGTGTTGTATTTGTGTAAACGAAACCTGAAAATAACTCCCGTAAACTACAGAAGGTAATTGGACCTCCACAATATTTTGAAATATTTTTTAAATTGTTCCAGAAGACTTTAAAGCGTAATATTTGAAAATTTTACATCTAAATAATTTTAACTTACCTGCTTATCTTACAAACTTAAGATTCTTAGTTTGAAATACCAATATAAAAAGTTAATCTTGTAATATGCACGAAATTTTATTTTTCCGAGAATGACTAGTTTAAAAATCTCTAAAAAGTTTAAAATTTGTATTTTAACATGATAATTCTAAAATAGTGATTTTACAGAAAATCTACTGAAATTCCTGAAGAGTGTGATATTTATACAGTTTTTGAACTTTAAAATTGCAAGTTTAGTAAAAACCTGCGGAAATTAATAAAGATAAGTAAAACGAAAATAAAACAAAATTAGATAAAAAATAAATACAAAAAATGCAAAAACTCCCCGAAGCCCCTGACAGGAAAAGGGGCGACGCATGTGCAAAGAAGGGACCCTCTTGGCAGTGACAACACCTAAATCTTTCTTGTTAGTGGTGGAAGGCACCATGCGGCCGTTTTTAGACGTTGACTAACCTTTCCACTAGTAGCAGCCGTCTTTTTTACCAACGACCAACGACAAAAAACACCAAGTAATGGACTCATCAAAAACACAACTAAAACACCATATTACGGACATTACAACTACGACTAAAAACACCGGATTTAGACATACCTCCCAAAAGCGTCTAACACATTGTTAACGCCTTAAATACCGAATTGGGACATATATACCAAAGAACGACTTACACATTTTAACACCTTGACTGGGAGACGCAGCCATTTCATTTGTATTCAGAAAGAATTTCCTCACCCACTAGATGGTTGTTGAACCCAGAAATAAAGGCAGAATATAAAAGATATCTTCGATTTCTATCTTCTCTTACTGTCTTGTTTTATATAATTCCTTTGCAGTTTTCATATCCAAAAAGTTAAACCAGCAAAGATAACGTGGAGTCAGAATAGAATAACCAAGAATGGAGTCAGATAATAACAACTAAAAATACCTTAAAATCCCATAAATCTTTGAAATGTATAGAAACTTTAAATCATGTATATTTCTGGTTCTACATTACTATGAATGTCTTTCTTTAATTAAAAAAATCTCGAATCTTTTTTCGTCGAAAAGAACCAACTGAAAAGGAAAAATAACATTCATTTTTGTAGTGAATTAAATAAAAAAGGGAAGCAACAATACAGCAAGTAATCAAAAGTTCTTCCTCCTTGCAGTGAAAAACAATTAAGGTACAGAGCGTAATTTAGCGTTCGTCTTCCTAGACTTCAAAAACTTGGGTCGGACCTTCTCACGTCTAAATACTCCTTAGGTCTTAGAACGGCATTCGCACATAAATATCACCGTGAGAAACAACAATCACACAGCCGCTACCCTATAGACTTGAATGGTGAACGACTTCTCACGTGAAAACCAATGCATCAGGAGAAAAAATGTGTTTTCAGTTCAGTGACTTCTACATCCCGAGGTTACCACGACTTGGAGGAGATTCTGTCGTTGAATTTAGTTGGGGGTGGAGATTTTACAGTTCATCAGTCTGGGGAGATTCTTCCACTTATCCAATGTTTTATATCAACGTTTCTAGTATTAAAAAAATTATTGGTTATCTTCAAGATACGCACACTCGAAACTTTCAACTTTTTTAAAAAGATTGCCTTCAAATTAGCATCAGGAGTTAGCCTCGTATGTTATTTGGTCTGCTATTTTCGGGAAAATAAACGTGTTTTTCATCTGAATTCTTAAATAATTTTCTTTTACAATAAATTAATTCAGGCATTTTTCAATAAATAAATATAAATGATCTTTTTTTAATAAAATTTGAAAATTTTCTTTTTAACAATTAATTGAAATTTTTTTAACAATGAATTGAAAACAAATCAAACATCTTTTCATAATTTCCCGAAAAAAACGATCAAAAGAAAGTACGAGGCTGGCTCCTACTGCTCTATGAAGAGAGCGTTCCTGAAAAAGTTAGCAGAAAATTTTGGGATGGCGTATCTTGAAGATAACCAAATAAGTAAACTTGATTTTTTATGAATAAATAATTTAGACTTCTTTCATAACGTCATGGTAGGTATATTGAAAAGAAAAAAATTAACGCGTGTGTCGTTATTGTGCAGGGGCCGGCAAAATAGCCTCTTCCCAATTTTTAAATTTAAATGAAGGGTGTTTTGTTCTAAGATGTTTCAATTGTTAAAAAAAAAAAGAAAAAGAATTAGACTTACGTTTTGAAGTTAACAGGTTTTTATCTATGATAACTGGTCAGTCCAATGCTGTGTGTAGGTGCTCTGAGTGGCACTACAGATTCATAAAATATATCATTGGGGCAATAAAACAATAAAACCCAAATATTTCTTAAAACCCATGAGCGTTATCATTTACTAAAAATATCAACTATAATGCTTATTTTGATTGAATAATTTTGCTCTTAAATCTTATCAGTGTCCCGATATATGGAAAAAATATTGGAAATTTCAATTAATCAAAGGGTTGATTAAACATATTGATAATAATGCAAATATTTTCAAATTACAAGGAGAATACAAGAAAAAATATAAATTATAATCTAACAAAAACATTTGAAAAAATGCAATATTCAATTTTATTTTTAATTTTAATTTTCCGCCTAAATAACCTCTGGTTTGGAAAGGAACGCAAGTGAAAAAAAAAGAGACCAATTTTATTTCACCATAATAAAGTAAGTAAAGTTGGCGACCATAGTCGAGAGTGACTCGAAGGTATAGGACTTTACACACCTATAATTTAATTTGGGCGGTATGCCATTTGTTCCCACGACAAAGATGGCGGACGCACACATATTCAGTCTCGGGAAACAATTGGCCAGGAGAACCACGTGACCTGCATAAAACTACGTCCGCGCGGAAAAAAAAGCTATCGTTTTTTGTTTCTTTTAAAAATATTACAAAAATCATCATCATCATCATGTCGTGCCGCCAGCACGGATATCCCTGACCCTCTCTCGCCACTTCCCCTTATTATTCATCGCCTCTGGCAGGTCTTCAGGGTTACATCCTGTGTCCTCACATAGCTGCTGTATGTAAGTTCGAGCTGGTCGTCCTGCTTTTGCTTGACCATATGTGGGGGTCCATAGGAGTACATCACTTATGAGCTCGTCCTTGCTTCCCCAGCAGTGTCATGCGTGTCTAGTATTATATTTTAAAAAATCAGTTTATATATATGTGTGCGTGCGTGTGTTTGGTTTGATTTGGTTTGGTTTTATGGCATATCAACCATTGTAGGTTATTTAACTCCAAATCCATTTTTATACATATAAACAGTTATATTTCAAGCAATTCAGTTTTGTACACAAAAACAGTTCCATTTCAAACAATTCAGTTTAGCATAGGTATGTCGTTTAAATGTCAAAACAATTCTATTTCAAGCAATTCAGTTTAGCATAAGTACACCCTTTAGCTCTATTTGACCCATAGATAGGGCTCTATCAGGTGCTACCTGATAGGGCCCTATCTCTAGGTCAAATAGAACTATAGTGGACATGGGAGCGATGGGAATGAAGCGGTACTCCGTATTCCCCAAAGTGCCAGTATTACTGGAACCTCACCATCAGATTGTTTAGTGTCTTATCCTGGACAGTCGTTGGCGGCTGGTCTTACCCCTCAGCAGAGAAGCAGTAGGTATAATCTACAGCCCCAGCCAACTGGGCAATGTCGTGTATTTATATGTACATGTAAGTGTAAACGTATATATGTATATGTATTTATGTTTATATGTACATATGTATATATGTATATATATATCTATATCTATATATGTGTATGTATGTGTATATATGTATATATGCAAGTACAGATATGTATGTATACATATGTATATATATATGTATATATGCATGTATATATATATATATGTGTGTGTGTGTGTATGTGTGTGTATATATATATATGTATGTATGTATGTTTATATGTATATATACACGCACCTGTGTGTTCATATGAAATCCATATATATATGTATGTGTATGTGCATATACATACATTAACACTATCAAATAGGTATATACACGAAACAGCATATTCTAACAAACATTAGAAATTCAAACTTGCTTATTTTCTCCTTTCAGTATATACACACACACATCTTCCATTAATACAGATGAACATGAGTATTACTTCATCATATTCACTCTTTCCGCCTGCCTGCATACTTCTCGCATTTTCAATCCATGCATAGTTGTACACAAATACATTGCAATGTATGGACACATACATATATATACATACATTTCCGCACACATGGACTGTCCATCCCTTTACTACTTTTCTTCACAATCATAAATATGTATTTTTAGTTTATGCACATACACAACCGTTACTTTATATGTATTTGTATTTTCTTTCCCTGCCTTTGATTTCTCCATTATGTGCATATACATACATCTCTTTTTTAATCTCTCTGTCTCTCTGTCTCTCTCTGTCTCTCTCTCTCATTTATGCTAATGTACACACTTAAGCAGTCACAATCAAACTTACCAGCTTCACCACGACAGGATTCCATTTCTTGTTCATATTTCATTAAAAGTTGTGTCCCTGAAGCATTTTTAAGATATCACCCTTCTCAATGGATTTCTTTGGATCAGCATAGAAATATGCATTCCAAGTTGGGTCTACAGACTAGGGTGGGGACTCCCTTTTTGATGTAGTGCTGCATGATGACGGATGCCAAAGGCACTTGGCCAGCGTTGATGCCTTCAAGGCAGATAAGTATTCAAAGATTAAGAATTCTTGGCATGCAATGCCAAAGATTCCATCCAAAGATGGAAGACACCATCTCTATTGAGTAACTGTCTATGTGAGGTCACATTCTAACACAAGATTTTTCTGCAAATCAAAAACAAACAAAAAAAATGTCTCAGTAAGATAAGGTGACTATTTTACCATCATTGTCAGAAATGGAAGCAGTTCTATACATTTACTGAACAAAACTGATAATTTTTTTTTTATCTATAATGCCCAGAAGGTCATTTTATCATCAAAATTGAATAAAATTATGCCCCAGCTTCATTATGACTTATATCAAATAGTTTCTTTGATGAATTATAAGTAAGTAAGTAAAGTTGGCGACCATAGCCGAGGGTGACTCGAAGGCTCCCTTTTCGATAGCTTACTACACCAAGGTGTAGGGGAGGGCGCGACTCCTTTCCCTGGATTGCTCCACTTTACCCTTGATCCGTATCTTATAATGCTGAGTGTTAAGCAAGGAGGCATCAAGTACCATTTTTTGAGTCTTTGGTATGACTCGACCTGGGATTGAACCCAGGTCTCCCGGGCCATTGGCGAACACTCTAACCGCTAAAAAGGGACAGGTTTTATGTAAATTTCATATATCTTGTTTGCTTAAAAATAATTTTAACTGAAATAAGAAAAATTATCTCCTTAAGAGAATTTTTGTAGTAATGAGATCATCCGGGACAGAAAATTAATTAAAACGTTTTTTTTCAAATAATTACTGAATTAAGTGAATATTAACATACTGATAGATCATTAGGAAAAATTGCTTGAGACTAATACATACATCCATCAGAAAAGACTGTGATAGATAGATAGATAGATAGATAGATAGATAGATAGATAAGAACATATTGGATTTATTTGTGTCTCAATGTGTATAAGAGATAAAAATAGGGCAACCCTATAAAATAGCTTCAATCTCATCATTCATTTATATATATGTATATATGAATGATAAAATTGAAGGTATTTCTTTAATATATATTTATATATATATAATATTGTAGATTTTACCAGTAAATAATACCTGTTGATATCTGTTTTGATAGAATAATGTTCCGGTAGAAATTAAAATGCTTGTGTTCTTAATTTAGAAGAAAATTAACTTTACGAAAGTAAAAAGTTCACTCACCGTATGGAGATACAGGCTTCTTTGACATTGTCGCAGGCATGCTGCAAGGGTACACATTAGCCCCATACCTGTTAATTATCTGTTAGACTATGTGGTTCGAACGTTGATAGATTTAATGAAAGAACATGGCTTTACTTTGGCAAAGACAAGAAGCAGATGATACCCTACATGAACGTTTACGGATGCGGACTACGCTGATGACATAGTGCTTCTTGCAAATATGCCCACCCAGGCCGAATCCCTACTGCATAGTCTGGAATGGGTGGCAGGTGGCATAGGCTTCGTGTCAACACAGACAAAAGAGAGTTCATATGCTTTAATCAAAGAGGCAACATCTCCACACTAAATGGAAGATCTCTGAAACTTGTGGACAAGTTAACCTACCTCGGAAGCAGAATCTCATCTACCGAAAAAACATCAACACGTTACTTGCAAAGGTATAGACAGCCATCGATAGACTATCGGTCATATGGAAGTCAGACCTATGAGATAAAATAAAGCGCAGTTTTTCCTAGCAGTGATCATGTCAAGACTGCTGTATTGATGCACTACATGGATGCTCACTAAGCGTATGGAGAGAAAGCTTTACGGCAATTGCACAAGAATGATACGAGCAGAATTAAACAAGTCCTAGAGGCAGCATCCCACAAAGCAGCAGCTGTAAAGACACCTACCATCCACCTCGAAAACCATTCAAACTAGACAAGCAAGACATGCTGAACACTGCAGGAGAAGTATGTGTGAGCTCATAAGCGATGTACTCTTATGGACCCCCTCACTCGGACGAGCAAGGGTAGGGTGACCAGCTAGAACCTAACTACAACTGCACTGATACAGGATGTAGCATGGAAGACCAGCTGAAAGTGATGGACAATAGCGACGAGTGGTGGGAGAGGGTAAGAAAAACCCATGCCAGCAGCACACACTGATGATGATAATGAAGCTGTGAAAGTAATAATTGTGAATTTAATTTCTGTGTTATACTGCTTACAAATGTTCTGTTCCAGCTATTGAGCACTCTATCAGTTTTTACCACAATATTTAAACACAGAATATATATATATATATATTTTGCTACATGACCTTAATACCAGCCTGGATATGGGTCAACCAGTGAAATGACCTTCATTAAAAGTAGGTTACAGGGTCTAGGCAAAACACGCCTTCCCTCTAATCTAAAACGGTTTCTTGGAAAACAGTAACTGAAGTTATGATTTGAAAATAGAATCTGATGTTGGATGAAAGGTGTCATGTAGCAAATTAAGATTTTTCATGCCAGAAAGATGAATTGCAGATAAATCAGTTGGTCCATGAGCTTCAAACAAGATAGATGCCTGAATTGTCGGTGAAGAGTGAAGGAATAATAAACCAAACTCATTTTAAGCAAACAACCACCACATCTTCCAAAATTAAAGAAATCAGGAGGAAAGGAAAAAAGAGAAAATCCTGTGATTCATCCTGAAGAAGTTGATAGTCATACTGATGATAATCTAATAACAAAGGAACTCTGAAAGTGAAAGAAGTGAAAGTGAAAGAAAGAAAACAGAAAAAGAAAGAAAGAAAGGCATTAATTAATCTCTGATAAAATAATGAGCTCAAATAGAAGCATCATTTTTTAGATAAGTTAGAATTGGAAATAATTCCCCTGCTCAAATATTATTATCACACATACATTTGAAGCTGTTATATCTATTCTTCACACATTATTCCACAAGAACAAATATTTGAACTGTTTGTGGTATTCATCTTTGATCCTCTTTATCTTTCTATTTCATTTGCATTTGGCAATTAAAATTTCTTGTTATATAATTTTGTTAAATTGTCTTTGGCTTATCTCTTAGTTGATTTCTGCCTGATTTTCTTATTTCTAATGTGTCACAGACGATTCCACGGAGTATTGAAATAATAGTCATATGAACAATATACTTATACTTAACATTTTTGGGAACCCATTTAAGATATATTTCTGATTGTAGGATTAGTCCGAGATTAAATATTCTAATTTATTTAAGGGTCAATCCAGGAGCTACAATTTTACATTTTGGATTTATAAAATATTTATATTTAGCCGCTTGTTTTGGAAGATTTTGTGTTCCAGAATTTTGTATATTGTGGATTTATCTGGAGATTTGCATGGAATATTTGGTTCACACTAGCTGATATCGTTCCAGTTTGTAACACAAAATATATGTAAATTGATAAACAACGATGTAATGAAGAATGAGCCTAATAATATGTCCTAAAAAGATTCTTATACACAAAGACATATATATTTATAAACAAATATACACACAAATCCAGAGGTGCCTTTGGTGTAATGGTTTTTGTCATAGGAAATGAATACAATGATTGATGTAGGTTCAAATCCAAACAAGACTGATTGCATTTCTAATTTCACTTGGAAAAAGTAGGAATCCAATTATTTTCCCTCCAGCTATCGATAAATAGTAGGACAGACTAGATTCTTCAGCCTTGGTTTAGCAACTGGTCTAGGTGAAGGAAAACTCTTGATTAAAACCTGTTAAACTCAAAAACAGACCTTGTGTCACATCCTGCCCACACGGAGGGGTTGGTAAATACACACAAACTGTATATATGTGTATATATATATATATATATGTGTGTGTGTGTGTGTGTGTGTGTGTGTGTGTGTGTGTGTGTGTGTGTGTGTGTGGGAATGTGAAAATAATCCTGTTGCACTATTACATTCATTTTTGGACTAATACCCATGGGAAAGGCATGAACCCTCTCATCCTTGCAGCTATAGGTTAGGTAGAATCACTGCTGTTCTTCTACAAGAATGGCTTTAGCATTAGATAACCCCCAAAGGTTGATGTTATCAAACTAAGAAACCAAACAAATAAGAAAATGTGAGAAACTATATATTCAAAGGATTCATATATTTTCAATGAATGATAATCAAATGTATAATATTTCATTTTTTTTAAAACCATCTTCAGTGTGATGACAAAGTAACATTTCCCTGAAGATGGTTTAAAAATGTTAAACCTTAGTTTATGATTCATATATGAATAAACATATCCTTTAAATATATTGTTTTTTTATTTTTACATGACATCAGATTTATTTCTATTTTCCTCTGATATATATATATATATATATGGGGAGTATAATAGGAAAATTGAAACCAAATAGTGCAACCAATAGTTTTATATTTTCACCAGGCAATTTTTCTCTGTAGGTACTGCAGCTGTTAAACACAATAATGATATATATATATATATATATATATATATATATATATATATATATATATAAAGCTTTATCATATTTGCATACTGTGACCAATCATATCCTTCTAATTCTGGAGAACCATTTTTACAAGTTTAAGAATAATGATTGACTACATTTCTGATTTGACATGTTTGTCTACGCACATGACAGAAAATGTTCACCATGATAATTAGATTAATATCCTGCTCTTCTTTATGTGAATTGGTCACTTATATATCAACACCATAGACATGTCCACTACAACCGGACCTTAATCACCTAAAGGATAAAACAGAAATAACTTAGATGCAATGATCAATTCCAAGAGTTTTTGCATCCATTATAAATGTATCCATCAGATGTTTCCCTTTATGTTCACTGTGATATTTTGTGGGATATAAAACTTTATATAGAATGCTAAAAGTGCATTGCAGCTATTCTTATATGGTTCTAGTACTGCCCTGTTTATTCAACAGAATCTCTTTCAGTTTCATAATGCATTAATCTTTTAGTATGTAAACATCATTAACCCATTGAACTGGTAATCTTCAGCAGAGTTCTATTTTACAATACACCATATGCCCCATGTTTTGTGCTGGGAGATCAACTCAGATTCTTATAATAAACAGCTTTATATAGCAACCATTTGCAACTTTTGTTTATTAGTTAACTTATTAACACTGTTACGAAGAGTTAACATGAGGTATGCTCTCATATGATAGATGACTTGGGGTTCTTACTTTAGTCAAATCACTACGGCATATCATGGATCAGGCAGCAAGAGGCATTGGTCTCTACATGAACTTAGATAAAATAGAATTCATGTGTTTTAATCAAGACAGTGCCATCTCCTCATCAAATGACAAGCCTCTGAAATGAGTAAACCAGTTTATATACCTTGGTAGCAATATCTCATCAATTAAACATGACGTAAAGCATATACTGCAATTGATAGGTTAATAACCATATAGAAATAAAACAAGATTTCTTCTAAGTTGTAGCAATGTCATAAATTGTACATAAAATCATACATTACATCCGGGGTTTTAAGTAGGTCTTTTCACAGAGCAAAGTGGTATTTTGGTGGTCGCAGCGCGCATGGAGATGGATGACTGGATATATATTGTACTGTTGAAAGGGTCGGCGAATGTGGTTAGCTAGGTTCCCATAGTATTCTTAGAAACAGTATGACCCCTCCCTTCCCCTCCCCCACAAAACATTAAAGCTACATGCCTTCCTTGTATTCTCAAGGAAATAAAGTCAGTACTATTGTATGTTTGCACCCCTTGGAATTTAACAAAACACCTAGAGAAAGAACTAGGCAAGAACTACACAATGATGCTGTATGCTGTTTTGAAGAAAATCCTCAAAGCAACACTCTACAAAACAGCAGCTGTATAGCCACTTACCTCTTATCTCATAAACCTTCCAAGTAAGACAGGCAAGACATACTGGTCACAACTGGAGAAGCAAGGACAAACTCAAAAGTGACATTCTCCTATGGACTCCTACACATGGACACACCACTGTTGGCCTACCAGCAAAAATTAGCTTTATGCAGACACTAGATGCAGTCTAAAGGACTTATTAAGGGTGATGGCTGATAGGGACAGATGGTGAGAGAGAGTCAAGGTAATCTGTGTTATCAGCATGACTTCATGATGATGATGACAGATATCACAGTTGACTAATTTGCATAGAAACTGTGGTGATGAGCAACTGACCCATCATCACCAACTTGTAGTTAAAACCATGAATATATTAGCATCTCACTTTAAAGTCTAAGAACAGTTCAGCTTGCTATGCTTGGCAGTTTTCACAAAATATATATTCAGAGAGAGAGTTTCTTTTAGTACCCGGAAGTTAGAGACTTTCTTCAATAGAAGGATTCATATATAGAGAGAACCTACACTGACAAACTAGCAGTCACTTCTTCATCAAAGGCACTAGTTTCTTCATATGGCCAATAAAGAATATGGTCAGGCTGTCAAGACACTAGTTCGGATTCCTAATAAAAGGTGTCCAAAAAGGTAAAAAAGAAAGAGCACACAAAAACACCAACAAAAAGTGGGACCTCTCTTAAAACTTGGAACACCTTCACCCACCCTCTTGTAAGACTGATGTTCCCAAACTCATCCTGATAGCCAAACAAATAGCCCAGCTCATTAAAGACCATGGTTTAATAACCAATTTGGACAAGCTAATTTAAAAGGAAAGAACTATGTCCATCTTTGTGGTTGACAGTTAATTAATGAGATTATCAAGTCCATAACTGAATAAAAGATTATGTGCAGAAGTCTATGACTAGTCTGGTGCTAGCCATTATCTCAAGCAGTACCTACCCATTTTGGGATGATTGAGGAACAATGCATTGTCTTAGCACTCCAGACCCAAAAATGCAAAGAAAGTATTTGGGTCAAATATATAGGCAAACATAGGGCTATAGTTGTAATCTAAGTCGCTGTGAGGAAACCTTGCTGCTTATTTCCTCATAATGGAGGAAATAAAAGACACCAACCACACCAGTCTGCAGTCTTTCAAAAGCTTTTCTCTCCATTTCCAGCTGAATGTGGATGGATGAAAGCTGCCAGTTGTTGTTACCAGGAGAAAATCACCTTACAACCATTGCCATCTTTCCTCGAGTTACTTCTCTGTCACAACCAAGAATCCACTTCCACCCTCCATGAATGCCAACAAGAAAAAGAAGGCCCTCACAAACTCACCCACATCCAAGGTGAAGAAAGGTATATCTGCTACCAAGGCCACTTCTCCTCTGGTGCCAAAGACAAAGTTAGAATTAACTGAGAAGTCTGACAGTGCATGGTCAACTCCTAGAAGCAAATACAAACTGTCCCACTGAAAATTCCCCAAAGTCATATGTAAAAAAACTAAAAAGTCTCTATCAATATGAGTAAAAATGAGCAAACAGTTTCTTGTTCTTGAACAAACACCCTTGTGCTGTGGAGGTAGAATTATTCAAAACAATCTTCATTTGGTATGCACAACCATAAAAAAAATGTCACCAGAAAAGCTATGCTGATCAATTTAGATCAGTCTAAGTACTTAGATAGAGTTGACCATCATTTCTTGGAGGCTGTTTTGTCTATGGCTGGATATGGGCTAAACTTTTGCTATTTGGTTCATCTCTAGTATATATTTCTTTGGAGCCATGGGGACAATCCAAACCCTTCCTTTTCTCTTGATCAATACATCGAGTTTGTTCACTGTTACCCATACTCTACATTCTTGTATTAGAACTTTTTCTTAACAGGAATCCAGTCACACAGAATTTCATTATCTGATGCCACTATCCTGGTCAAGATCATGCTTGTAGCCATTGTGATGTGATCTTTTGAGTGATGTTTTCAAGTGTCTTCAGTCAAAGACAGACTTGGAGACTTCAATCCTTTTTTCAGTTTAGGCTAAATTTGAGACCCAATCTTAAATCTACTGTCTTTCTGATAACACTATTTTCATCCATGTCATCAAAGTCTCATTTTAATGTGTTTAGAGTTTTTCAAGGAGGGTCAATATATGACAGCACATTCACATTGCCAGCAAGTTTCATGGTTCCTAGCATTGAGCAAATTTTATTGAAGATATCTGGATATGGTTTGACAAAATCTTCTACTTTATTGAGCAGTTTTCTTGTACTGATATATCTATGAACTGTATCATCTCCCCTTATAGTTCACTGAAAGGTTTACTAATCTCAGTTGTTCTGTTGAAGGTCACTCTTAGAATGTTGGTCTTTATACATAAACAGTGTTGAGGCTACTTTTATTCTGGTCAGAGTTGTTGAATTTACACAGAATGTCAAATGACTGTAGCACTTGATTGGCATTCCATTGTATGTAGTTCGTCTTGTTCCACTTGACTGAATTTCTATGTCCAGAAATCTTGAATCTTCTTCCTGGTTTGGTTTGTTTCACTTTTGGTTGATTTCATGGCATGTCAATCCCTAATGGATTATTTAATGCCAAAATTAGATTTATTTGTAAATGTTTGAATTGAGTTGGTTGGTTTTACAACATGTTAACCTTTGCTGAGTTATATTAATACTGAATTCAGTCTTTTTTCCAGCAATTGTACGACTTCAAGTAGCTATTTTTTTTCAATAATAATAATTTGTATGCACACAGTCATATAGTTTCAAATTTTCTAATCAAACACTAATAATTTGTGCACAGCTATCTGGTTTGATGTGTTCTGATCTAATACAAATAATTTCTGAAAAGATCTATTTGATCCATAGATAGCTTGCTAACAGGTATAACTACATTGGGTAAGAGTGGACCTGGGGGTAATGTTAATGACTGGGTTGACTCCACTCCACTCCAGAACTAGAACCTCACTACCTAATCTAGTTTTGGTAGAAAGGCTTCTTGCCAAAGAATAAGCCTCTTGAAGTAGAGTGGCTGATAACAACACATCTTACTCGCCATTGTTCTCAGTAACTTAATTACTGTACTATAAGTAAGACAAGCCAAAACTAATATGGAAAACAACTGTATGGGTACTTTTAGCAAAAAACTAAGGAAATTGCTCATGAGATGACCTGGATATTGCTATGAAGGGGATACTTAAAAAGGGAAACTGAATCGCTTTTAATAGCAGCATAAAATAATGCCATAAGAACTATTTCTGTCAAAGCAAAAATTGATAATACACTCAAGAATAGCAAGTGTAGGTCATGATGTAATAAAGATGAAACAGTTAACCACATAAATGCATGCTGCAAACTGGCAAAAAAGGAATACAAGAGTAGGTATGACTGGATGGGAAAGGTGATCCATTGGGAATTATGCAAGAGACCAAAGTTTAACCATCTAGACAAATGGTATATGCATAAACCAGAATCTTTCTTTGAAAATGAAATACATAAAATGCAGAGAAATGAGTCAAAGTGTTCTAAGCCCACCAACATTTTTTCAGGAAATGTCTGATGAAGAGTAATCTCTGGTAATATGTTTCCTTGAGTTCCTCTATCTTTATTGAGTCAAAGGTTGTGAATGCATCGTTGAATTCTTATTAGGGTAAAAACTGGAAAAAGAAAATACTTGGATACTGTTAAACGTTAAATTTTCTAACTGTTGTTTCAAGTTTTGAGTGTGGTAAACAACATCAGACTAAACAGGCTGTTCCTTCTCACAAAAGTGTCTGTGCTAGTGTCTTTAGTGTGACCTTGATCTGATGTGGTGTCAATTTTATGACCATGACCTTGGCTTCCCCTTGAATCTTGTTGATAGAACAAATATATCTCAGTGGTTTATTTTTCCTCATGCATTCCACGTTGAACCAAATGCAGAAAAGTGTGATGATAAAAGCATCGGGTTTTGTTCCAGAGTTAAGGCTTTACTGAGCCACATATGAATGTTTTGATGCTCTCACACCTTGTATAACTGTTCAGGGAATACTGTTACATTTACAGGGTCCACGATGCGGAAAAACGTTCATAGTTGTTCATAAACATAGAAATCCCGAAAATACAAAATTCACGAAATTGGTTCAGGTACAAAACTTTTTATTACCTTTGAGTTAAAAGTTTTTCGACATGAGGAGAGAGAGACACAATCTTTTTATACTGACTGTTTTTACATCGTCAGCTCTCAACCCAACCAACGTGTGGCGCCCGTAGCGCACAAAGTCCTCTGACCCCGCCCAGCTCTGAATGTCGACTCTCTCGTTCGGAGGCAGGATCTCAACTCTCTGCTTTTTCTCAAATCTAAGCCCACACTTCCGGTGCATGACGTCACTCACATCCCTTGGCCTCAATTTCTATCTGGGATTTTTATTTTGACATCTCTGAATGACACATCCTCTCCGTGCACGCGTGAACACCAGCATTAATGTCTGCACCTAACTAACCCATGCACTGAGCTGAAAGGTTCTCATCCTAACTAAACCGAAAGGTAAGATATACAAAACAAAATCCCTCCGCAATTATATTACAATACTGGATACAGTCTAAAGTTGTTTAGTTTGTGAATCTGAAGCTTTGTATGCTCTGGCTAATGAGGTAAGTTCATTTGCAAGATGGAGCATATCATTGAGAACTTTGACAGTTAACAAATATGACTGACCTGAACACTTTTAATCCTGCACATACCCAGTCTCATAAAATTTATAAGTCAACACAATATTGTTGAGTTGTTGGGAAGGGTATATTGGAGAAATTTCTCATTAAATTTCTCTCTATCATGATCTTAATATTTTAAATCTTCAAAATATTTGAGAGACAAATAAATGCTTAAATAAAGAAAAAATATTTGTTGCAGAAACTTTGGGTTGCATCCTTTATAAAATGGTGTGTATATTATATCATTTGATATTACCTTGCTGGTTTATTTAAATGAAATGAATAGAAAATATCTACTGTAAAAACTTATTTATTTAATCAAAATATTCCCACTTGGTCTCAGAGAATCAATAAATATTTGAGGTTTTCTTCGGTTTTGAACTTATTAGATTTGTACTTGTAAAAATGCAGTCTCCTATTCCATCAGCATTTTCTCATTACACTGAAGGATCCAAACTTTCTTCATAATCTTTAAAACATGAAGAGTAAAGAGCCTTATTCTGTCAGGATAGCCCATAACAAGACATATTCAAATTTTTGGTTACAGATTTTTAACTTTGTAGCAATTGGTAAAAATTATTTTTTCCAAAAAAAAAAAATCAATTTTTTTTAAAAGAAAATATACCAAGATTTTATTATTTTAGCTTTTTTTATTATTCAAAGTTGATATTATTAGTTGTTACTTATTACCAAATTTTACAACTATAAAAGTAAGTAACAAAAGAAAGAATCAAGTTTGGTTTGAAAATATACATGATATATAGAATTTTGCTTAGTGGTGTAATTATTTTTGGACTGCTACATATTCTTATTTTTGTTTACAGATATTCAACGATTTAAAGTTTAGTAAAAAATAATACCAAATAATATGTTTTGACAGCATAATTTTCCACTGCAAATTACAAATTTCAACTAGAAATAACTCAAAAGGTGTTAAACAATTAGAAACAATTGTAAATTAGTTTTATATATATTGTGAAATTTTCTTTTTGAATTTTTTTAGAACTACCAGTAGAAGTAATCCATATATATTTTTTCAAATACTGAAATGTGGTATACTTTGTAATATGTTGCAAAACTCAACAAAATTATGGAATTCATTGAAAAAAAAAAATTTTTTTAGGAATCAAATGTGCTACTACAATGATTTTTGCCAGGTGTTGTACCAAATGACCCGTGAATCCATTTGTTTCTCACACTATTAGTGGTCTTTGATGATAATGATTCTTCAGTTTTGGAAAGAGAGAATAAAAAGCAGACCAAAAAATAAGTACACCTTTATACATATATTTTGACAATTTAATTTTTAATTACAGAACTGTTGCAATTTTTTTTCTTTCAGGGTTTCAATGCTGAATAGTTTGTGAATAAAAAACTCAAAATTATTGAGTTCGATTTATCAAATCAGCAATCAGTGGTATATCAAGCTGATTCAATTGCTGATTGGGCTCTGAAGAAGGAGAGCTATTTATAGCAAGTTGGAGCATTCCATTGGGCACATATGGGCAAGTCCATTCCCTGGATTACAATTGGTTCCTGGTCTGTGTGTGGGCATATTAGTATATATACCAGTTTTTGCTTCAGTTGTTTTATAGGGACTGTATTGAGTTACAACCTGAACCACTGGGCTGAGACACAATTTGGCAAGCTGTGTTCCCTGATAGAAGGATCAGGTCGAGTGTGTCTAGGCTCTGGTGGCAGTCAGTCAAGGCCATCTGATGTGAATTCCAGGAGGACGGCGTTCATGTCACGTGCCCTAAAACTGCCTCTCCTTGAACCTTGGGGAGGCCGTTCCCCAGGCTCTAACCCTCTCCAGTGGAGCTAGGTTTATTGCCTGGCTCCTGAGGTGCCCCTTATTAGGGAAATGCCAGCAGGGCTCAAGGTATTTTTGGAACTGCCAGGCATGTGTGGGCTACGGTCTTGCACCTGGTTCCCACATTAAAAAAGGCCATGTGCTATACTTGTGCATACATGTGGCACTCAACAAATATCAGGGACTATATTGAGATACTGCCTGTTTTATTTTTGTCTACCAACTGGATGCTAGTTGGAAAACCTTATGCTGGTAAGTGTTATCATTGTTATTATTCTACACAAATGATATCTGTTTCAATGCTTTATTGTTTGCTAATAGAATATACAAAATGATATCTGTTTTGATCGTATGATATTCCCTGAGAAAAAATAAAAACCTACTATTTTTAGGTCAGAAAATTAATTCTTTATTTTAAAAAAGAATGGTATTGGTTTACTCATTTATTGGTAATAATGTAGATTAGATGTTACACTATTGAAGTGGGGGTGCCCTCGTGGTGTAATGGTTAAAACGATGGACTGAATCATAGTAAGTAAGTTCGTACTCCAGTCGCGCTATTACGTTCACTTTCGGGCAAATACCCTCGGGAAAGGTATGAACCCCCTAATCCTCCTAGCTATGGGTTAAATAGTACCACTACTGTTCTTCTAGGAGAATAGCATTGGCATTAAATAACCTACAAAGGTTTATATACCATTAAACAAAGAAACCAAACCAACTATTCAAGTGAAATTATAGTAATTTCAAAAAAGCAAAAAGAAATCTATAATTCACTTTATGTCTTTGGCATCAGTACTTTTTGTCTTTTGTTGATATTACTGTTTATTTATTATCTACAACAAGTGGTCCACTTTTAATATTTTCAAATGAAAAAACTCGAAATTCAAACAAGAAATAAAATTCTGTTTTTAGCATTCTTGATGTCACTTAACCTTATCTCATAAGAGGAAGCTACAAACTAACTGTAAAGAATTTGAATTATCAAGATCCTGATGATCGGTTTTGTTTTGTTTCTTTGTTTAATGGCATTTTAATCTTTATGGATTATTTAATGCCAAAGCCATCCTTGTAGAAAAACTGTAATGATACTATTTAACTCTTAGCTGGAGAGATAAAGGAGTTCAATTCCTTTCACAAGAGTATTAGTCCAAAAGTAAATGTATAAGCAAAACTGGAGTTTGAATTTGCTTATTATGATGTCACAGTTTAGTACATTAGCCACTACACCACAGGAACTACCCTACCAGATCCTGATGAATCACTGCAGCTGAATTAGTAAAATAAGTTTTGGATTTTGTTCAACGATTTACATATTCATCCCCATTAGATACATATTTGTATTACTCATGGTAAAGATAATGGATTTAGCATACTTAGAAGATGTTCACCTTGGTTTTTTATTTAGCAGTAAATAAACTGATGACAGATAAGACATCAAACATTTTTATTTGAATATATCATTTAATAGCTGAACATTATGGTTTCATAAAATATACCTTAAAAAACTTGATTGAATAATTAAAATTAATGGTGTAATTGTTTCCAAAGGAAGCAGAGGAAAATTTTATGAAATAACCCAAAAATGAGATAAAAATTCATTTACAAAAAAAAAAAAGAATAAATGCTTCATTGCCTCTTCTCAAGCTTTTATCACATCCTTCTTTCAAGTATGGATTTTACTAATTTAAAACAATGGGTTTTTTTTTAAAGAGGCTTTAACTCACCCAAATGGCAGTTAATAGATCTTCTTTGGTGGTTGGAGCCTTCTAATGAACCATGTTTTTAAAATTTTCAACATAAAATTGTAATTCGCCTGTTCACTGGCCATGTTATTGATTTTATATGCCATTCTCAAAGAAAAGCATTAAGCCCGTTTGCTTAGTAACAAGATGCATTATTGTCCAAAAAAAATGACTTCATCATCACTAAACCAATTTTCGATCAATGAAATGAGAAAATTATCCAGAATTTCAATGTACACATGTGCATTGATTGTTACCATATCCCCATGTCATTTAGATGATATGCAACCTTGTCCCAAGAATGACTTGGGAAATTTATTTGTTTTCTTCAGGCAGTTATGTTTATATGCTTTATCTGAATAGCACCTGAAAAAAGAAGTTCCAATATCATTGTTGAGTGTTGATTCATCACTGAATATCACTTTCATCCAATGGTTCACATGCCATGATTGTCAATCTTTAGCCCTCTTTGTCCTCATTTTCTTGTTTGTGTTAGTGTTGGTTTTAGTTTGACTTTTCTCTCTATAAATCTCATTTCATTCAGCTAATTTATGACAGTTCTATCACAAATATTGATTCTTATTTTGACCCATTAGTTTTTCATTTGTTTTGTTGTACATTTTCTATTTTCATGGCATATAACTTTGAGTTTTCTATCCTGATACTTTGATATCTTTTATGGTCTACCAATATTTTTTCCATTTTTTAAACATCTCATTTCTTTTATATTTGCATCAAATTTTAGACACAGCTGAAAGGGAACAACCAATGTCTTTCACCACAATCTACCATGGATTGCCTTCTTCAATAAGTTTTATGATTCTTTCTATTGTTTTAGTTAACAGTTCTTTATTGGGAACATATTTCCTTTCAACTTGGTATGCCCAACTGCTTGTTGAAGCCTGCAAGAACTGTCTTTTAACTGAAGACCAATTTACGTTTCTAGGCTTCTGTTGGTATTTGTTTTAAGAATACATATTACAAGATCATTCCATAAATTTTTCCTCAATATTGAGTTATCTCATATCATTTTCCTCTGCATTGCTTGGAAAAAATTATACTTATAATATAAGTAATTTAATCTAGTTTGTTTAAAGTATATTTTATGAAGGAAGAATGTAAGGTTCTAAAAGATAGTTGCATCCTATCTATAATTAGTTTATTTACTGCTAAATAAAAACTGAAAAAGAACATCCTCTAATTCCATAATTCTTCCCAGAGGTAGTTTATGTCTCTTACTTTATATGCATATGCACACATTTTTCTATTTCTTTATCAAAATAAATACATATCTATGAATGTATGCAGATAGATATATAGATGGTCATATACATATATCTTTGTAATAAATATGAAGTTTATTTACACATGTTTCCAAGTATACATATATATGTTTATATATAAGTGCCCATGGTGCAACAGTTATCAATGAGCTTGATAAGCTGAGTTGAAATTCTTGATAAGGCTGTAAATTTCATTCCACACTGATGTCCTTGGAAAAGGAATTGTTGCATACATATATATATGCTGGATACATACTGATGCAATAATAATTAAGACGCCCGATGATAAAGACACAGGAATAAACGACGTACGCAGGAAAGAAGACGCAGGAAGACTTCTTTATAAAATATTTTACCTCTCACTTTATTTGTAAGGTTTCGAAAAGGGTGACTCAAAGTTTGCATGTGAGAGGTAGCTGGGGACTGAACATTACTGAAATATTTTGACCCCGAAGTTGTGGCCGTCAGCGTTGTGTCTTTCTCGTTCTCCATGGTTGCTCAACCGGACCCTGGAGTAAACTCTTCTGTGTGCTGGCTTTCCCTACTACATCGCGTCTACTTCCGTCTTCCACTGTACTGCTTGCCCTCCTTCTCGCCTATCTCCCACTGTCCTCAATTCATCGGCCTTATATTACCTTCAAACTCCCACGCAGTAATATAGACACGCCTCAATGCCTACGCAACCTCTTCCGATTTCCAGCAACCGGGATGTGTCACTTCCTTCCGGTGCACCACCTTGAATGGCATTTTTGGCCGGGTCAAAAGGTCAAAACATAACAGAATGACTCCATACTTTTCTAGACTAAAGGCAAATAGTAGGATTGACTAGGCTCTTTAGTCCTGGTAAAGAATCTGATTTTGGCAAAGGAAAAATCTAAATTCAAGACCAGACAAAAGTTCTTTGGGGAATCTATGGCTCAGTGATGTCCCTTTCTTCTGCTATCAGCTCATCCCAAAAAGTGTGATTGGTCCTACGCAAACCTTCTCTACTATAAATAAAATTGCCTTTGTAAACAATCTTGCTGTTCACATCTGAACTGTCGGTACACATAGTTGGATTCTCTCTGGTATAAGATGTATCCGAAATCGTCATTTCTATTTATGAATTTTTCTCGACAACACTCGTCACTTCCAAAAAAAATTGACCAATCAGAGACGAAGACTGAAAGCATATAAAATCATTTGCAACTGTCCTAAAAAGCAATTGCTATTAGAACTTTCTGTCAGGAAAACCTATCATTTGGATTTTAAGTCTAGAGGAAATCTATAGAGTAGGATAACCAACACTGGATTCTATGAACAACAGAACAACTAAACTCCTACAATGGCAAAAAGGATTTTAACACACATTCATCCTGCACAACAGAGAATGACTAACTCATATATATAAATATTTTTTTTATTTGTCCCTTTGGCTTAATTTGGTTGGGTTTGGTGACTTTGTTTCAACTTCATGGGTTATTTAATTCCAAAGCCATTATTGTTTAAGGACAGTAGTGGTATTACTTAACCCATTGTTATGAAGGAGGATGAAGGTGTTAATACCTTTCTGAAGGATATTAATTGAAAAGTGAACATTAATAGCTTTACTGGAGTTTGAACTTGCAAACTATAATGTCACAATCCAGCATGTTTGTGATTGCACTACAGGGACTTTCTCTTATCCCTCCAGATGAATGTATGTGTATGTGCATGTAAGTATATATGCTGTGTGTTTAAAAGTATTGAGACTAAAACTGCATTTACCAAAAGAGAAATGAACAATGAATGAAAATTTAATTTCTTTTGAAATAGGCCCGTGATATTTGAGATACTTATTCCATTTTTTCATTGATTGAAACTTTTCTTTTGATATCGTTCAAAGCAGCACTATGATATTCCTTCTTCCTCATGAGATTAATTTTCATTTTAGGAAACAAGAAAAGGTTGCATGGATCTAGGAATGGTAACAATAAAAAATGTTACAATTGCACAATCCTGTGTTTTGCCAAAAAAACTAAGTCTGATGATTTTGAAAAGTAATGCACTTGCACAATCTTGTATTTCACAAAAAAAAAAGATTTGGTGAGTATGAAGAGTGCTGCATTTGCACAATCCTGTGTTTTGCTAAAAACTGCTGATCAAAGAGTATCAAGACATATATCAGAAAATTATATATCCTTAGAGTCAATCTTATCAAGTTATTTTTCTCTATTATCTTCCTTTTCTGAAACAATCAGATTTTATTCTAAACCTTACACACACATTATATATATATATATATATATATATATATATATATATATATATATATATATATATATATAAGTGTGCATATTTAGACTGAAATTTTTTATGCAAACAAATCTTATTGAAGAAGGAATGTCTTATTAATTTTTTTTTTCTGAATTTCTTTGGCTTTTTTTTTTACTAGGAAACATGTATAAATTAAGAGACTGTAAGAGTTTTTGATTGTTTTTATTTTTGTTTTTTGCTCAAGCACTCTCAACCTTTTTATAACCATTATCAAAAACAGGATAAAGATTTAGATATCTGTGTTGTTTTTGTTTAGATAAAAAGATTTTAAATTGTTTCTTGTATTTCTCATTAGCAATGATAATGATTTTAATTATATTGTACATTCATACATCCCTTTGTAAGAAAACAAAGGAAATTCACAAAAAAAATAAACAAGTAATTCTTTGTTTATCACTCCCAACAAGATGTATTTGCATATGCATATTTATTTATATGAATAAATGTGTATATATATATATATGGAGATAGATAGATAGATTGAGAGGCATAATATGTACACATAGATAGATAGACATAATAAATATGTACACATAGATAGATAGACATAATAAATATGACTTTGTTCAACAAAGAAAGTATCCAATTTCCTTACATTTCTGTATGTAGATAGGTAAGTATGATTGTGAAAAGATATACACAAATATACAAACACACGTTTTTTTATTGTTTCTTATAATTATCATAAATCTTACAACCTAAAGCCTGACTTTTGGGTATGTCTCATGATTTCATATTCTTCTTTTATCTTAAAAGATTGTGTTTTGTCTCTAAGTGCACATTAGTTATTTGTTCATTAATTACTTGGTAATCTTAGTCACCACAATGCTTAATCAAATTAACACAAGACATATTGTAATTACATTTTTACTTTTTCATTCTTATAGTTCTCCAAGTAAAATATTTGAAGAGCATTCAATTACAAACTTCTTCTGTACCATAATTGTTGTTACATTTACTGTATAAAATATATATGCAAATGTAACAACTATTATAAGACAATGTAATATTTTCAAAAAAATTTTTCTTACTCATATGCTTAAGATATATTTATGTATACATACTAATAAAGTTTCATCTGATGGCTGTATTTTCTTTTATGTAGTTGATATGTAAAACTTATAGCAATGAAATGGTCATAAGAAGGTGAAATTTTCATATAATTCAGAAAAATATGAAATTATGAACACTAGAAATCTATTACTTTAAGTTTCATCAGATAGAAAAATTGCTGAACTAAAGAAGTGAATTGATATCAAAGTGTAGATATATCAATAAGTTTTTCATCTGTTATTTACCACCTGAATCATTCCATGCCATATGCACTTCCATCTTAACATGACTTTTTACTGCTATATAATTATGATTCATTGGCAACTTTTCTCACATTTCCACTGATGATTGAGTACACCATATGAAGCCTGATTTTTAGTATTCGTAATTTGATATTTTGTGGGGTTTTATACTAGCTATACTGTAGTAGCTTTAATCACTTTTTCTTACTATATTTTTTATTTGAACTTATCAATGGGTCAAATAGATCTGTTTAAAAATCATTTGTATTTGATAGAACTGTAAAGAAGTGGTAGTATGTTGTTACAACAAAAATGTTTAGTTATGCTCTTCTATCTGGGTGAGGCTTTGTACTTTTTAAACAACCCTTGGATATATATATATATATATATATATATATATATATATATATATATAAACAAAAAGGAAAAACAGAATTATGAGGATCATTAAATAAGTTTCCAGACTTTTCGTATGGGCACTTTTATTGATAGTACACACATGGAACTCTAGTCCCCTTCCAAGTAATATACTCTGGCTGCAATGCACTTGTTGAAGCATTCCAACAACTTCTGGAAGGCCCCATAGAGGTCCTCTTGTGTGAGCTTGTCAATGACCTTTGTCACAGCCTCTTTCATCTCCTCAATTGTCTCATAATGACAGCCTCTGAGCTTAGGGAATAACCAAAAGTCACAGGGAGCAAGGTCTAGACTATAGGGAGGCTGAGGAACTGTGTTGATGTCCATCTTGGCCAAATAGTCTGTGACAAGGATGGAGTTGTGGACTGGTGTATTGTCCTGGTGGAAATGCCACTGACCTGATTTGAAGAGTGCTGGCCTCTTCCCTAGGAATTTCTTCCTGAATTCCCTTAAAACCTCAACATAGTAACCCTAACCCTAACCCTTTGACCAATCAACTCAGGTGTATTGACTTCCAAATTCCTCCCACACCTCTCATCATCCCTCACAGACTCCCTGCCTTCCTTGAATCTCTTATACCACTCAAAAACTGATGCTTGATTCATGCAAGATATTCGAAAAGCAGTTTGAAGTATTCCATACGTTTCTGTTGCATTTTTTCCAAGTTTAAAACAAAATTTTATTGCATATTGTTCTTCTAAAGTGTCCTGATATCCAGATTGCATTTTTGAAATTCACCAGCTGTAACAATCAGGCTTTAGTAGGGTGTATTCCAATTGCTGCTGTAGCTGTTCATTTGAACCTGAAATCATAAAATTTGGCTAGTTATCTCATAAGATGTATAGCAATAACATACTGAATTTTCCAGAGTCTACGACAATTTTAAATGCCTGTACAAAAACCGTCTGGAAACTTATTGAAGGCACCATGTATATTTACAGGGTAAAGCAGGTATGTTCATTTTAGAACACACTTTTAACAACCCATAAATGAAAGGTGACTAAATGTAATGCTATATGGCATGCACCAAATTTTAACATTCTCATTTCTCTTGCAGATGTATTAATATGCGAGCTTACAATTTCATAGAAGAAATGAAAAGCCTTTCATAACTTGTTACACTAGCTGCCAGCCCTGGCAGTTTCCTAAAAGTAGTGCTTCTTATTAACAGTTAAAAAGGAACTAGAGGCCTCAGGTAGGAACATGTCATCTGTAGCTCTGAGAAAAATACTTCTTATAGTCAGACAGCATAAGAATGGTCCAATCACAATTCCAACCACAAACTCTGTATTGAGGTGCATTACTAAGCAGCTCATGGTGACAGAATCAGACATTTGGTATATGAAGACATCAGGTACTTATTTCAGCAAAATTCTACACACTTCATGGCCCACAAGAAAGTTCCTGATCATATCATCCCCTTACATGAGTACTTTTATCTTTCCATTTTGAATTGGCTATTATGTCAAGAGGGAAACAATGTTGAAGGCTACCATTTTGAACAAGATGGTCAGTATGGGGGTGAACCAGCTTATTCAGATATGCAGTAATTTCTAAGACTACATTAGGGAGGTCCTTGAGATCGAGAGCAGTTTTATTGCACAAACCTTTTTTTTTTGGTACAAAGCTTGTTGAAAATATAGTGATTTTTTTGTCTTGAATATCTTTGTTTTTCTTTACAAGAAAATTTTTTAAATTCAAGAAATTAAAATTTAAATGAAGATGTGTGCATAACTGATCAACTTATATAATAAAGTGATTATGTCTAGAAATCTAGACTTTGTCAGGATGAAAAATTATCAAGCTTATCTCAAAAGTTTCAGGATTAAATGATTTGGTGAAACACAGGATTATGCAAGAGCAGCACATTCCATACTCACCATAATTAGCTATATATGACTTTTTATTGTTTACCAAACTTAATATTTATCTCATGTGTAAGAGATTTGAAGATATTAAATGAAATAAGCCAGAACAGCTTCATAGGAGTTTCAGAGATGCTTCTACTAATGAACAAATGTGTTGGATGTAAAGGGAATTGTTTGGAAGAAAATTGACATTTCATATATTGTTTATTTCTATGTTTTTAAATACAGTTTCAGTCTCTATGCTTTTTGAATATACCTTTTATTCTAGGATTTGTTCTCAATTATCCTCACACACCCAGTATTTATCGAAGAAAAGTCCACAATTGGAAAATTTATTTAATCCAACTTAAATATTTATGTTAATTATTAACTAATGTAATACTTACTTTTATTTGTGTGAAGTTTTATGAGAAAAGTGAATACATAGCTAAGTCAAATTCATATTGCACATATTCAAGCACTTATACACATATATACATATCATCATCATCATGTCATGCTGGTAGCACGGATATCTCTGACCCTCTCTCGCCACTTTTCCCTATCGTTCATCGCCTCAGGCAGGTCTTCTGGACAGCATCCCGTATCCTCACATAGTTGCTGAATGTATGTTTGTGCTGGTCATCCTGCTTTTGCACGGCCATGTGTGGGGGTCCATAAGAGTACATCACTGATGAGTTCGTCTCTGCTTCTCCAGCAGTGTCCTGCATGTCTCGTTCGTCTAACTTGAATAGTTTTTGTGATAGGAGGCAGGTGGCCGTACAGTTGGTGTCTTGTGGGGTGTTGCCGCCCGGACCTGTTCAATATTGCTTGCAGCATTCTTATATACATATATAGACCCAAATAAAAGCACAACTAAATTAATTCTTAGCTTAGGTTCTTTGTTTGCTTTTCTTTCAAAGAATTGTTGTCTTCGAAGATTCATTACTTTTCAGGTGTGTAACGTTGGTTATTTGAAGCGACGTCATTCCATGTCGAAAAGTTTTTGTTGACTGTATTGTTATTTGTCAAACGTGTCCTTTTAAACAGCATCTGCTTATTTACAGTTATAATATTAGTATTTACACAAAGACAGCTTTTTATTCTCAACCAATGAAAAACTTCCTTTTAATTATTCTTAAAAATTAATACTTGTGAGAAGTTATATTTATTTTATTTATTTATTTAAATTTTGTAATTTTGTTTTATATTGCCATATTATATTGAAGGAATATCTATTTCTAACACCACAGCATATTCAAAATTACTAAATTTTTGTTTGAAAAGACTGAGCTAACTAATGTCTGTAAAAAAAGATAATGATGGTATCATTTACTAGTCTTTAAAAGAATCCATTTAGTTTTCCATTTATCGTTAAACTTTTGATAAACATCATTTTGGAACAATTCTTTGCCTCTCTGGCTGAATTCATAAAAAGATAATCTCTTCCTTTGAGCACTTGCACATCTAAGTTCAAGTTATTCATGAAATGATTCATGAGTATTTTTCATTAAGCTGGCAGAAAGTAACTGAGTATCAATTGACTTGCATTAAGTTCAGCCTTGGTTTTATGGATTACTTAAGTATATCTATTTAATAAAAACAAGACACTGACCTTTACTGAGCTGAGAGCCACAGAATTCAATAAAATGCCAAGCAAATAGGAAATGAACTGATGAAGAGTATCTGCTTTGGACACAAACAATGTAACAATTTCTCACAGAAATAATACGTGATGACAGAAGATCGTTGGTGTCCGGTAACTGCATCCCATTTGTCATTTTATTCCTTCCGACTTTTTTTTCCCTTTCTTTCTCCAAAGAAGAAATCAGAATTGAGAGATTAATTTTCATGGGTAGAAAGAATTTATTCCTTTCAAGATATTGCACCAAAAAGTCATTAAACATTTTTTTATTTTCTATGCCATTAAAAATGATTTTGAATTTTTTGGTCAACTCAACTCAACTGAAAAGATCTTTTCTTTTCAAAAATATATACAATTTTAAAATTAATGGTAGAGAAATTAAAAACTTCAGTTTTTATCATTTCTAAAAAAGTTTATCAATTTTTTTTTAAAAGAAAGGAAAAAAAAGACGCATTTAAAGTATAATATGAAGTGTGATCATAAAGTACTGAGACTAAATCTTTAAATTTTTAGTGTTCTGGGAGTTGCCTCCTCTGCACCCTCTCTGAAAGTGAGGTACAATCTTACCTGGAAACTTACTGGTGGCCATTATTAGCACTCACCATGTGGTCTTGATAGAACATAGATAAATACATTGTTCCAGTATAATTATTGTTGGATCTCTATATACCATTTCACACTGAACTGCTCCACCTTTGGAGATCTGTACCCCTTCATTGGTATTACTCCCAGATTCACTCAGATGAGGAGTAGTTGTACCTGTTAGGGTCCTATCTATGGGTCAAATAGATCTGTTTAAAAATTATTTGTATTTGATAGGACTGTGTGCAAATAAAAAACTCTTAAGAAACAACTACATGAAAAATGTAAATATGAATGTACAGTAAACATAATTCCTTAACTAAAAGGCATGAAATAACCCAAAAGAGGTTGACATGCCATTAAAATCAATCATTTAAATTTTTACAATTTTGAAATTCAAAGTTTAAGCGATGACATACAGTACAGCAAAGTAACTAATATAATATATAATAATATGGTATTTAGATGTTTAGACTACCACTTAAACATATTGTAAATGAGACAGAGCTAATTTGAAAAAGATTATAAAAATGGCCTCAATACTTTTTGAACCGCAGTTTTTCTTATTTCCTAATCTGAAAATTCCCCTTAACAGTAAAAGTTGAAGAAATACAAAGACATAAAAAGACTTACAAATACTCAGTTTCCCACCAAATGAGCAGATACAGAAGTTCTTTGACCAATAGAAAATTCAGAGGAATAAATGTATGTGTCATAATGGTAACAAATAGACACTCATACCTCCTGTTGTGACTCTGCAGAGGTAAAAATTGACTAACGCAAGAAACTCTTTTTAACTACCCGAAAGTTCATTTACTACTAAAACTTAAAGGTAGTCGCCGGGAGAAAGAAAGAGAGTAGGGAAACTGAAACGACCATATTAGCCAGGCAAAGAGAAGCAATATATTATGTTGAGAAAGAGAGAGCAGACGCAGATCTTGAATTTTCTTGCTGGTTTTCTGCTGTATTTTAACATGCTTATCCACTGGGTCACATCTAGTCTAAAGCCTCCATTGGAGTGCACCCCCCTCATAAACTTTCACCTCCTCACATATTCATGGCTCATGCTCAACTCATGTCTTTACCTTGTCATGTCTCACTGTCAACTCCTGAAAACAAGTCATCCCATCCCTTCTGCCTGGTGTAGGCAAGAGGAACATCTGCTTCCCCTGGCTCTATGCATGCATACCAGATCTTGGGACCTCCAGTTTTCTTTAGTCCTCCTTAATTGATGCAGTCATTCACCCATGACTGGCTAACCCACAAGTGCCTTAGCCAAATTCACTCGGAGGTTAACTACTTGCCTCCTTGTCTGATTTTTTCCCTTATCTTTTTCTTCTCTCTCTCCTACCTTAAAAATTAGCTTTTCATTTTCTTTATAACTTACCACATCACGTTACGCATACTGAAAGTCAAGGAGAACATTAATATTCATAGAAAATTAATATTTCACTCACTGTTCATTTTTTGGTCTTTTTAAATACAGCTTCAGTCTTAATACTTTTTGAACACACCTTGCATATTGCAAAATATAAAATAATGCCAGTAATTCCCAAATGTCAATAAAAGGTACTTATGAATTTTGCTAATGTATTAATATCTTTTTATATTATTGATAGAAGATGCCTATATAACATCTTTTATTTATTGCAAGTTTTAGATGAAGCATTGTTAGTCATAATTATAAGTACTTTTGACTTGTATTTTCTTTTATATTTCTTATTTATGTTTTCTTGATTCTGTTGACTAAAAGGCTAAGTGAATTAAGCCAACAGAAAATGCTAGCCTAAATAAAGAAGAAGAAGAAGAAGAAGAAGGAGAAGAAGCATGATGAATCGATTGGATTCCTGTTGGAACAGCAGTCCATGATTAAAGTAATACTCCTATTTGAAAAAGTGAATGATTCTAACCAGTATTTCATAGTTATTGCCATTATTTTAAGAATTTAGATAATTAAAGAAATGTTATTAAGCATCAATATAAACTCTATGAAATTATCATTCAGTTGCAAACTGGACAAGAAATTACTTTATTCTCTTAAGTAGAACATTTGAAGTGTTTTACTTTGCTATGATGTACTATTACTTCTGAGTTAAAGTTAGACACTCATGTACACACACATAAGCATAACAAAGATTTTAGTAACATATTGATAATAATAATAATAATAATAATAATAATAATAATAATGACCATATTACCTAATGGTATATGCACAACCCAGAATCAATCCAGGAGAATGAGATGCTCAAAATTCTCTAAGATACAAACAGATCACCTAACCCTGGCCATTGCACTTAGAATGATCCCTAAAGCTTTGGTAAAAGGGGCTGAAAATTAGAGGACAAGCATTATTAAAATTGGCTAAAATTTTGAGAAGAGTCCTGGAGACCTGAGGTGACATGCTATCACTAAAACTCCAGGGAAAGACTATCAGCTAATTCTGGTGTGAAAAACTTACAAGGAATATAATAGTAATAATAATGATAATAATAAAAATGACATAGACAGACTGTATGTTTCAAGAAAAGAAGGAGGCAGAGGACTTGCCAGCATTGAAGATACCGATGATGCATTAATACAAAAACTCAAAGATTACATTAAAAAATGTTGAAGAAGACTGATTACAGTGACCAGAACCAATACAGACAACACAAGCATCAACAGAACAAAGATAATCAGAAAACTTAAGTGGGAAGAAAAACAAATGTATGGACATTTCAAGCAACAACCAAAATATCAAGCAAGAAAACTTGGACATTGCTGAGAAAGGAAAACCTTATTAGAGAAAATGAATTTCTTCAAATAGCAACACTGAACTATACCTTAAGGACTTACTATCTCAAAACAAAAATAGATAAGACATTATAAAATATCTGATGTAGGCTATGTGGAGATAGGGATAGAGTGATCAATCATATAATAAGCCAATGTAATCAGCTAGCACAAAAGAGAATAAGAATAGACATGACTGGTGGAGAAGGTGATCCACTGGGAATTGTGCAAGAAGTTTGAATTTGACCATACAAACAAATAGTATTTGCACAACCCAGAATCTGTTCTGGAAAATGAGATGCACAAACTTCTCTGGGATTTTGAGATACAAACAGGTCACTTAATCTCGGCCAGACAACCTGACCAGGTGATAATCAACAAAAAAAGAGAACCTGCCAAATAGTGGACTTTGCCATCTTGGCTGACTACATGGTGAAACTGAAAGAAGGTAAAAAGAAAGATAACTACCTAGACTTTACAAGAGAACTGAAAATACTGAGGAACATGACGGTGATTGTGATACCCCTTGTAATTGGTACACTTGGCACAGTCACCAAAGAACTGATAAAGGAGCAGGAGGAATTGGAAATAAGAGGACAAGTGGCAACCATCAAAACGACTGCATCATTAAGATCAGCCAGAATACAAAGAATAGTCCAAGACACTTGGGAAGACTTGCTGTCACTCAAATTCCAGTGAGAAACCATCAGGTAACACTCATGTGAAAAACTCTCAAAGGATTAAAATAATAATAATAATCATAATAATAATAATGGAAAGAAAAACAACAAAGCGGATACTTTAATCTACAATCTAAGAAAATTACTCATAACCTGAACATAGCAGAGAAGGAGAAATCTGAAGAGATAAACTAAGTCTCTTTTAATAGTAACACAAAATAATGCCATAAAAACTGATTGTATTCAAGCAAAAATAGATAATACATAATTGAATAGTAAGTATAGTTTATGAGGTGACAAAGATGGAACAGGTAATCATATAATAAGTGAATACGACAAACTGGTACTAAAGGAAGACAAAAGTTGATGTGACTAGATGAGAAAGGTAATCCACTAGGAATTGTGCAAGAGTTTAAAGTTTGGTTATGCTGACAAATTGTACAAACACAAACCAGAATCTGTCCTAGAAAATGGGGATGCAGGAAATTCTCTGGAACTTTGAGATATAAAATGATCACCAAATCTTGTCCAGAAGATGGGATCTAGTGGAAATAAACAAGAAGGAAAGAACTTGCTGTCTAGTGGAATTTGCCATTCCAGTGGGCCATAGATTGACAATGAAAGAAAACAAGAAGATAGACAAATACTTGGATCTTGTCAAAGAGTGGGAAAAAATGTGGAAGCAAATATAGTTGGTGTCCAAAGAACAGAAAAAGCCTGGAAAAGAGACTGGGGAAAGTGGAGATCAAAGGAAGAATCAAAGCAATTCAAATCATTGCACATCAGTCAGAATAATTAGAATAATTATGGAGACCTAAAGAAATTTACTATTTATCAGATTTCTGCTAAAACTAGTGTGAAAAATACAGAAGGAGCTAAATAATAATAATGTTCATACAACCCTATCAATATTTTTGTAGTGATTCAATTTCATCAACACTTCTGATTGAATTGTGTGCTAAAGCATAAAAAAATAAATTTACAATGCTTGTAAATTCAATAATAGAAATGATGTACATTTTTCTATGATGTTATTCAAGTGTCATGTTGTAATAAGGATAAGGAGTGAATGAAATGAAAACCATCATGCTCTTTCACTTGGGACATTTAACAAAAATTAAACCCTGATTGGTTTTTTTTGGTTTAGTGCTATGGTATATCAACCATCATGGGTTATCTAATATCAAATCCTGTTCATATATACGTGGTACTTTCAATAAGTTTCCAGACGGTTTTTGTACAGGCATTTGGAATTGTCGTAGACTCTTGAAAATTCAGTATGTTATTGTTATACATCTTATGAAATAACTGGCCAATCTTTATGATTCCAGGCTCAAGTGAACAGCTACAGCACCAATTAGAATACACCCTACTAAAGCCTGATTTTCACAGCTGGTGAATTTCAAAAATGCAATTTGGATGTGAAGACACTTTAGAAGAACAATATGCAATAAAGTTCTGTTTTAAATTTGGAAAAAATGCCACAGAAACGTATGGAATGCTTCAGACTGCTTTTTGGCCATCTTGCATGAATCAAGCATCAGTTTTTGAGTGGTATAAGAGATTCAAGGAAGGCAGGGAGTCTGTGAGGGATGATGAAAGGTGTGGGAGAAGTAAGGAGGTCAATACACCAGAGTCGATTGGCCAAAGGGTTAGGGTTAGGGTTACTATGCTGAGGTTTTAAGGGAATTCAGAAAGAGATTCCTTGGGAAGAGGCCAGCACTCTTCAAATTGGGTCAGGACAATGCACCTATCCACAACTCCATCCTTGTCACAGACTATTTGACCAAGATGGTCATCAAGACAGTTCCTCACTCTACCTATACTCCAGGCCTTGTGACTTTTAGTCATTCCCTAAGCTCAGAGGCTGTCATTATGAGACAATTGAGGAGATGAAAGAGGCTGTGACAAAGGTTATTAACATGCTCACACAAGAGAACTTCTGTGGGGCCTTCCAGAAGTTGTTGGAATGGTACAAGTTTATTGCAGCCGGAGGAGATTACTTCTAAGGGGACTAGAGTTTCATGTGTGTACTATCAATAAAAGTACCCATATGAAAAAAGTCTGGAAACTTATTTAATGATCCTCATACATATTAAACATACCAGATGATTTGTAAGCACATTTTCTTGATAACATTCTTAAATGAGCCTAAGCTCTTTTCTGCACACAGTTAAATGGTTTCAAGTATTGCTATATAAAAATCACAGTTTAACATCAGTCATTTGTTTGCAAACCCTTTTTTCCACTTGACTGATAAATAGGACCCTATCAGGTGCTACTACTCCAAGTAAGAGTGAACCTGGGAGCTATGGCAATGAAGAGGTACTGTACATTCCCCAATGCTCCAAAGCTGGAGTCTTGCCATTAGATTGTTTAATGTTATATCTGTAGGTGGGGTTTTTACCCCTCTGCAGAGATGCAGTCAGTGTATTCTACAGCCCCATGTGAAGGGGTCCATGTACCAATCATATACATGTATAAAACCTTGTCATTTCCCCATACTAATAATCTATCATTTAATTTAAAAGGACAGGATAAGAAAGAAAGTGAACAGTGAAAGAAATATAAATATATTGTTTGGGTTTAGTTTATTTTCTTTGTTTAATGGCACATCAACCTTCTTGGGTTATTTAATGCCAAAGCCATCCTTGTAAAAGAACAGGTTCAGTTTTAATTTCTTTTTTTAATTGCATATCAACCTTCATGGGTTATCTAATGCCAAAACCATCCTTGTAGAAGGACAGTAGGGGTACTATTTAACCCATAATTGGGGTGGGTATAATGAGGTTCATACCATTCCCAAAGATTATCGTCTAAAAGTGAATGTAATAGCGTGACTCAAGTTAGAACTCGCTTTGACGCCACTGCTATTCAGAACATTAGCCACTACACCATCAGAACTCCAGCCTTTTGTTTGGAAAATTGTACAAAGAGTAACGTTTTTTAAAACTTTCTAAACTTTAAGAATCCTTACATAGTTTGAAAAGGTATCTGACTGATTACTTTTGTTGAGTAAACCTTTAAATATACAAATTACATATGATTATTTATTATATCAGATTATAACATAGATGTAAATATAATTTATGCATATCTAATTTTTTGGTATTGGATAAAAATTTAATAAAGTTGTAGAAATTAGTTTTAAAATCCCTACTGATTCGATCATTTGTATTGAACACTTTTCAATCAAATAAAGAAAGCATTTAAATCTTTTAATTTGATATTATACATTGCATAAAAGTATCTGCAGAGTGAGATTCATCAAATACATTTATCTCAATTTTGTAATGAAATTTATGCAATTATTGCACATGTAATGTGTAGAATTTCCACTGATCTACTTAATTCAAGATGAATATTGACATATAACATTAAGAATAATACTAATACTAATGATCAGTTATAATTATAATACTTTTAACAGTAAGTGTTACTCATGATGTTTCCTGTCTAATTAGATGACATCTATTGAGGATTTATTTCCGTGTGTAACAAAATAAGCTGTGAATGAACATGTAAACTTCTGAGCAACAGTCTCTAGTGTAACTGTTCAATACAAAGGTTGGTGGCTGAGGTTGTATGGTTATAGCTGCACTTGTCTTCTTTTTCTTCTGTTCAACAACAATCAAGTTCTTTTCTCCTCTGTGCTGAAGATGTCCCCACACCACAACCACATTCAACCCACCTCTAGACACAGCAAGCTACAGCTGTCGGTTCCCAAATGCCTACTTTGGTATAAGCAGACTTCAGGTCACGTTTACTGCTGGGCCAGAACCCCATACAAGATATCTGTTGAGATGTGTCAGTCCTGCATGTGGTAAAGAAGGCCAAGCTAAGACAGTTTTTGCTGTGTGAAGAAAGCATATGTATTTGGCATGTTGGCTCAGTCCAGACATCTTTTTTGGCAGACAGTCCTTCCAGGAAATGTCCAAGATCTGACACAAGCACTACAGGTGAAAGCTATGTAACAACATCTGCAGCAGCAAGTTATAATTATATATATACGATATATATAATTATATATGAAACATATATAATTATACCACCCATTGGAGATGCACTTAGCATAATGGTTTGTGCTGAAGGATATGGAATCAGCAACCTGAGTTCAAATCCTGGATGAAGCTGTTTGCATTTTACTTTGCACTAATGCTCTTGGGAAAGGCTGGAAACTATCTGCAGGGGAATCTCCATCACAAAGTGGCAACGGTGACATAAAAGTGAGTTTTAACTCCAGTCACACTATTACATTAACTTTCTGACTAACATCCTTCAGAGAAGTATAAACCCCCTTAACCCCCAACTATGGGCTAAATAGTACCACTGCTGTTCTTCTACAAGGATGGTTTGGGGATCAAACAACCCATAAAGTTTCATATGCCAATAAACAAGGAAAGAAACCAAATGAATCTATCTGTTCTTGCACCAGTAGTGCAGGCTGGGTTCTTGAGCCTTGGTTAGGCAACCAGTCTCAAAGAAGGAAAAAATATTGACCTTGTGTCACATCCTGTCCATGGCGGAGGGTTTGGGTAAATATATGCATCGTAAGTAAGTAAAGTTACCGACCTTAGTTGAGGGTGAACCTAACCACTGGACCATTGGCCTAATGAGTTGAGTGTTTGCCAATGTTCTGGGAGACCGGGGTTCAATCCCAGGTCAAGTCATACCAAAGACTCAAAAAATGGTACTTGATACTGCCTTGCTTAATACTCAGCATTATAAGGTAAGGATCAAGGGTAAAGTGGAGCAGTCCAGAGAAAGGAGTAGCACCCCCACCTTGCACCTCGGTGTAGTAGCTATTGAAAAGGGATCCTTCTGGTCACCCTCGTCTATGGTCACCAACTATAGCCTTAGTAATAATACCTTATATAGTTATACAATTGTTTGTAACTACATACCTACCTACCTTAGGTTTGTGTATATCATAGTTTCACTTATAAATATACATGTGAGAGTAGGAAGAAAGAAAGGGTGTAAAGATCTTAAATACAGTCATTTATTCAACTTATTATCCACCCTAACAGGGGAAGTTCCTGAGGCATAATGGTTAAAGTGTTGGACTGTGGCCTCAAAGTAAGTGAGTTTGAACTGCAGTTGTGTTAATAATACATTCACTTTCAAACTATTACTGCAGCTATGGGTTAAATAGTATCATTCATGTTCTTCTACAAGGATGGCTATGGCTTTAAATAATCCATGAGGATTGATATGCCCTTAAGCAAAACAAAAAAATTAAACCAAATCACACTTACAACTATAACTAAAAAAAACAAAAATTAAAAATGAGGATAAAGAAATTTCATGCCACAGTCAACATGATTTAGTCAATCCCAGTGTTTTGTACCCATATCTCTCACCCTTTCTAAGTCTCTTGCTAGTCACAGTTTTACTTAGAGATTGGAAATTTTACTGTGAAGCCTTAAGATGTCAACCAAGAGGAAAATACCTTCATCTACACTTAGATCAGCTGAAAAGGAAAAGGTCTGTATATGATATATATAGCTGTCCAACTTATGATTGAATCAATTATGAACCATTGATCAGAACCTGACCCAGGTCAACAACTATTTGTCCACTGGTATGAAATGAAAACTATACCTCCCTGCCCATGCCAATGTATGCTTTTACAATGTGGATCAGAAGAGAATAATATTCATATATAAACATCTACATCATCATCATCATCATCATCATCAAATTGAGCAGTCAGCAAAGATTTCTTTGACCCTCTCTCTTTCTCAATCCTTCACTATCATCCATTGCTTCTGGCCGGTCAGCCAAACTACATCCAGTGTCCACACAAAACTTGTAAGATCTTGGTGGTCAGCCAACACTGGCACATCCATGTGGAGAGGTCCATAGAATAATGTGGTTTATGAATTCATCCTTGCTTTTCAAGCATTGCCCAGCATGTCTTGTTTATCTTACTTGGATTGTTTGTGTGATGCAAAGTATGTGCCTGTACAGCAGCTGATTTATGGGGTGCTGCTTCCAGGATTGCTTCCAAACAGCACGTAGTATTCTTGTGTAATTCCTATCTAAGTTTTTCTCCATGCATTCGGTCAAAATCCCTGTGGTGCATCCATACAATAATAATGACACAGCCAGAGCTTGGAAGAAATTCCATTTTATTTTATTTAAAAATAAGTGAGTCAAAAAAGAGAAGGAAGAAAGACCGAATAAGCCTCCTTTCTGACCTTTCACACCTGAAACCCCACTCTTTGTAAGATTTTGCTGCAAAATACTCAACTGCTGTAGTAGGACAAAGATTCTATTACAGTGGAAGTAAAAGCTTGATAAACAGTTGAAGTTGTTTCAAAAATATTCCTTAGTATGAAGTTATTAATAAATAAAAAATCAAAATTTATTTGTTTAATTTATTGCTTATTTATATATAAAAGTATTATATATAGTATGTGGATATGTATGTACCTAAAAAAATAAAGCATTAGAAATTTCATATTAATGGAGGTTGTTTCTAATTAAACTGTGGGTTTTTTCATACAATCAGCAAATAAAAATGATAATAATCATAAATGCCACAAACTAGTACCTGATCTTAATATTGCTGCATTATGGATGATCTTGCTTCTTCTTCTGATCTCCAGTTCACCCAGCCTCTTTTCCAGACCTTCGGTGACTGTTACACGGACACAATTATGACTGATCTCACCTTCACTTTCATTCTCCACAGATTTTTTACTCTTTAGCCAGATCCAAGTTTTTGTCTATCATTTCACTTTATTTCATTTTCAGTCTATGGTCTGCTAAAATGGCAAGATATTGGACAATATTGTTATAAAATTGGATAAAATATAGAAAATCTTCTAAAGCTTTTTTCTTCTTTATTATTATTATTATTATTTTACTCCTTTGAGAGTTTTTCACATGAGTGTTAGCTGATGGTCTTTCACTGGAGTCTGAATGACAATAAGTTACATCAAGTCTCCTAGGCTCTTCTCAGTATTCTAGCTGATCTTAATAATGCTGCAGTCCGGATAGTCTTTGCTTGTCCTCCTACTTCTAAGTCTTCCAGTTCCTTTACCGATCCTTTAGGAACTGTTCCAAATGCACCATTTACATTGGTTATCATGGTCATCTTCATGTTCCATAGTTTTTTTGTTCTCTAGCAAATTCTAAGAATTCAACTTTCTTTTCACTTTCGGTTATTTTTACTCTGTGGTCTACCAGGATAGCAAAGTTCATTATTTGGCAGGTTCTCTTTTTTTGTTGACTATCACTAGGTCTGGTTGTCTGGCCGAGATATGGGGATCTGTTTGCATCTCAAAATTCCAGAGAATTTTGAGCATCTCATTCTTCAGGATGCATTCTTGTTTGTATATATACCACTTGTTCATATTGCCAAATTTCAATTTCTTGCATAATCCCCAGTGGATCATGTTCCCCTCTCAGTTTTGTCTAGTCTTATATTTTGCACTAATTCACTGCATCCAGTTATTATGTAATTGTTTTGTCTCTATCACCACATGAGCTGCATTTACTATTTTGTTATGTCTTATCAATTTTTGCTTTAGTCTTTATGATGTTGTTTTGAGCTGCAATTAGAAAAGATTTTGTTTTTCTTTTAAGGTTTTCTTTTCTTAGTCATGTCCAAGTTTTCTCATGTGAGATTTTGGTTGTTTGTTGCATGAAATATCTATACAGTTGTTTTTCTTCCCATCTTTGTTTCCTAGTTATTGTTGTTCTGTTGAGCCTTGTGTTGTTTGTGTAGCCTTCTTTTCTTGACACATATAGTCGATGTCATTTCTGGGATGTAAGGCCTTATGCATTGTCATTAGTTTTCTTTTTCTTTGGTCCATTTTTGGTCCATTTGTTGAAATTCTTCCCTTGATCACTTCAAGAATGGTCCTGAGTATCTTATAAGGGAGACAGGACAGGTGTTTATCCCTTTGATGAGATTTCTACAATATAGTTTGGTTTTTAAGTAGTTTTCTCATTTTCCTGAGATACTCTTTTATAATTCTTTCTCTCATCTCCACTCTGCTTCCAATATTCCCAAATACTTGTAAGTTTCCTTTTCTCAGAGCATTCTGATTTTTTCTTGATTTAGTAGTTCTATCCTTTCTGTCATTTTTTGTTTTCTATTTCTCATTATCAGCATGGCACATTTTTCTCTGCCAAATTCTATCCCTATATCCTCACTGTATATTCTCACTGCTTCTATTAGGGTTTCCAATTCTTTTTCATTTTTGACAAAAAGTTTGGTGCCATCCATATACATTTGGTGCTTAATCATTTCTTGCAATTTAGTAAATTTGTATTTGCCAGTACATTTCCTACATAAGTGATTGAGTGGCATCATTACTATTACAAACAATAATGGTGATAGCACATTTCCCTGGAATATACCTCTCAGGATTTTCATCCTTGCTAAGTTTTTTCCTCTTGCTGTCAATTCCATTCTGCAGTTTTTCACAGATGCCTCAATAAACATTATGACTTTGTTGGCTATCTTGTACACTTTGAAACTGTCTATTATCCAGCTTAGTGGGACCATATCACATGACTTTTTGTAGTCACTCCACACTATAGCAAGATTTTTTGTCTTGTTTTACTCTCCTTGAGAGTGAGTCAATCAATGTATTGTAGATCTTCTGTTCTGCTTGTTCCCTTGTGGCATCCTTTCTGTTCTCTGGGGAACAGTCTATTATCAAATTGTAAATCTCTTCCCTAATTTATACTGTTAGTATTTTCCACATCATCAGTTGGCATGTTATGGGTCTGTCGTTTTTTTGGCTATTTTTGATCAAGATGGTATTTCCTTTGGTTATTCATTCCAGTATATCTGTTTCTTCAAAGCATCTATTTATTTAGATAGCCAGTCTATCATGGATGGAAGTGAATTTTTAAACAAGATTCTATGTATGCCATCATGGTTTCATGTTTACCAATTCAGTACTTTTTTGAGTGAATGAATTGAGGTGTATTTTTACCTTAAGTCCTTCTTTGAGTCCTCGTAACTCTTTTTTCTATGTTGTTTATCCATTTGGCTTTTTGGTTATGTTATCTTTGTTCCTATATTTTGCTCCAAAATTGCTTTGTTTCCTATTCATCTAGTTGTTGGTATATTTTTGTACATTCTACACTTACTTGCAGGTAGAATTTTCTTTTATTGTTTTGGAATGTCCTATTTTATCTTTATTGTTTGATACTTTCTCTGTATCTTTATAGTCTTCCTTTCTTCACCAGTACTTTCTGATTTATTGATTTATCACCTTGAGTTGTATCATTTATTTTAATTGTTGGGTTGCTTTTCTCTTTTCGTCCCAACATATTCCAATATTTTTCCTCTGTCTTAGCATTTTTGTTTGTTGTTGTAAATTTCTTATCTGTGTTTCCAGTCTTATTTACCATTCAGATTTTGAATTTCTGTTCATGTTCTTCAGGGGAACATTGATTTTATCACAGACTAATTTTTCTCCTGCATAAATCAGTTCACATACTTCCATGATTCCATTGTGATAAGTATTAATAATTTGTTTAATTTTTCAATTTCTGTCTTGACTGTTTTCCAGTCTTAGTTCCTGAGAGATGGTCATCTGGTCTTCTTTTCAGACATAATTCTCTTTATAATCTCTACATTCATTTTTTCTTCTTGTGTTAGTGTTTATTGTGTGGTATTTCTATTACAATTACTTTGCATTTCAATTTGCCAAGTTCCTATTCATCAATATTTAGCATCTCAGTTATTGTATAAGGGTCTTATTGACATGATTCCCAGTTTATTTGTTCATGTATTTCTAATATTTCAAGGTCAAAAAACCAACATTCCTTTATTTTTGTCCTAGCTTGGTCAGCAAGTCTTTGACTTGTTGTCTTAAATCTAGTGCATTCTTCCATAATTTCTATCATTCTTTTTTATACCCACTTTTTATTGGGTTGCTCCTAAAATAACAGTGAAGTGTAAGTTTGTTGTCTTCCATTGTCCATTCTCTGTGTTGGTGTCTCTGATTTGAGTGGGCGCTTAGTTTGTCATTTGTGTACCTGGAAAAAGAACAGCCAACATTCACAGAGTGCCATCATGTCCTTCAATGTTGGCAATCAAGAGAGCACCTGCTGATCATGACACCCAAATCTGTTGTCTGGGGTCCACATTGATTTATGTTTTGATTTATTATTTTTTTCATAGGTAGTATATTGTGGCTATACCAGACCCAGGGGTTATTTATTATCTGTGCTTCTGTCATGGACATGACTAAGTACCCTTAAAGTAAAAGAACTCTTAAATAAGTCTCAATAAAAAAATGCCTTCCTTTGTAAATATACTACGTTTTAACTTAGTAAAAGCCCAGAGTGGACTTTTTTTTTACGAGACTGTATAACAAATATCTTGTACTTTAAACTCTGAGCTATTAGGTGCCATTTCCATACTGTGAATTTCCCTCAGCTTTTAAGAATTTAATTATAATTCCTTGTTCCTGATTAGTAGTTTTGATTAACAAAGTTAGTCACTTGACTACCAAGAATATTCCATCTCCCCCCATGTTAATTCTTTACTTCTGATCATTTTTGGCATTTTTCTCACCCCCACCCCTATTCATTATGGCTCCTACTTATTTTCTGACCACTACTCTTAATTTCTACTTTATGAATTCAAATACAAATAATATACAAAAATCATATTGATAATACAAAAACATGCAATATATTTTAATAATAAAGCAAGAGATATTTTTAAAAATTATATTTTTGAGCCCATTTTGTGGGGGGGGGAGTCTCTTCTAAACATTATTGCTAATTGTAGAGTGGTGTTTTTTTAATTTTTTAGGGCTGCTCCCTCTTTTCCTTCTAGGCCCTTTTTTTAACGTCAGTCTTCCAAATGGGTATTAATTTACTCTTAGGAACTTTTTCTCATCAGCTCAAAGTGGTGGCCTTCACTGAAGTCCAAGTGATATCTAGTCTCCTCAAGTATCCAGAGCTCTTCTCAGTATTCTAGCCAATCTCAGTCATGCTGTCATTTGGGCTTCCTCAAATTTCTAGTCCACCAAGTCTCTTTTCCAAAAAACTGCAGGATTATTTTATGACTGCTATCACTGTTATTTTCATGTTCCATATCTTTGTCACCTCTCTGGCAAGGTCCAGGTATTTATATATTTCCTTTACTTATTATTTGTGATCTACTGGATTGGTAAAGTCTTCTAGTTGACAGGTTCTTTTATTTTTGTTAATTAATTCTAATTCAGTTTTCTTTTTTTTGACTGAGATTGGGTGATACATTTTAATCTAATATTATTAGTTGTAGAATTGTTATGAAAATAATGAAAATGATACTTGAACATATTGCAAAATCATTGATTTTTATTTAATAGAGAGAGAATAATGAAATTGAAACTCGCAGCAAAAAGGATCACTGGTATAAAGAGAATAGAAAGCAAAAGGGAAAAAAAAAGAAAAGCAAGAGAGAAATTATGAATTAGAAAAAGAAAAAATAAGAAAAAGGAAATTTAAAAAAATTGAAACAGGCAAGAAAAACAAAGAGGAAAAAATCATAAAAAAAAGGAAAAGAAAAAAATGGAATAATAAAAAGAACATATAAAATATTTGGGGTGGGAAATGTAGTAATATTTTTGAACTTTGGATCTGAACAGAGGCCATTTTGGTGACAGGGGGTATGATCTTTGAACTGACTTGGGAAAATAGAAGCATCAAATGTTGCAATAATCATCCAAAGGTCAACTGTTATGAAAAGGCAATGCCAATCTGAGATATATTATTAAAATGGATTTGGTCTTTTGCCAGTTGTTTAAGATCCCTGTTGCATTGACAAATATTCTCTTTATATATTTGATTACATCAGTAAAGCCAACATGGTGGGAATACATGGCAGTTAATAGTATTAGAATGCACTGTTTTCATCTAGGCAATAAAAACAATTAATACTATTGGGATAATTACCACATGTAACAGTGTAAGAGATTTATAGTTTTGGCAAAATTCTGGTACTAACTGATAAATGTTATAAAAGATTGTTTTCAAACACTTGTACATACATACATATATATATGAAGCATGTCTAAAAAAAGAAACCAAACTTTTACAAAAACAAATTTAAAGCTTTATCTTCAAGTTAATGTGACTTATTTCCAGAGCAATGGAGTCAGAGTTACAGCCAGAATCAAAAAATATCAACCAACTCATACTGTAAAATAGAAGAGCTGTGACTTGTAGGAGATATGTGACCGAAGTTCAAACACTTGCAAAAATAATGACTGACAGTCACGGGTCATGAGTCATTATTTTTAAGCATGAGAACTAAGGTATCAAGACGAATATAATGTGTTAAAAGAGAAAGGATTTGAAATTTTGTCCAATTCTAAATGTTAGTTGAGATATAGCCCTAAAAGGAAGCAATTGTATAAGTGTGGTTTGGCATGTGGACTCCACTAAAAGGGGCTTCTAAACCTCTCTCTTTGTGACTAGTATGAAATAATTGTTAAATAATTTTAAAATGATTGTGAAAAACTTTGCCCATGAATAAAAAGTGCCATTTCCTTTTAATCAACACTAAAATAGATGTGGGAATCTATAACATAAAACTGGTTTGTTAACTTTTTTCTCTCACCTTTTGAAGCGAATTTTGACACACTTGACTATATACTGTGACACCTAATAAATTTAAACTGTAATATAGATAATGTTAAAATTTTCTATTTCACAGATAATAATTTGATTTACCAATTTTTCAGGCTGTATTTTTACGATGTGTTTTAATTTGAAGTTCTTTGCAAATTTCAAAATATAACATATTCTATGATATCTATATATTAGCAAAGCAGCACCTAAAAAAATTCACAATGGTAAAAAGTATCAATGTCAACGATTTTTAAACGCTTTATAATAACCATATATAGAAAGTATTATGAGGTTGATTCTCCTTTTATATCAGGATGTGTTTGATCATCAGGCATTTAAGAAGTTCTTTTACTGTCTCAAATTCAAATAGTAAGCATTGAATGCAAATATTACTTCCTCCTTCCAGTTCCAAATGATGCATCTATTTTGGGAAGGTTGAAAGATTCTTATGAAATTATTATTCCCTTGCAAAGTAGACTGGACATTGTTTTACCCTCTAAGTTAGGTCATTTTATCAATATTGCTCTAACAATTTTACTACTATGTGCTGTTTTTGCTTGGTTACAAGTATGGGCATGTATGTATACATTATGAGAATTTTACTTATATATATATGTATATATATATATTTACTAATCTAATATCTACCAGCATTCACGGTACCAGAAAAAAAGAAAAAAAAACCTGCCAGGAACAAGAGATAAAAATATCTCGAATCACCGCCCTGGGGGAAAAAGAAAAAATATTATAGGACAAAAAGAAAGAAAAGGCCAACCCCTTCACACCCCTTAAAAAAAATCAAGAGATGTGCAGTCAGTTGGTCAAAAGAAAACTAAAACCTTCCATGAACCCTGCAATGCTACAATTACAAGAGTGCTCAACACGAGTGGAGCCAATTATAAAATTAACTTAATATATATATATATATATATATATATATATATATATATATATATATATATATTTAACTTAATATATATATATATATATATATATATATATATATTTATATATATATATATATATTAACTTAATATATATATATATATATATATATATATTTATTAATATGTAGATTGAACATAATATCCCATTAGAAGTGTCTATTAAATCGAGATAAGTAAATTTCACTTCTTGTGACTTATTGTAGAATTCAATATTAGAGAAACAAAGTTAAAACATTTTTTAAACTGCAATTCTACAGATTTAATTGTATCAAGGATTGCAGTTGATATTCTTAGACAGTTTTTCTACGCATTAGTAAATTCCATTAAAAAAATCTAGGATAAAGATAATTATAGAACAGAAATTGTATATTACAAAAATGTATAACTTCCAAAATAAGCAAAAAAAAAAATGATATACTTATATCTAAAGGTGATTTAAAAAAAAAAACAATAAATGTAATATTTCCCAAAGGAATATGACAAAGTTTCTGTGTAAATAAATATTTCTTATTTGTCTTCAGCATTGTTTCCTCAGTTATCTCAATAGCAGCTGCTGCAAAATCAATTGATCATTTGTTGTATAATTACAGAATGATTTTTTTATATAAATCATTTTTCGTTAATTATATTTTATCATTCAGTTTGGTTGGGTTTTGAACTATTCGGCTCTTAGTTCTGGTGCACAGACATTGGGTACAGTTCACGCTCGCGCACAGAGGATAATACAATCACAATTATCACAATAGACCCCAGATAGGAAATGAGACTGGAGTGTGAATGACATCATGCCTGGGAGCAATGGGCTGAGAATTGGAAGATTTTGAAAAAGACGTCAGGTGGGTTTTTATTGTGGGCCAGTCAAGTTGGGTCTTGGCTGTGGGCCAGTCGAGTTGGTAGTTTACTGGGGACCAGTCCAGTTGGTTGTTGAATGAGGACCAGTCGAGTTGTTAGTTGACTTGGGCTCTGTTGAGAGTTGAAGTTGAATTAAGACCATGGTGTTGAGAAGTTGAAGTCTGACCATGGAGTTCTGCAGATCTCTGCCGACAGAGATCTTAAACACTATGGGATGCGCAGCGCGTTTGTGGGGTCCAACCAGGCATTTGGAGTTTTGTTAGTATAGAATGATTAAGAATTGTATCTCTCTCTCCATGTGTCAAAGAACCGAATTCAGAAGTCAAGAAGTTAATAAACGTTCGTACCTGAACAACGGAGTCTCTTCTGTATTTGAGTCCTCCTGTGTTTTTACATATGTATATGTAAAGTTATGATGTGGCTATATAACACATTCAACATTAGGTTGTCATAAAAAACTCAAGAGATGATGATTTCTGCAAGCGCAAAAGAAACTAACTGATGTAAGGGAGTAATTTCTGGAATTTTAAAGCTTTATGATAATACTGGCTCAATTCACCAAGTCAGATGATGATAGTGAAGAAGCATGAGATGTAAAGATTAGTAAAATGAATCAACAAAAATAATCTCGGCTCGGCTTTGCAAATGAAGATAATGTTTTTTGTTTTTACTGTGGTAAAGGCTTGTTTCAAACCATTTACATTTCTTAGATGAGCTGATAACAGAAGAATGGTTCAATAGAATATCTCAGATTCTCTGGGCAACACTTGTCAGGTTTTTGCTTCTCTTTGATGAGATCCTTTAGTGAAACTATAGCAGCCAGGCTGTCTTACTATTTACTTATAGCTGGAAGGAAAAGTGAAGGATCCATGTTTTATGAAAGACATGGATCCAAGTAAAACATAACTTAATTTAGGATCTGAACTCAGCTCACCAGATCCATATCTTATGATGTAACTCCACTTTTATTTTTTATTTCACAAATTCTAAAACTTTAGAAAATACTGTCTTTTAAAATCTGATAGAATAATGTGACATTTTACAAGACCATGTTTTGATTCAAATATGTTACAATTAAAAATAGCAAAAAACATTCCATCTACATCAGGACTTATACATTGCCCACTTTCCATAAATATAGAAAATAAATAATTGATATCATCATCATCATCATGTCATACTGATTGCATGGATTTCTCTGACTCTCAACCTCCATCCATCCCTATCAGCCATATCCTCCGGTAATTCTTCCAAACTAGATCCAGTGACTTCACAGAGTTGACATGAATAAGTTCTTATTGGTTAGCCAACGCTGGTATGTCCATGAGTAGGGGTCTATAGAAGAACATTACTTATGAGTTCATCCTTGCTTTTCCAGCAGTGTCCTGCATGTCTTCTTCATCTTACTTTGATGGTTTTAGATGGAAGGTAAGTGTCTGCATAGCTGTTGTTTCATGGGCTGTTGCTTCCAGGATTTCTTCAAAATAGTTTGTAGCATTCTTGTGTAGTTTCCATCTATCTTTTTCTCAATGTGTTTTATTAACATCCATATGGTGCATCCATACAGTAGTATGGACACAGCCAGAGCTTGGGAGAAATCCCATTTTATTTTTATTGGATTGATCAGACTTCCATATGATTGATCACCTATTGGTAGCAGTCCACACTTTTGCTAGGTGCACATTGACATCACTTTTGATATATTTATTATTTATTCCTACTTTGATGTAGAAATAAAAGAGACACTGCTAAAGTTTGTGGTACCATAAATTGAACAGTCTAAGTTAAAGGTACCTACTGCAGAGCACTGATTGCCTCCTTCAATATTATCCCTTCCATCAATAACATTTTTTTCAGTTCAAGAATGTGTTTGGGGAGTTATTTTGAAGTTTAGAATTTAGGTCTCAAAGCACATTTTCATTTATTTTCTATCATCTGAAATTGACAACTTTCAGAGTAAAGTTCACTTTGGGATTTAAGAGACCAAATTTTGAGAGTAGGAAAGCTGAGCGGGGAGGGAAAATTGTCTAATGCTTTGCCAAAAATTCATGAATAAGAAGAGATATCTGAGCAGCTGTGTTGTCATGGGGCAATATCATAGACTTGATTTGTATATGCCTCTTCAGGTCCCTTCCTTCATACTACTATTCACAAAGGTTCAAGAACTCTTTATTAATCATCTGTTTCATGATCCCCTTCAAGATCCTGCATTGTTTAACTTAGGGAAAGATACGAGTATACATAGTTCAATCACAAAACCGTGTGATACAGTTTTATGTATATATACAAGGGTGAGTCAAAAAGTAATGCCTTTTTCTTTTGTACAGGAATAATTACTAACACAGAAACATGTTTCATACACCAAAATGAAGCTGGTCTTTTGTGGTATAAACCCTTTTGCATGGGGCCAAAGAGATGATAAACATTATGCCAGTGATGAGGAAGTGAAAACTGCTGTGATGAAGAGGCTCAAAGAACTGTCAACAGAATTTTACGATAGCGATATACATGCTCTCATTTGAAGGTGGAACATTGCTATTGAAAGAAATGGTGACTATGTAAAGAAGTAGGGATATGATCCACTGATGACTAGCTTCATTTTGATGTATGATACATGTTCTTGCATCAGTAATTATTCCTGTACTAAAGAAAAAGACATTACTTTTCGACTCAGAGCATGATGGGGAAATTTTCACTATTTTAAATTATTAATTTCACACATGCATTTTTTTTTTTGTTTCAGGTTTTTTTTACTGTGCAGCAAACTAGAGTCAGTTGTGCACTGTCTGTGAGGAAAGCAGCACCATGATGCAGTTCACTTCTCCAGGAGTTTAAAAAAGTCATGCTGTGTTGCTTGATATTCATGCCAGAAGCACCAAGATGAAAATTTCAGGATGTTTTGATGTCAATCTAAGGACAAATTGATAAAATTCATATTGATAAAAACCAAACACTCAATTCACTTAATCGTTGCCCAGTTGAATACACCAACTGCACCTCTGCAGAAGGGTAAACCCCCACTCAATGAGTGTCCTGGATATGACACAAAACAATCTGATGGTGAGGTTCCAGTGATGCTGGGGCTTTGGGGAATGTGAGCACCCCTTCACTGCCATTGCTCTCAGGTCCACTCTGGCTCAAAATGGTTACACCTGATAGGGCCCTATCTATGGTTTAAATCAAACTAACTGCATACTTATGCTAAACTGAATCATTTGAATTAGAACTGTTTGAATAAACTGAATAGCTTGAAATAGAAATGTTTTTGATAATGAAACAGTACTTACATCTAAACTAGATGCTTATACTCAACTGAATTATTTGAAATGGAACTGTTTTTGACATTGAAACTGTACTTATACTAAACCATTAGAAAGGCTGGCAAGAGATTTTGAAATCATCTGAAGGTCATAGTTAAACCCAATAATGATTTCTTTGAATAAATCTAATTTATAGTATTTCAAGATATTGCCATGAAATTTTGGTAAATATATCAGATGAAATAAGATGTCAGTGTTATTTTCATTTCAATTTAGATGATGATTTAACCATCGCACTCTGTGTATGTCAGTGTGTAATACACTGCTATCAATTAAAAAATAAAATTAACCATCACAGTTATATGATTTCTCAACTTCCCAAATAATACTAATACTTTTCAAACAGACCTTTTTAACTCATAGATTGAACTCTAGCAGGTACTACCATTTCAGATTAGAGAGGACCTGCAAATAATGGCAATGAAAGGGTACTCCAAACTACCCAGAAGTGTGACTACCAACAGATGCAGTTTAGTGTCATATTTAGAACACACCTTTTGGAGAGGGTCTTACTAGTCTGCAGAGGATGCAATCAACATATTCTAAGTTCCACCAACTGGGCAAAAAGGAAACCTGACCTCTTTTGATGCCCTAAGCAATTCACCTGCACAAGTTTTCATCAGTATGGCTCTTTGTAACAAGTATCATAACTCAAAAAGGATATTTGTAATATAATGGCCGAGGGATTTCGGTTTATGCCTTTGGGTTTAGTTAGGCTGAGAGCCTTTCGGCTCAGTGCATGGATTACTTAGGTGGAACATTAACACAGGTGTTAACGCGCGCATGTGGGCGGAGCAAACAGGTCACTCAGAGATGTCACAATAGCCCAGATGGGAAACGGGGTTACAGAGTGTGGGTGACGTCATGCACCGGAAGTGCGCGGAGGATTATGGGAATTTGAAGAAAGTTAGCAGAGTTGAGACCTGACACCGGATGAGAAGGGTTTACTTTCACTTGCTCACAGAGGCCTTGGGCAGGTGTCGCAGGAGATGAGGGAACAGATAAAAAAGCCAGAATAGAAAGATTGTGCCTCTCTCTCCTTATGTCGAAAAACCTTTAAACTCAAAGGTAATAAAAAGTTTCGTACTTGAACTGAGAAGTTGTAAGTGTTTTTCGTGTTTCGAGATTCCTATGTTCTGTGTATATATATATATGAACATTATATGTCCATTTCACATATCCATATCGGGCTATGGTACATATTGTCATCAATAGCCAATGACAAACAAGTAAGTATTAAATGTTCATTGGGAACTTCATCCCTTCTAATGATCCTTTATAGAAAGATAAAGCAAATATTAAAATACTAGCTGAACCCATGAGTATTTCATGGAATTCTCCTTCATTACAGAGTTGAAATAATTATATAAAGTACATCTTATTCTATTAATATATGCATTCAGTATATATCATTAAATGTCAGCTATATTTAGTATGACACAGAACTGCAGTTCTGGAGCTCAAGGGATTGCAGAGTTGCTTTTACATTATCCTTACATCTAGGTCCATTCGGATTCGTCCCTGGTCTCATTTCCTATCTGGGGTTTTTATTGTGACATCTGTGATTGTTAAATCTGCCCTGCATGCGCAGGAACACCTGCACTCAATGTGTGCACCGAACTAACCCATGCACTAAGGCGAAAGGTTCTCAACCTAACTAAACCAAAAGGTAAGATATACAAAATGAAAAATGATATATAAAAAAAAATCCTTCCGCAATTATATAACACTATGCCTTTGTGTTGTTATCAAGAACAAGCTTGTGTTTGCTTTTGACACTTATTTCATGTATAGATTTTACAAATGTATTGGCTAAATTTAATTTGAAATTTTCCCACCTACATTTCTAAAAAGTTATTGCATTTAGTTGATAAATTTCATGAAAAAATGCTTCAGTGGGAAATGTAATAGTAGACTTGAACATGCATCACAGTAAAAGGAATTCACTTTTAATATTGTAAACTGAAAATATATAGATAATTTGTGGCTTTAAAAACAGTTTAAATATAAGCTATCAAAAAATTAGTGGCATCTTTTTTAAACCACCCTTTATATATATATATATATATATATATATATATATATATATATATACACACTTACTCAGCCTTATGCTTTAACAAGTATGCAGTTATATAAATTTAGATGTATTCGTTGAAGTAGAAACTATTTGACAGCACAAAAGGAAATGGAGCTCAGTGTTAAATGATTCATAGAAATGCCAGCATATCAACAACTTTATACCCATAAATAATCTATTTACTTGTATTTTTTTTCTGTAAATTTGATGAGCTTAGATAATTGCAGTGGTTTTGAGTTTCTCCAGGACAACAGAAATCCTATTAATTCCTCTAGTAAATGTTACCCTTCAAGGCAGCTGTCCTGTCAAACTGCAAGGGTTTTGATACCATTTAATCTTCCAACAAAATAAAAATTTACAGCTCTTGTGATGATCATCAGTATGTCAGAATTTATCATTTGTATAGAGACGTATCATGTTGAAAAGGTTTTGACTTCTTTGTTAGAGATCAGAATTTGTTAAAGTTTGTATTTACACTCATGTATGCATCTATCCAAATCCTCTGTCATAGATGATTTGAACTACTGTTCTTTTACAAGGATTGTTTGACATTAAATAACCAATAAAAGTTGAATGGGAGTCCCTATGGTGTAAGGGATAATGTGCTTGTTTGCAACATTAGAGAAAACAAGTTCAAACTCCAGTTGAGCTATTACATTCACTTTCAGACTAATATTTGGGGGAAGGTATGAACCTCTTTTGTACCCCAGCTATGGGCTAAATAGTAATACTACTGTGTTTCTACAAGGATGGCTTTGACATTAAATAACCTATGAAGGTTGATATGCCATAAAACAAAAGAACATAACCAAACCATAAAGTTTGATATCCTATTAAACCAAACCAAACCGTGAAGGTTGATATGCCATTAAAACAAAGAAACCAAACCAAACCTAAGCATAAAGGTTAATATGCCATTAAAACAAAGAAACGAAACCAAACCATGAGGGTCAATACATCATTAAAACAAAGAAACCAAACCAAACCAAACCAAACCATGACAGCTGATATATCATTAAAACAAAGAAACCAAATCAAACCAAACCATGAGAGTTGACATGCCAGACCAAACTAAACCATGGGTAAAATTCTACATAAAGTCAATTTTCTAGTTGAATACAGCTGGTTTGAGTTCAGAGTTTACTTTCTCCTAGATTGGTTGCTATGCTAAGGCTAAAGGTTCTAGTCTATCCTACTATTATACTCTAGAGAGAAAAGAAATGGATTTCTGCTTTTTCCAAGGGTATTATCAAGAAGTGAAATGTAAAGAGCCTCATTCAAGATTTGAACATTGTTTATCATATTCATTTTCTATAATAATAACTGGGGATGTCCTTGTGGTGTAATGGTTAATGTGCTGGACAGCAGAATTGTAGTACATGAGTTCAAACTCTAGTCTCGCTATTACACTCGCTTTTTGGGTTGTTCAGCTTTTTAATCAAAAAGTTCGGTTTTTTGTTATGATGTCAAGGATGTTTTAGGATAAAAGTAAAAATTGAAAAGTTTTTTTTGGCAAGTTTCACATTTGTTCACATAGAAATAAAAATCAACAAAATTATCTACAACATTTATTATTTGTCATTGAAACTTATCCACATAATTAGGAAGTTTCTTCGTCAATTTTACGGACAGATATACAGTTTGATGTCACCCTGCAACATTTGGTATCCATAATTATTGGGATTGGAAAGGTTTTTATCTACAAAATTGTATTGTTTCTCATGATGAAACAGGACACTCATTGAGAAGTCTTTGACAATAATTCAAAGGAAGCCATTTTGTTGCAAGTCATAACTTAATCATACAGAATTTAAGTATCCAAATTTCAAAAGAAAAAGTTGAATCATTTAAAATGTTTATTTCCATTTAATTAAACATTACTAATTAATTACTAATAAAACTAATTAATTTTATTTGTCGTTCTTCAAACTGGAGTTGTAAAATAATTATATCGCATTATTACTGAGTAAAGATTCAAATATAAAATGAAAATGTCTAAGCTAAAGTAATATCCATGGAATTGCTTATTTGGACTCTGAAAGAGTATATTGTCTCTTGAAAAAAAATTTCTTAAACAAATTTTAAAAAAATCAAAACAATTTCAAAACCTGATAAAATGTAATTAACATGTTTTATGATGCTAAATTTAAATCTAAATTTAAAGGATGAAAGAAAAAATACAAAATTTAACTCTGTCAATAGTTTCTGGTTTATTCTCATATGAATAAAAATCAAAACATTTATCTTCCTTTTTTATTAGTTTATGTTTAAATTGATTGCTACTTTAGATCTGAATAGATTAGTATTAGTTATGTTAAAGCATTGGTCAATCATGTTGCCTCCAAGATAAATGCTAAAGTAATAACGATAAAATTGCCTATTTGAAAATGAATTCTTTTCTTGAAAAGGAAAAAAATTAGAATCCATTTTCCTATAATGATAATAATCATTATGCTACAAATGCTTTCACAGAATTTGTTGTGTCATTAATGTTTATATTTATAGAATACAGATTAATGTTACTTTTGATTTATGATACATCTACAATAAGATATTATGTTCTATTCAGGAAGAAACCCAAGACAATTTGTAAAACTTAACGACTTTTATTGATGTGGAAACAAACTAGGAAGGAAAATATAAAAAAGGTTTTAGTTTGGTTTCTTTGTTTAATGGCATATCAACTTTCATAAGTTATTTAATGCCATAGCCATCCTTGTAGAAGAACAGCAGTGATACCATTTAACCCATAGGTGGGAGGATAAGGGGGTTCATTACTTTCCCAAGGGTATTAGTCAGAAAGTGAACATAATAGCGTGATTGGAGTTCTAATTCACTTACTTCAATGGCCCCTACACCTTGGTGTAGTAGCTATTGAACCGGCTCATTGCCCTCGTGGGTAGAGTGTTTTCCAATGGTCTGGGAGACTGGGGTTCAATCCCAGGTCATGTCATACCAAAGACTTTAAAAATGGTACTTGATACCTCCTTACTTAACACTCAGCTATATAAGGTACGTATCAAGCATAAAGTGGAGCAATCCAGAGAAAGGAGTAGCACTCTCTCCTACACCTCGGTGTAATAGCTATTGAAAATGGAGCCTTTAGGTCACCCTCGACTAAGTTCGCCAAGTTTACTTACTACCGGACATTGGCATGATGGTTAGAGTTTTTGTCAATGGCCAGGGAGACCTGGGTTCAATCCCAGGTCGAGTCATACCAAAGACTCAAAAATGGTACTTGATGCCTCCTTGGATAAAGTGGAGCAATCCAGGGAAAGAAGTAGCACCCTCCCCTACACTTTGATGTTGTAGCTATCAAAAAGGAAGCCTTCGAGTCACCCTCAACTAAAGTCACCAACTTTACTTTTTTACTTACTTACAATGTCACAGCCTAGCAAGGTAGCCCAAATAAAAAGAGAAGATGGATGTGTGTATTATTATTTGTAAGAGAAATAAGATATGGATCATTTTACCTAATTGGCAAATTGTCCTTTGTTTATATTTTGTTGCGAAAGGCTTATGTAATATGACTGAAATGGTGTAAAAAGCCATTGCGATTTGTGATGATCTGATCACATAGAGGCATGAAACCACATCTATCTCCTACTGAATATCAAGAGAAAAAGTGCTATCTTTATGCCTTTTTCCTTGTCATCATGCCTACTACATATATTACCTTCTAACAAATGTTCAGAAAACTCTTCCTGCAAGCAAAGGCAGGCAGTTTCCATAGATTATGTCTCAAAGTAGAACTCATTTATAACTTTTGTTGCTAAGGACTTAGCAAGAATGACAGACTCTTCCTATCATACAAGAAAATGTCTGACATTTGGAGCTCTACTATATTTCTTTAAATGTCAGATCCATCCAACCATTGAGTACTGCTTTCTCTTTTGTTCCCTATACTGTTTTTGATTGGATGCAAATTCACTTGTGACATCTGATCAGAGAGGAACTGTTTTCCTCTTTTTAACCACTCATCCATCAGTGTGTTGCTAATCTGTAAATATTTATCATTAAGTTTATGGAACATATTCAAACAATCTCTATGCCTTAGTACCATCAAGTCTTGCATTGTTCTTAAAGGAAGTTCCAAACAAACAACTTTTCCTAGATAATTGCTGAAATGTAGAAAAAAACCTCTTCCATAAGTGTTTTCCAACTGCTCTGAATTCTCTCTGTTCAAAATTAAAAGTATCTTTTTGATCCTTAGAAACTTGAGCTGTGGTAGCTTGTGTAGAGACACTGTAGAACTGAAGCAAGCCTCATTTTCATGCAATATATATGTATAATATATCTATTTATTCATACCTGTACATATTGAATACTATTATCAGTAATCTTTAATTTCTAGAAAAAAGTAATAAAAATCCGAGTGTGGAGTTATCTACTCCATTGCCAACATGTTTGCTTTGTTGTGCCACTGAGCACATGTCTATCGAGACAAACAATCAAATGAGTTAAACCACTGTGTTGATGTAGTAATTAGTGTTGGAGGTAGTGTTAATGTATCCTCTGTAACTACTGACAGTAGCAATTGTTACAAATGAGTAACACATACTTATACCAACAATTTCCTTTCTGGCTGGTTGGTGGGTTGTTTTACGGCATATCAACATTTGTAGGTTATTTAATGCCAAATCCTTCTTATAGATATATATTAAATACATATGATTTGAAGATAAATAGTTTATACATAACATTTTTAAATGAGCCAGAGCTCATTTGTTTGCACACAATTAAATGATGTTTAATAATGCTAGCACTAATAGTTTTATTTGCACACAGTTATATGGTTTCAAATATTGCTCTTTAATATTTGTTTGCATACGGTTAAATGGTTCCAAGTATTGTCATGTAATATTTATAGTTAAATTTAACAGTCATTTGTTTGCACCTAGTTAAATAGTTTGAAGTATAGAAAATGATTGAATACTTCTATTTGACTCATAGATGGGACCTTAACAGGTACAACCATTCCAGGTCAGAGTGGACCTGGGATTAATGGCAATGAAGGAGTACTCACCATTCCCCAAAGCTCCAGAACTGGAGTCTCATCATCAGATGTTTTAATGTCATATCCAAAACACTTGTTGGAAGGAATCTTACTCCTCTGTAGAGATGCAGTCAACATATTTGACAGCCTCAGTCGACTGGGCTGAGAGAGAAAGAGAGAGAGAGAGAGAGAGAGAGAGAGAGAGAGAGAACTTTTGTTTCATTGGTGCATATATTTCCTACATTGAATATTAAAACTATATAGTAGCAAATATGTAACAATTAAATCAAATAATTAAAATTCCCATCGATTTTATTTTATTTCACATTGAAAGAAATGGCTTTAAAAAATTCTTATTGATTGAAAAATATTTTATTGCAAACACTTAAGCAACTCAAGAAATGACATACTAAGTGTGTCAGACTTAAGAATGAACATAGATATATATACATAGGATGTACATTTAGATAATTTAGATGTACATCTAGATAATTCCTATCTTGATCAGAATATAAACTTTATATTGCACTAAATCATATATGGTGGCGAGACTCCAGTTCTAGTGTTCTGTGGAGTATGGAGTCTCCTCTTCATTGTCCTTATTACCAGCTCCACTCTGACCTGAAGTGATAGTATCTTTTAGAGCCCCATCTATGGATCAAATAGAACTATTCGAAAATTATTTGTATTTGATAGGAATATGTGAAACAATATAATTGTATGCAAACAAATGATTATTATTAAATTGGAATAGTTACTTGAAAACACATAATTGTGTATACATTCTTAGAATTGAGAATAGTTATTGTTGCGTTCTGGTTAGTGAACGCTTGTATTGTTAAATAAAAGACAAACCACGATATGTGAGGAAATAGTTTTATATTCTCAGGAAAAAGTATATACAATAGAGAGACTGTTTGTAGACAAGAACAGGATTAGTGAATACAGAATAAGGATATAGTCCAACGATATTATTGGCTTCCGGTATAAGAAGCGGCTCTTTGCCTTCTAGTCTGCCCTGTATTAGTAGCTACTGCTATATATGGCAGATGGACTAGCTCATTGTGCGGAAAAGGTGGGTGATACTTGACAGTTATGAAGTCTTTATCCAAAATTAGATAACCCAACAAGGGTTGACATGCTGTAAAACTAACTAGCCAACTTTCCTTCACACTTTTTCTTCCTTACTTTCTCTTTCCATTGCTTTCTTTTTTTTTCTTTTTACTTTCCTTCCTTTCTTCTTTCTTTTTACCTTTCTTCCAATTTTCTTGGATGATTTGAAAGGATATAAATTAACTGATGATCCTCAAATTGTCAATATAACTAATCTCTTTGAACCTATAAGGGTCATTCAAAAATTTTTAAGCCCTACCCCGAAAGAAGAGCCATAGCTGAACATTTTTGTTGTGATAACAAACTAAAGTAAAAGTGAGTAAAGTTAGCAACTGTAGTCTAGGGCAACCCAAAGGCTCCCTTTTCAATATCTACTACACCAAGGTGTAGAGGAGGAAGCCACTCCTTCCTCCGGATTTCTTCACTTTACCCTTGATACACACCTGGACCACCTTCGGATGGGCGAGCTGCAACCTTTGTCCCCTATGTATAGCAATAGACCTTGCTGTCTAGTTTAAGCTATAACTTGGCATACATGCCCAGATCCAGATTTGGATTTGTGAAACTGCTTGGCTCATTAGACCCACATTGCACTTAGTGGGTCGATGAACAGCACAGACCAGCAGGGTTTGAGTCTCAGCTCGTTCCTGACCTTCCACTCCCCTTTATCCCCACTTTAATCAGCCTTCGGGCTTTTGACCTTGTGTCAAGTCCTGTCTGGTGAGAGTCAGTGACAAATTACATACCTTATAATGGTGAGTGTTAAGCAAGGAAGTATCAAGTACCATTTTTTAAGTCTTTAGTATGACTTGACTGGGGATTGAACCCTGGTCTCCAGGGCGATTGGTGAACACAAGAAAAAAAGATTTCTGTCTCAATTTCAGTGCAGATGAGCCCCAAACAAAGGGAAGAGGTATGCAAGAAATCTAAAATCTGAGTGAGGCTTAGAACCTTTTGAACGAACCTCATGTAGACAAGCAGAAGTTTCCCCAGTTCAAATCCTGGATGAGGCTGTTTGCATTTCTCATAATACTAATACTCTTGGGAAAGATATACATCCACTGATTCTCTCTCCAGTTACAGGCAAATAGTAGGGCAAACTGGGCTCTTTAACCTTGGTTTGGCTAATTGTCAAGGAAAAGGAAAACTCTGAATTCAAACCTGTTAAACTCAGCATAAAAATTGACCCTGTGTCATATCATGATCATGTGGATGGGTTGGGTAAATATATGTAGACCAGCAGAAATGCTAATTTATAAGCACATAATCCTGTTATTTATAATGGTGGCCATGCAAGATATTTTATATAAATTGTAAACTTGATTCGGAATTTTACATTTTTGAATGTTGTTCCCATCTTTGCTGGTTAGTGTTTGAGTATGTGCTAAATCACATTCCTAAACTAATATTATTCTTTATGGAAAAAGTAAGTTGAGAGAAATGCTTCTTATCAGACAATTTTAACACAAAACTTAAACTTCTATTAAGCCCATTCATAGATAATCAATATTGGATTAATAAACAAAAATTGAAATTTGATTTTGTTAATATTTCAATATTTTCTTAATTTTAAAAATAATGGGAAGAAATAGAATACGCACACACATCCTCTGATAAATACATTAATATTTACTTACACTTACATGAACATATAGGCATATACTTAATGATATGTTTACACACAAACATATATTTGAGGATATATCTTTTCCTATTTTTTCCCTCTTTCTTACTTTATTTTCAATTTCATGCATATGTGTATTAGTGAGTGTATATATATGTGTGTGTGTGTGTGTGTAAAGGTCATTCAATGAATAAGGTGATTTTTTGCTGAGGGAGTTGGCAATAGGAAGCACTGTTTATGATTGCAACTTTTTCAAGGAAATTAATAGTGATGTGTTCTTTCATGTCCCAGATGACTGTCAGCATGACCTTCTTTACTAACTGCTGTGCTTGGAACTTTTTCTTTAATGGAGAGTCAGAGTGCCTTTTCAATACTAGTACATAGTGGCACATCCATGTTTTGCCAATTGATATTCATTTTTTTGACTTAAACATTCTTCTCCATATACAGAACACATTCTTCTATAAATGTCACATAGGAGTACTTTTTAGCCAGCAAAAAGTTGATGACAGATCTCTGTTCAAGCCTGAAGCACTTTGAATCACTGCCATTTTAAATAGCTTCTAGACAATGATTTTATGAGATTAAAACTTATTTTTAATAACCAATTCCAAATAATGCAGAATTTATACCTACAGAAAAAAATTCTGAAAAAAATGTATTTTGCTTTTTCCTAAAACTTCTCTTTATATACCAAATCACACACACACACACACATATATATATATATATATATATATATATATTGTTTTGTTTTTTTTGGTTTTTTGTTTTTGCTTTTTGTTTTTTTTAAATGGCATATCAACCTTTTCGAGTTATTTAATGCCAAATCCATCATTTTAGAAGGAGAGTAGTGGTGGTACTATTTAACCCATAGATGGGAGAATAAGAAGGTATATACCTTTCCAATGGGTATTTGTCCAAAAGTGAGCATAATAGCATGACTCGAGTTCAAACTTGTGAACTACGATCCCTCAGTTCAACACTTTAACCATTACACCATGGGATCACCCTCTCTCTCTCTCTCTCTATATATATATATATATATATATATATATATATGTACATATATATATATATATATGTACATATATATATATATATGTACATATATATATATATATATGTACTGATGAAAAACAAGTGTTCATTTTTACATAATCTTCTTCATAACAAAGAGGATTGCATTAAAGAATAAATACTTGTTTTTCATCAATATGCTGCAAATATATTGACTAAGCTGGTAATTCAGAGATTAAAATTAATTATATTGATCAAGCATTATACAGTGAAAATTTTCAATTCAAATTCAGGTAATAATCATGATTTATTGCCCCACTGTCCCATCCCTCTGCACAAATTTGAATTTGATATATCAGAGATATAATATAATAATAATATATATAATATATATAAAATAATAATAATATATATAATATATAGTACATAACGGCTATGAATAATGCCACAAAACGTTCACTAGATACATCCCATTTTATCTTACAGACAATTCCTCTATTGTTTACTTCAGAATCAAGGTCATTATCTAAATTAAATAAAATATCAATAAATTTAATTGATGAAGAAAAAAAAGCATCTATTTACAAATCAATACAAGTTAAAGATCAATAAGTCCAAAGAATTGTATTTTAATTTAATTTTGAGAAATTACTGTATGATTTTATTTCTAGCTTCATTGTTTGTATTATACTATGCTAAAAAAAGAAGTCTACTGTAAAAATGTATAAGAACAAATTGTATCATGTAAAACTAACAATGATGCTTATATTAATAAATAGTGATGCAATGTATAATTGATAATGATACACTGTATAAATAAATAGGAAACACACATGTCCTAATGATTATCATATTGACCATATTTACCAACCCCTCCACTCAGGCAGGATATGACACATGGTCAATTTTTAAGCGGAGTTTAACAGGTGTGAATTCAGAGTTTTCCTTCTCCTAGACTAGTTGCCTCACCAAGGCTGAAGAACCCAGTCTATCCTACTATTTACCCATAGCTGGAGGGAAAATAATTGGAATCATACCTTTCCCAAGGGTATTAGTGCTATTTGAAATGCAATCAGCCTCCTTGAGGATTTGAACTCGTGTCACCATGTCCATTTCCTACGACGATAACCATTACACCACAGGCACCTCCTAATGATTATTATCATAAGAAATGAACTCTACAAACTAAATTCAAATCCTGGATAACACTGTTGTATTTCACTTCATCTTAATGCCCTTAGGAAAAGCATAAATCCTTCTCTCTCCACCCCAGCAGTGAGTAAATAGTAGAGCAGGCTTGGCTCTTAAGACTCAGTTAGACAACTAATCTAGGAGAATAAAAATGAATTCAACCCACAACTTCATCTTCATAGGGGAGCTGGGCCTCTTGAATAGCATCTTACCTGTAAAAATCTTTGTCACATGGATAAACCATGCCAAATCTATGATAGTACAGAAACCACCCACCCAAAAAGGATAAAAGTGGGGAAATTTAGTGCAGAAACCACCCACCCAAAAAGGATAATGGAGGGGAAATTTAGTGCAGAAATCACCCACCCAAAAAGGATAAAGGTGGGGAAATTTAGTGCAGAAACCATGCAACCAAAAAGGATAAAGGTGGGGAAATTTAGTGCAGAAACCACCCACCCAAAAAGGATAATGGAGGGGAAATTTAGCGCAGAAACCACCCAACCAAAAAGGATAATGGAGGGGAAATTTAGTGCAGAAACCACCCACCCAAAAAGGATAATGGAGGGGAAATTTAGCGCAGAAACCACCCAACCAAAAAGGATAAAGGTGGGGAAATTTAGTGCAGAAACCACCCACCCAAAAAGGATAAAGGTAGGGAAATTTAGTGCAGAAACCACCCACCCAAAAAGGATAAAGGTGGGGAAATTTAGTGCAGAAACCACCCACCCAAAAAGGATAAAGGTGGGGAAATTTAGTGCAGAAACCACCCACCCAAAAAGGATAATGGAGGGGAAATTTAGCGCAGAAACCACCCAACCAAAAAGGATAAAGGTGTGGAAATTTAGTGCAGAAAATGTTAAAAGAATGAAGTTGTGAAAAATGATAGAAGATTTAAACAAAAGAAGCAAAAAAAGAAGCTTTAGACGAAGATCTATATTCAAATAATAATCATCATAGAACATTAGAAATAAGAAAAGTTAAATTTTAAAATATAAATTTAAAAACAAGAATATCTGGATCAATTTTTTTAAAGAATAGAAATAACAATGCAAGTAAAATAATAAGAATAATAGAAATTAAATTATACCAGGATAAGAAAACAATAAAAGTAAAAAGAGCAGAATAATGGAATAAAAAAATTTTGGAATAAGATAAGAAGAGTTAAAAAAAAAAAATAGGAAAAAATAAGATTAAAAATAAAAGAAAAAGAATTATAAGATGAAAAGATCTAAGAATAAGAATAGTGGTATAAATATAGAATAAGAATAACAAAATCAAAATCAGTGAAAAATAAGAATGGTGTTATAAATAAAGCATAAGAATAGCAATTAACATGTATAAAATTTTTTTGAAAAATAGTTGTAAGAATAAGAATAGGAGAATCAAAAACCTTTTCATTAGCAATAAAAGGATAATGCCAAAAATAATAAAAATAAGAATGAAAATGATGAGAATAGGTGAAAATTCCAATTATAGTATAATTTAGTACCTTTTTGTGAATCGATAGAAACTTTAATAAAAAAAAACAAGAAATTTCACCTACATTTTTTATCAGGGTTGGGTTTCAATAAAGAATATGTATTATGTTAATTACAACAATTATATTTTTTTTCTTTAAAAAGACTCCAAAAGTTTGAATGATTTTAAACTACTTCATGGTGCTATTTAATTTAGCTATTGTTCAGCAGAACAGCAACAATTACTAATACAATACAAACTGAAGGCCTGAATTACTATGACTGCATAAAGTGCACCTAAATTTTGTGCTATTCTAAAACTATCAAAAAGCCATTGTTGTCTCTGAAAATCAAGTAAACAATACAATAAGTCACTAAGTTAAATAGAAATATTAATCTATATTTATTCTTTTTTATGTTGTAAATATTGCCGAATATTTAGTAACATGTCATATTGAATAATTGTTTTAATTATATTCAATTTTTGCTTCTGTTAAAATAACATTGTAAAACAATTACTGTTTCTAAAATCAAGTCATTTTAAGTTTGGTTTGGTTTCTCTTGTTTAATGGCATACCAACTTTAATGGGCTATTCAATGCAAAACCTATCTTTGCAGAACAGTAGTGGTACTATTTAACTCATAGCTGGGTAGGTGGTAAAGGTTTCATACTTTTCTCAATGGTATTAGTTCAAAAGTGAATGTAATAGAGTAACTGGAGTACAAACTTATTAGGATGTCACAGTCCACCACATTAGCCATTATGCTACAAGGACACCTCCTAAGTCATTCCGTTTGGTCAGTCAAGGACTGAACAAATATTTAGAATTACTTGATTTAAAAAAACACATAGAATATATTCCGATCATTCATTAAATAATAGATTTTTAGTGAGAAGAATAATGTTTGTTGTTTTTGGGGCGAAGAAATGTATTCTTACGCGTGTGTGTTATACCCTCGCTAATTGTTGTTATTAATAAAAGAGGATGAAGAAATAAGAAGACAAAGATGCTGTTAGTTTTTACATGAAGGTTTTAATGGCTGCATGGAATGTAGAGTTTGCATTTGTGCTGCAAGCCTCATGGGAAAGGAAAGAAGTAAAGAGACGAAATGGAGTTATGAGAGAGTAGAGAAAGCAGTGTGTGTCGTTGGACATGCGAGGGATTATGTTTGCCGTGTGTTGCAAAAGTTGTGTTTGCTGTTTGAGGAAATAAACATTGAAGTGTTGGAGCGGGATTCAGCATCGCAGTTGACATAGCCAATTTCAGGGGTGACGTAAAGTTGTTCCTGTGTGTGGCGTATTGAATGTATCTAATCCATATTCAACTGGGAATCCTTGGTCTAAGAAAAATAACCAAGGAGTCCATGAATTAGGCTGCTTCCCTATTGGAGAGCAGATGGTAGACGTCTGTACAGAATGAAGTTGTTCTGCCAAAATGTGTTTGATGGTTTTCCCCAATTACTGCTGCCCAGAAAGGTGGTTCGGGTTGAATTGGATAAGTCATCCTGATTGGGTGAAATTATGCATCGAATTAAATTACAAACCAAACCAAAATTACGAAAATTTCTTCTGCTACAGATTCTTTAAACAGAATTGGGCAATGTAGTGACCACCTCCCACCATCATTAATCCTTGTACCAAACTGTGCGACTGACAACAAAAAGTCAGTCAAAAGAACTCTTGCTTTAAGTGTAAAAATGATGATCAGACACAAGATTTGGGGACTTGTGAAAAGGGTCGGTCTGTTAGTTACTTGGAGGGCAATAGGTTACAACCTAAATTTTGGGACTAATTAAGAGTGTGTGTCAAATTGTGAAAGAATGAATTTTTATTTGATCAACTTAAAAAAAAATAATTGTGTGGTGAAAATTTCTGATCAAAATTCAGCTTATTATTATATGTCGGGCTATGAACTTATTGATTCAATCTTGTTTGCATCTATTAATACTTCTTCTTTTTAGATAGATTAGCTCTATTATTCGTGATCATAGATGTTTTATGATTAAAATACTGTCTTATTTTTTGTATAAGGCCAAGTGATAAAAAAAAATTCCTTCAGGATTTAAATCATAAATCAACACCAGAAAAATTCAGTTTTAAAGAAATTTTATATCTGAGATTTATCTTCCATGTATTGGGTTGCTTGTAAGTAGGGAAGATATTAAGTCAAATCCCCACTCAGCTACAACCAATACTGATATTATTATATCTATGATACAGTAACATCGAATAATTGGAAGAAAAGACAAGTTCATTTACACATATGAAAATATTTAATATATGCATAATATATGTACACAAACCATTGAAAAGAATATACAAACATCTCTCAATATATAAAACATAGACATTGTTATATGAACAAGCAGTATGCGAAAGGGGTTAAAAAAAAAAAAAAAAAAAAGAGGTATTACTTTAGATAGCAGTAAAAATGCTGAGAGCCACATTAATTTAACTGTACAATTTGGCTGGGCAGAAGATAATGTCTTTATTGTTCAAATAACAAAGGCAAAAGAAAGTGAGAAAATGTTTTCATGGAGAGCCATGTGTCAGTTTAATAGACCCCCTAACAGACATGCACATTCATAAAGGGAGACTTATTTATTGTCTCCCTACACCTCCATTAATTTTGCATATGTAATTTATAAACACATAAAAAGTAAAAAGTGCAATAGTTGTGAAGTTGTTTCCTTTTGACTGAAGCAGGTACACCATACACTGGAGCCAATCGCAAGACACTAACCCTATGGTCTCAGATATAAAAGCATTTGGCATACAGTGCCAAATTCAAACACTCTTTCTACCTGGACTAGTGCCCAATGAAGGAGGGCACTTTTTCTTGGGTAGAATATTCTGTCTCCTTCTTTCTATCTGTCCTTCACTCCTCGATATAATTATTGGTTCCCTGTCTTTCTAAAAGACACTAAAAGGATATCAATATAAGTATGCCTCTGATGAAATATAAAGAAGATAATATTAAGTGTTCAAGAAACATAACTTTTGGCATGCATCATATTCAAAGTTTCTTTAAAGTTTGGTCAACTTCAAGAGACATTTCCCTTTGGTGTGTTGCAGTAGTAAATAGAGAAAGAAATTTTCAACCACTGTTAATGCTTTTTGAATTTCCATATCAGCTCTGCTTGACTGTCCTTCTCTAACCTGTAACAGTGCATTAGAGACAAAAAAAAAACAAGTATGTCTATTAGAGACTTTTTAGTTTTATTTAAACTCTGGAGAACAAAACTAGAACCCATGAAATTAAAAGAGAACTTATATATGATAGACGAATTTATTTGCATTTCACATGATGCTAATACCCTCAAGAAGGATATGAATCCAATTATTCTCGCTCCAGCTATAGGTAAATAGCCGGGAATTAACTTTGGTATGCCAACTGATCTTGGAGAAGGAAAACTCTGAATTTAAATCTGTTAAACTCCCTTTAAAAATTGACCTTAAGTGACATTCTGTTCATGCAGAGGAATTGGTTAAATACATATATCAATAATTTGATATCAATGTAGTCGAGGGTGACCTGAAGGCTCCCTTTTCCATAGCTACTACGCCAAGGTGTAGGGGAGGGTGCTACTCCTTTCTCTGGATTGTTCAACTTTACCCTTGATATGTACCTTATAATGCTGAGTGTTAAGCAAAGAGGTATCAAGTACCATTTTTAAAGTCTTTGGTATGACCCAACCTGGGATTGAACCCCAGTCTCCTGGACCATTTGATATCAATAATAAGATTTAACAAAGCAGTTTTCTAAAATTAGAAGAAATAGTATTGGTTAGATGTAAAGAATTAAATTTGAAGCAACAAAAAATGTTCGATTTACAATTTTATTAATTTCATTTGAATAAGGACATTTTTTACTTTGATATTATGCAAAAAATTATTTTTTCACATTTGGTTTAGTTTAATGGCATATCAACCTTCATAGGTTATTTAATGTCAAAGCCATACTTGTAGAAGAACAGTGGTGGTACTATTCAACCCATAGTAGGGGGGATGAGGGGATCGATACCTTTCACAAGGATATTTGTCTGAAAGTGAATGTAATAATGTAACTGGACTTCAAACTCTCTCACTACAATGTCACAGTCCAGCACATTAGTCCATAAACCACAGGAACTACCTCACCTCTTTTTGCTTCTGTTTATCTTTTAGTAATGATATTATGTTGCAAGAGTTTTAAACTATAAAGAATGAAATTTATTTAAACATTATTTCACATCAAAACATTGACAGAATTAGCTCCTCATTTTCTTTTTTAATTAGTTGCCAACAAGTATGTCTTCCCAGTTACTTTCATCCCTTATAAATATATGTATAAGAACATACCCTTCCATACATATGTTTGTGCTAATTCACATATTATAAACTTTAATTTCAAAGTTTTAACTTCAATTTGAAGTTGTTCTAATGATAAAAGTAAAATTTCAACAACAAAATATTAAGCATGCCGCACCTATTAAAACCATTTAGACAAAAGGGGATAATCCTTGATGCATCCTTTTGAAAAGTCATGTATAGTCACTAATGTTATTCAACTAGATAATTCTGGTTTGACATGCACTCCAGACATTTTCTGACATTAGTAGGTGTACAAAGGCAAAATTTACTCTTCAGACAATTATTTGATGAAGCCATCTTACTGAGACAAGTTTTCTTACATTGCCTAGCAGTCTAGCATTGTGTGGGATTGGTTGGAGTCACTTTAGTGGTGGAAAGTCATTGTACTTAAGTTACCACAGCATTTATAATAATAAACAGATTTAATCTTGTAAGAAATTGTAGCAAGCAGAGGCTCTTATTGAGTTACAATATATAAATATAGATATAAATCAACCAGTCGTTGTTAAGCCATAAAACTCAATAAAAATCAACCAGTCAGTTTCCAAGCAATAAAAGCAAAAAGAAATCCTGGAAGGTTTGGCTGTGGAAAATATCAGGAGACTGATGGCTGTCTACATTTCCATACAAAAGGCTCATTGAAAAGTTTATTTATTTGCTAAGCTTTGCTGAGTCCAGTTGCTTACAGTACCCACTGTGTTTATTTACTAAACTTTGCTTACTTTGGCATCAAGACCTTAGAATGTTTACAATACTTGCTATTACTAAGTTGTCATTCATTTCAGAACTGAGCTGGCTCATCTCTGATTAACTTCAGTGATCTTGTAGAAATCAGTGCTTTCACCATGAAGATTCTCTAACTGTGCTAACTTTTGCTGATGCAAAATAAAATGTTTAAATTGACGTAGATTTGGTACAAAGCTTCAAGTACAGAACATTGAGTGAGGTTCAAACTCACTACTCAGTAGAAATTGAATTGTGAGATTGACTTTTTAACTATTATATTATGGTGAGATGCACACATTTTTGTGTGATGTTATTTACAAAGCTCTGCTTAAGATGACACCCAGACCTGTTGCTAAGGGGTTATCTATCTAAGTAATGAGCAGGCTCCTGTTTGCTTGACTTTAGTGATCTGGCACTTTCAGTATGGCCAGACTATAAGTCAGCCACACTGGGGAGATTATTGCAAAGGAAAACAGAAAGTCTGATATAAAATCAATTCAAATTTACTGTAATTCATATACCAGAGCTTAGTCTAGTCATTATTTCTTGAATACTATATACATTAAAAATAAGTATGATTGGATATTTTTTTAAATAACAGTGATTATATAATGTATGATATTATCATCCAGTAGATAAGTACAAAAACAGTGGGGTCTGGTCAGTTAGAAGATGTGAATTAATGACAACAACAAACATAGAACCCTTGTGATCTATTCTCTTAGAATTCCTTGGAAAGGTGTAATTTTAGGTTTGGTTTCTTTGTTTAATGGCATATCAACCTTTGTAGGTTATTTAATGCCAAAGCCATTCTTCTAGAAGAACATTAGTGGTGCTATTTAACCCATAGCTGGGAGGGTAAGGGGGTTCATACCTTTCCCAAGGGTATTTGCCCGAAAGTGAACATAATAGCATGACGGGAGTTTGAACTCGCATACTATGATTCCGAAGTCCATCGCTTTAACCATTACACCACCTTATTTACAAGAAATATAGACTTTTAAGCATTATTCCTGAATATTTTTACATCTTTTATATTCTACATTTTTGTCTTATTTATTTTGTCTTGATTTATTTTTATCTTCACTCACCTTCAACAGCCACTCAGCTCTATCAAGAGTCATATCCTTTTTATAGAATTTATTCCATAATTAATTATAAAGAAATAAATAAGGGGAAGTACTCATTAAATAGTTATTTCTTTTGGGAAATTATAATAATCTTTGTAAGTGTGATTATTATAAAATATTGTCTATAATGAGTTTAGTAATAAATAATACCTAATAGTATTCATTTTCATTGTATAATGTTCAATTAGAAATAATAAAATGTTAATATCTTGGGTTGAGAAGATCAGCTTTTTACTCAAGGATGTACTTATTCATGGGCAATTCTGTTTTATTATAAAGTTGAAAACTGGGTTGGGTATTGCTTTATTCTCTAAAAGCATCTTACCCCTATCATGCTGACAAAGTATCACTAAGATATCTAATTTTTATGGTTATTCTGATATATATACACAATATTTAGATTAGTATAATAGAGATAGACCAAATAGGGATAGGAATTTGACGATTGGTTGAAGTCGACCAGTGAGATGATGAAATCACTAGTACAAAACATCTCTTAATAACTTCATTTCTTATGATATGAAATTCCACTTTAGCAAAGACTTCCAAAGGACTACAAGAGTTTTGTGTTTAATTTACTTCTCTGATGAGACAATCACCCCCATCAATCCAGAAATCTATTATGGGCAATGAAATACTTGTTTCAACTTTCTTGAATTCTTTTCTCTCTCTCATACTTTTTCACTTTCAATCCCTTCAAAATAAAAAATAAAAACATTCAATGATGATAAATTGGTCAGAGTTTAAAATCATAACAAATTACTTTCTTTTCATCCAATCTGAAAACCATTTTGTAATTCTTCCACTATATCTATTCATTCTTTTCTAATGTTAAACAAAAGATGTTTACTTTTTGTGGAAGATTTGACCTAGTTTCTCATGGATGTGCATTCATTTTTTTATAAATTGAGTCACATTGGGGGTTGACTGTTGAATCTGTGGCAGATGCTGGTCTGATTTGGCAGAGTGAACATTTGAGCAAAGAAGTGATCATTCATTCAGAATTCCAAGACATTCTTGTCAAATGCAGGAAATTAATGAATGATTCCATTTGTCCATTTGCAGACAAATCACCATTTAATATTGCAGAGAATGCATCAATGCAAAATTAGAGCCATGAAAGTAAAAAATATATATATAGAGAGAGAGAGATATAAAAGCAAGGGTGTGAATAAAAGAAAAGAAAAAAAATTAAAGGCAGTTCTGTATGTGAGTTCCAGTTTTTGAAATTACCAATATCTTCATTTAATATGATTTAGAGAATTTGCATGGCTAAATAAAAATCTGCATTTTTTTCTTTTTTTTGCATCTACCCTTCTCTCTTTTTGCAGACATCCCATTAAGATGGGAATAGCGATTAGATATTTTCATGCATATTTCATTTGTACTTGTTGCCATTTATCAATTTTTCTTCCAATTTTCAGAATGGCTGTCCCAATTTATTGAAAAAAAAAAGCAATGCTTAGAAAAGGTCAAAAATGTTTTCCCTGACCCTTTTTAATGATTATTATCCATATTGTTAGCTTAAGAGAGAAAGAAACATATCCCATAAACTGGCTGGTTGTATGGGGGGGTACTCATGTAGCATGTCTTGGGCAGGAATAGACTCACAGAGCCCATCCTTCTCCAGGTTAGCTTAAGGCTGATGTTAAAAATCTTGATTAAAATATTCTTAAATATCTATTAGAAAGATGTTGAACATTATAAACCAATATATGTATTTACCTGCCCCTCCACACAAGGAGGATGTGACACAAGGTCAATTTCTATGCAGAGTTTAACAGGTTTGGATTCAGAGTTTTCCTTCTCCTAGACCAGTTGCCATACCAAGGTTAAAGAACTCAATCTGTCCTTTTATTTGCCCATAGCTGGAGGGAGAATAATTGGATTCATATCTTTCCCAAGGGTATTAGCACAATGTGAAATACAAACAGCTTTATTCAGGGTTTGAACTCAGGTCACCATGTCTATTTCCAATGATGATAACCATTACACCATGGGAACCTTCTAAAAAAAAATGATGTATTCACACTAATGTCCTCATCTTAATTGTTATTGTCCTAACATTTTGGCCATTATACTTTCTGGTCTCTGTTCTGATGATTTCAATCCAATCCCTTTTTTTGTTCTATGGAGGTAAACTGCCTTTCTATGCTTAGAGAATATCACATATTCTTTCTGAATGTCACTTACATGTCTTTTCCTTTGAACATATGACATTTTTACTACCTCCTGACACAGGAATTAAACTCATGACTCCCAGGTAATTAGATACACTTTAACCCACACTTTTATCTACTAGACCATAGATATGAAAGCATCCTTTTTCTCATTGTCATTTGAATACCACTTTATCTGAACCAGCAGATTTGCACTGCCTAAAGTGAAATCAAGAAAAGGATATTTTTTTGTTTTTTCTTTATTAAATTCTGATTTTTAAAAAATTATTGCGTATTTAAAAAATATATGAACTATATCAACTATATAATAAACATTTTGAGTGATTGTTGGGATTTAACTCCTGAGAACCCAAAAAACAACTGACAAATTCTTCTTGGAAATAGATAAAAACTAGATAAAAATATGAAAGATGATACAAATCCGATTTTTCTGACTCACATATAGTAAGCAAATTCTGATGAATTTGTAAAAATATTAGCAGTTATTTAATAAGTTTTAATAGTGACTAAAAGCTGTTATGTTGGCCCTAAAACCTAAAGTAATCTAGTCACTGATTATAGTGAGGTAACTGTTTGACAGTTCGTAGGAAAAGAAAAACAAATAGTGGGATGATTATCTGCTGAGAGAAGCAAATCAGCAACACAACAACCATTTTTAGATATGGACATTTGTTATTCATTCCTTTAGTCATCATTTGGAAAGTGGAATTCTGGAGAGTTTCTATAACTTACAACCGATGGCACAAAGTTGTTTTGCTTCAGGACATTGTCATCTCTGATTTTCTTTGACTGTCTGCCTGAATCCCCAGTCCTTTCTTTCGAGCTCTCCTCACTTCACTGTCATCTTTTGATCTGCAAGCCTATATACAGGGTGTCTCAAAATAGATACAACTCATTAATATGATAATTATTTATTAATGAGACAAGAACTCCATGTCAGCTGGTATGAGTTTATGCTTGATCTGGATTCTGTATGGGTTCAGCTGAAGATCATTCTTTAAGATTCTTTGCAATGATGTCTGTGAAAGAGCAAGTTCTTGGGAACATTTTTTGAAGGACTTTTTCAAGCTCCCTCCAACAAAATTTCTCACCACATACACATTGTCAGAACATCTTGCTGTCAACTTCCTGCCAGATCTGGGAGTTTCTACCTTCTGGTTGAGGTTGTTTACTGATTTGTGTACTCAAGATATATTTCGCTTTTCTAGGGATAATTGTTAAAGTTAAACTTCCTGCAATATTTTGCTTGCACAATCTTGAATGATATTGTCTCCAAATAAGTAGTGATGCTAAATATTTTTTCCTCTCTTGACCAAGGTGTGGTGATCAAGGATTAATAGTTGTTATAGTATACTATTTTCAAATCTGAAACAAAAAAGAACACAACATTATAATTAGTAGAGTTATTAGCAGTCACATGGTTCCTATGTATATTGAGACACACTGTATATATATGATTCAGCACAGGTTTTTTTCTGCTATACTGTTCAGTTGAGTTTTTGATGAAGATAGATTAAAGATATTTAAATTCAGAAATTTCAGTTTTGGGTTTTTGAAAGTCCTTTTAAATCTAAGTATCTTTGTCACAAGTCATACTAGAATGTATGACTTGTCAATAAAGTAACCCACATTTATGAAATATACCAACAGGCCTATTACATAATAATCTCCTGAGTATCTTTTTCAAAATATTAATGCAATCCAAAAATTACTTAAAGAAAGGTTACTGGAAAAAGGAATTTGGACAAAGTTGGTTTGGTTTGGTTCGATTTGGTTTTATGGTATATTCATCACGGATTATTTAATAAAAATCCTCTTTATACATATATATCAGATATATATGATTTGTAAACATAAGTCAACAAAGTTAAAAAGTCCCAAGTATTGCTATGTATGACAAACAATTCAATTAAGTATCAATCATTTGTTTACACACTATTAAATGATCAAACAGTTCTATTTCAAACAATTCAATTAAGCATAAGTCATTTGTTTTCACTCAGTTTTAATGTCAAATAGTTCTACTTGACTGACAGATAGAACCCTTTCAAATGCTACCATTCCTGGCCAGAGTGGACCTGGGAGCAATGGCACTGAAGAGGTACTACACATTCCCCAAAGCTCCAGCATTATAGGTGCCTCACAATCAGATTATTTAATGTTATAACCAGGACACTTGTTGGGGGGATGTTACCCTCTGCAGAGATACAGACAGTGTATACTACGGCCCTAGCCAACTAGGATGGATAACGGAATACAAACAGAAGTTCTGCTTAAAAAAAACCCATAAAAATTCAATAAAAATGTGATTCACTTCTAAACTTATAGAAAAAAGGTACCTAAACTCAGAAAATATATTACTTAGAATTTGAAATGAGCCTTGTCAAAAGAAAAAGTGAACATATGATCTTCTCTGCATTCTCATAAACAGTCTCGTCATTTTAGACCAATTAATAACTTGTGATGAAAAATAGAGGTTTTATGAGAATACAAATTTGTACAGACAATATACATCACCAAAAATACAATTTAATCCAAGGAAAGTTTTGGTTAGTTGGTTGGTAGGTTAGTCAGTTGGTTTTACACAATGTCAAACTTTCCTTAATGCTGAAGTCAGTCTTTTTTTAAGCAATTATATGATTTCAAGTAACTAGTAATTAAAATCAATTAAAACCAATCATAGTATCAAGAAACTACTTATACATTCAGCAACTATGTGAGAATACGGGATGTAGTCCAGAAGACCTGCCAGAGGCGATGAACGACAGGAAAAAATGGCGAGAGAGGGTCTGGGATATCCGTGCTACCAGCACAACACGATGATGATGATGATGATATGGTTTCAGTTATTGCCTAATAAATAGAGTGTTCACCAATGGTCTGAGAGATTGGGGTTCAATCCCTGGTCGAGTCATACCAAACACTCAAAATGGTACTTGATGCCGCCTTGCTTAGCACTCAGCATTACAAGGTAAGGATCAAGGGTAAAGTGGAGCAATCTAGCAAATGGAGTAACGCCCTTCCCCACACTTCAGTGTAGTAGCTATTGAAAAGGGAGCCTTCAGGTCACCCTCGACTAAAGTCGCTAACTTTATTTTTTTCTTTTACATAATGATAATTATATTGCTTTATGTAATGATAATTATAAGGTTTTATTTAATAATAATCCAGGTAAATAATTGTAATTTTCTTGATACAAACAATTTGCACACTGTTATAAGATTCAGGAGACCTGTGTTCAATCCAAGGTTGCATCATACCAAAGACTTTAAAAATGGTACTTGATACCTCCTTGTTTAACACTGATCAATATAAGGTGCATATCAAGGGTAAAGTGGAGCAATCCAAGGAAAGGAGTAGCACCCTCTCCTACACCTCTGTGTTGTAGCTATCGAAAAGGGGGCCTTCTGGTCGCCCTCGACTATGGTCGCCAACTTTACTTTTACTATAAGATTTTGAACATTCCTATATAAAATTAATAATTTTCAAACTGGTCAATTTGATACATATATGAGATCATAACAGGTCAGAGCTAACCTGGGAGAAATAGCAATGAAGTGGTGACTTCATACTATCCAGAGCTCCAGAACTGGAGTCTAACTACTGGTTGCAGTTTACTATCATACCCAGAACTCATTTTTTTTTTATTTGTTGGGAGAAGAGGTGTTTATCCATCTATTAGAGATGCATTTGACATTTTCTGACCCCAAACATTTGGGTGTTTTAAACACAGCTTTAAAAGGAAAATAGCACAGATTAATCAGTCACAGAGAGAAGTTGTTCGGTCATAGCCAAATACAGCAAAGATCATGTTTGATTTGACAAAAAACTTTCGAGAGGAAAAATTTCACACCTGATTTATTCTTCATATCTTGCTTCATCTGATTACCACCTGTTCCTGAGTTTACAGAACTATCTTGATGAATTAGTTCTTAAAATACCTGAAAAGAGAGAAACTAGCTTCCCTAGTTTGTTTTCCTCCAAACCAAAAGACTTTTACAAAAATAGTAAAATGAAGCTAGTGAATCATTGGAGGAAGGTGATTGATAATGATAAACCTGTGTTGATTAATTTTTTTAAAATCTCAACTAATTTTAAATCTAATCTCAATTTATGGAAATACTTGATAAAAGAAATTATTTGCAGAATATTTATACTACTCCTAGCAAAAGTTAGTACACTTAGAGGATGTTCACTTAGGGTTTTTATTTAGCTGTAAATGTACGAATAACAGACAAGATGCAAACTATATTTTATTTGATAACTAAATATTCTGGTTTCATAAAATATACCTTAAACAAACTTGACTGATTTATTTAAATTAATAGTACATTTCTTCCAAGTCATGCAGAGGAAGATATTATGGAATATATCTATGTTGAGGAGAAAACAACTGAAATCATTGGCATAAAAAATAGGACTAATACTTAGTTGCCTCTCTTAATTCTTTCAGGCATGAATGTCACAAATTAAAAGCAATATTGCTCATCAAAATGGTTTCAGCATTTCTGAAAGGCAGTTAACAGATATCCTTTGATGAATGGAGGCTTCTCATTGTCAGGCAATGTATGAACAACAATTTACAACTGTCAACTCTTAGTTTAATAGTAAAATTATAGTCATATTCATTGTTTTGAGGTGAAAAATGTAAAGTCATCCCTTATTGTCTACAATTAAAACAGGTGTATCAAGAAATCTAATTTTAATATTTTATTTCCTCCGAGTGATGAAAAGCAGATGAATATCGAGAAGAGATCATTTTGCTAATTTAGTTGTGGAACTAAATTTTTCAAAAGATTTTTCTGATTCTTTGAGTATTTATTCATGTTTCTGCACTGCTCCATGGCTAGTTTATTTGATTCTCAACTAAACTGTAATATTGAATGACCTATTCCTCCTTTAGGCTGCACTGCATGCTACCTTTGTCCATTCTATTTGGCAAGCATTGTGCTTCAGTATAAAGAGCAGCAGGGTATATCTTGAATGCAAAATGCTCTCTTTTTATCACTGTTTCAGATTCTGCCTATCATCTTTTGACACTATGCTTGATATCTCATTTGTCAAGCTAGTTCACCTCTGAGACATTTCAACTGCTCAAGAAGATGCTGTTGCATCACAGATCATTATGTCTTACATACTTGTATACTCTTAGCTTCTTAAAGTTCAACACTGATTCACCTAGTAAACATGACTGTAAGTTTCCTAAGTGCAATGTTTCAAATACAATACATATAACAGATTTGTGTGTGTGTGTGTGTGTGTGTGTGAGAGAGAGAGAGAGAGAGAGAGAGAGAGAATATCTTCACAAGCTGTCCATTATGATAATTGATGGACAGTTCTGCTTCAGTGATTTTTGTTAATACATAAGTATGTCAACCCTTATCCAAGAAACTTGGCTGACAGGCCAGGACTTATATACATTGGCTCTGTATGGACACTGGATGCAGTTTAGAGGACCTGCCAACAGTGATGGACATTAGGGACAGATGGTGAAAGAGATTCAGGGAACTCTGGGCTATCAGCATGATTTGATGATGATGATGATGATGAGATTTAGGCACATGGCAAATGATATTTTACCAAATCCTGAAATATTTTCAGATTTTTCAAGTAAGACTTTTAAAAGATTAGTAATACCTTGAATAAAACAAAATTTAAGTGAATCCCAACCAAAATGATATATCCTTGTTGCATAGTGACTCGTACCACATGACTTCCAGTATCGCCGATGTATAAAAGACGCCGTGTTTCTCAAGAACAGCAGACAGAAAGAGAAGCAGAGAGATAACTCTGAAAAGACATTGGTGTGTAGAAGACCAACTTCAGACGTAACAGTAACAGCACGAGACTTATAATACTAGTTGGACTATACCACTTGAGTTAATAAATAATTAACTCTGTTTCACCGTGTATCGTTTCCTTACCACGATACAACAATCACATTATGAGCTTTAAAATGTCTTTGTCAGTTTTGTGAATATTTATGAGTATGTGCCTACTAATAAGCATATATATATCATAATCAAGTTGTGCTGACAGAACTGAGTTCTCTGACTCTCTCTCACCATCCATCCCAATCATCCATCGCTTCTAACAGGTCCTCTTGGCTGCATTCTGTACCTGCACAGAGCTAATGTATATAAGTTTTCACAGGTTGGCCAACACTGTCGCATCTATGTGTATGAGTCCATTAGAGAATGTCATTAATAAGGTTGCCCATGATTCTGCAGTATAGCTCAACATGTTTTGTTTGTCTTATTTGGATAGTTTGCAAGATGGGAGGTAAGTGGTCAAACAGCTACTGTTTTGTCGGGTAGTGCTTCCAAACTTGCAGATGATTTAGTATTTCTTGCAAATACACCAGTCCAAGCAGAATACTGACTTGAAAAGAGCAAGCAGTAGGAGGCATAGATCTGGCATTCCAACAACGACAGTAAACTGATAAAGTCTGGTGGTATTTTAAGATCCTTCTGGGGTGCATTGGGTTAGTGGTGATGATGCTTTGGCCCTGAAACTATATTGTAGTTAGTGTACTTGGAACAATCTCCAAAGGCTTCCAAAAAATAAAAACTGAAAGAATTGGAAATCAGAGATAGAATCAAGACTATTAAGACCAAAGCAGAGTTGAGATTGGCTAGAATACGGAGAAGAGTCTTGGATATTTGTAGAAACTTGCTGTCACTTAGCCCCAGGGAAAGATAATCAGTTAAAACTGGTGGAAAAAAACTTGCTAGTAGTGGGATAATAAGCAGTAGTAGTACAAGAGCAAGCAGGGCTTGGTGGGGAAGGTGATCCATTGGGAATTGAACAAGTGAGTATAATTTGTCTATGTGAACACATGATATTGTATGCTAAAAGCAGAATCTGTGCTGGATTATAGGATTCACAAAATTCTATGGGATTTTGAGATAAAAATATGACCCAAAACAAGCCAGAAGACCAGACCCAGTTGAAATAAAAAAAAGAAAAGAGCATGTCAGTTTTTGGACTTGGTAATTCCAACAGATTATAGAGTTAAAATAAAGGGAAGTGGTAATGATGCAATTGGATTGATACCATGCCTGACTCGAGAGTCATCATCTGATGAAGATTTTATTGGTTGCACAGTTGTTGCTTTGTTGAGAGCAGTATGTGTATATAATACTATTTAGTAAAAACTTCTGGGAAATTTTAATACTTATAAACAATGCGATTCCTTTGGTATTGGTGATATGTAAGATACTGCTGGTGTACTCAGGGTTTGTGGTAGTAATGCATTGGTGGTAAAACCATACCTGACCCTAGAGTCATCATCTGATGAAAACTTTGTAAGTCTCACAGCTGTTGTTTTTTTGTGGCAGCAACATGTGTATATAGTAGTAGTTGGTGACCGTAGTCGAGAGCAACCAGAAGGCTCCCTTTTCAATAGCTACTACACCAAGGTGTAGGAGAGGGCGCTACTCCTTTCCCTGGATTACTCCATTTTACCCTTGATACATACCTTTTATTGCTGAGAGTTAAGCAAGGAGGTATCAAGTACCATTTTTAAAGTCTTTGGTATGACACGACCTGGGATTGAACCCAGATCTCCCGGACCATTGGCAAACACTCTACCCACTAGCCAATGAGCCGGTGCTACATGTGTATATAAAACTATATATATATAAGGTTAACGGCTGCAACCCTATGGTGAAAACAACTTTTTAAGAAATTTCTTCTGATTACTGTCAATTAAGCACCAAAGAATCTGATTTTTAAAAATTGGTAGTGGAGAGGATCATTTTTGGGAGACTTTTGAACGGAGCTCAACTTGCTATGCAAATGTCTCATAAAATGCATCTTGACCCGATACTTATAGACAATTGCAAGTCTATTATATTTCTAGGCCTTTGAGAACCCACAATGAACACTGCCTATTTTTCATTTATTCTTAGAAAAAATTTTTTGATTATTTCTAGCAATTTGTAGCTTTATTTTGTTGACCCACAGGAATTTTAGATATTTGCTGATAGATGGTATTTAAGAGAAATAACATCAACCAGTAACACAATGTATGCAGGAAATACTCAAGATTTTAACATTTTCCAGAATCCAATACAACCAAACAACAATAATCTTGCTGTACCAGCTGAGAACCAAAGTTAGGTTCACCCTTGACAAGCCTTCCCAGCAGGTGAAAGGTTGTATCAGTACAGCTACTCTAATCTTCCCAAATGATTTCTGATTCAATATTATATACATGCTGCATAGGAAGTACTATAGAGTCTGCATGTTTTGATTGTCACAGAGTTTGACCTGCATAATGATTATTATCGTAGGAAATTCCTTGAAGAGACTGTTTGCATTTCATTTTGAGCAAATGCCTTCATAAAAAGCATGAATTCATCTTTTCTACGAATTATGTTTTAATAGTAGGGCAGACTGGGGTCTTTAGCCTTGGTATAGCATCTGATCTAAGAGCAGGAAAACTGAATTCAAACCAACTAAAAATCAACCTTATGTTGCATCCTGCCCATGGTGGAGTGGTTTGGTTAATACATACACATGCTACTACAATCTTCCCCACCAAAAAGCCTCCGCAGATGATCTAGCACTTCTTACAAATACACCAGCCCAAGCAGAATCCTTACTGCATAGCCTAGAGCAAGAAGCAGGAGGCAGTGGCCTTAACATGAACACAAATATAACAGAGTCCACATGTTTTAAACATTGTTTTTGAGATGGGAGTTACGTGGCCATATAGCTGCTGTTTTGTGGAGTACTACTTTCAGGACCTATTCAGAACAGCATGCTGCTTTCTTGTGTAGTTCCCATCAAGCCTTTTCTCCAAGTATTTTGTGAAAGTCCAAGGGCATCTATAAAGCACTATCACGGCTACAGTTTGGAAGAATTCCCATTTTATCTTATCAAAGAGATCAGATTTCTCTATGATTGATAGCCAGTCAAAAGCAGTTTAAGCTATACTTATGCATATATTGACATCATTTTCTGTAGATGAGATACTGCTACCAAAGTATGTGAGCTGGTCTACAAATTTAAGAGGCTCGTCATTTGAAATGGAGATGGCTTCATTTTATTAAAAATACATGAATTCTGTTTTATTTTACTTCGCTTAGAACGGATGCTAACTCAAGAAATGAAGAAATAAGCTGAACCCACAATACCTGATTAAAATAAAATGAGACAGTTGGACTTTAAACTTTTTAAAATTACAAATCTTTTTTCGTGAGAAAAAGAAAACTCACACAATCAAAACCTGACAAACAATAGGACTGGTGATGTATAACTCTACAACAATAAAATCACAATCAAAATGAAAAGGTCAAACTCTGTGACAATCAAAACATGCAGACTCTATAGTCCTTCAGACATCTTTCCATGCCCTGCGACAAGATAGATTTATAACAAGTGTTTAACACTGAAAACCGTGGGATGCAGCATGATGGATGTGAGACCAGGCAGATGAACCCAAAAGTTGGTTAAGGACATGCTTCACCTGGTGTTGGTTGGAGAAAACTCTAAAGGTCAACATCCAAGATCAAACTGTTCAGTCAGGAAACAACTGCTACTCATCTATCAGGGCATCATCTATTGATAAGAAAAAATAGCCACTGAAAGATTACCATAACTCTTTTTATATAAGCAGAGGTAATGTTGATATCAACTGAATGTACCTAATTAACAGTGCCCAGAGTGCCTAATATTTAAAAACAAAATAGATTTATAAATAAAAAAAAAAACTGTATGGTGACAAATTGGGGAGATTACACATGAAATGGCTAAGAAGGAAAAACCTCAAGAGAAACTGAATCTCTTTTAATAGAAACACAGAACAATGCCATAAGGACCATCAAGACAAAAACTGACATTATACAATAGAATGGAAGTGTAGGTTCTATTTATAATAAGTTAATGCAGCAAAATAGCACCAAAAGAATTCAAGATAAGACATGACTGAGTGTCAAAGGTGATCCTCTGGGATTTGTGCAAAAGATTAAAATTTGACCATGCTAAAAATAGTAGATGCACAAACCAGAATCTGTCTGAGTAAATACAACCCCAAAAATTCTCTGGGACTTGAGATACCAGATAATCACCCAATCACAGTCAGAAAACCAAATCTAATATTAGTTAACAAAAAGAAAAGAACTTGTTATCTCATGGATTTTGTCATTCCAGTCGACCATTGAGTGAAAATGAAAGAAATCAAAAATATCGACAAATACTTGGATCTTGCCAAAAAACCTGAAAAAAGCTGTGGAACATGAAGGCATCAGTGATACCAATTGTAGTTAGTGTACTTGGAACAATCTCCAAGGGCTTCCAAAAACTGGAAGCAACAACCGACAAAACAGCAGCTGTATGGCCACCAACCTCTCGTCACACAAACCATCCAAGTAAAACAAACATGCTGGGTACCACTGGAGAAGCAAAGACAAACACATAGGCAATGTTCTCCTGTGTACTTTTACACATGGACACACCAGTAATGGCAGACAAACAAAAGTTTGCATATATCAGCTCAGTGCAGACACTGGATGTGGTGTACAGGACCTACCAAGAGCAATAGCTCATAGGCTTGGATGGCAAGAGAGAGTCAAAGGAATCTGTGCTATGAGTACAACTTAATAAAAAAAAGAAGAGATAAATTACAAAGGTGAGACAATGTTTTCAAAAAACGAATAAATTAATGAATATATATTTTTTGTTCGTTTTGTAATAAAGTGTTACAAGTCTGCTTTGTAAAATTGCTTATAAAGTAGTAAAGGTTCTGATTAACCACATACATCTGTTTGATTTGTCAACAAGTATATAAAGAAAGGACAGTGTTTTTGCTTTTGAACAGTTGCTGTCGTGCTTAAAAACAAACAAATTCTTTTCAATGCTGTCAATTCTTGTCATCATATGCAGTTGTAAAATTGATTTTTTCATTTCTTTGGGAATCTCATTAGATTTTTCATATAAAGGAAAATTGCGAGAACTTAAATGAAATAAAAATTATCTCTATGATTTTTAAAAGTGTTTAATTAAAGCAATGAAACATTTTTCTTTTATATGAAAATGAATTGCATTTATTCATTAATTTACATGCAAAAATCAAACTTACACCTACATACAGATCATATCAAACATCTAACCACATCTCAGAATATATTTGAGAATAGATACATATATTTGTGTGTGTGTGTGTGTGTGTGTGTGTGTGTGTGTGTGTGTGTGTGTGTGTAAAGTTTTCAATAAAATCTAACTATATGAGAAAGAAATACAGTAGCGTCCAAAACTAAGGGACAAAATTTCAAAACCTAATATTTGTTAGAAATAACAACTGTGAAAAGCTGAAATTTTGACAACTGGTACTTGTTATCATCCATAATAACATACTAAAATTTGAATCATTTGCAAAGGAAAGAAAAAGAATTATAACAATTATTTATTTATTTTCAAAATAGGATCGTCCAAAAGTAAGACTTTGGAAAATCAGTTTTGATATTGGTCATCAAAATGCACATGAATCTATTACAAAAAATGGATTCTACAGTGCAAGGAAGAGAAGAGTAATAGTTTATATCAAGAGCATAGAAGTTCAATGTTTTGTTTATGATTGCATTGATGAATTTCATATATTTTTTATTTCTGTCTTTTCATATCCGACATTCTTTGAGTATTCATTTGGGCAGGAAAGAGGATATATTGTTAAAACCTTGATGTAAGTTAACAGCAGTTAGTAAAGTTTATATATTGTTTATACTTTGTCATTATGATTATTGAGTTCTTTTAATATTAATAATTCATTTTTAATGTTGAAGTTATTATCAAAGATCTTACAGTGGTCTACTTCAGCATTAAATGTGTTGCTTATTCTCAGATCTCTGCAGTGTTTCTCTGTTCTTTACTTGAAGTTTCTGAAAGTTTTGCTAATTAATATTTTGGAAAATTAGTTACCGGCAATTTCGTAAATATATATGAGTGTGTCTGCATGTGTGTAATCTGTCTGGCTGTATCTTTGTGTGTGCATATTTGTATGTATGGTCTGAGAATTTTTCTGTTGCCAAAGATGAAATACGCTTTAAATGACCATTTAGAATAGAATAGACAGAAGAAAATACACTATGAAACCAGGATACATGGCTGAGAATATATTCCATGACTCGAAAAAAATGGTGGTAACAGTGGAGGGACTATTCTAAAAATAATTGGTAAAGCAATACATTTGTCTTTGAGACAGTTATATATATATATATATATATATATATATATATATATATATATATATATATATATATGTATGCAAAGATGTATAAAAAGAATAAGATATAAATGCATATAAACACACTCATACATACATACTCATCTATAACTGAATGTCTGTAGAATATACATGTATATGTGTATACCTGTATTCATAGACTCATATTTATATATATATATATGTGTGTGTGTGTGTGTGTGTGTGTGTGTGTGTGTGTGTGTGTGTGTGTGTGTGTGTGTGTTTCTTTGTATATGTGTGTATTCATATATATAGTCAGATTGATTATGAATTCATTTAATAGATATCAGTATTAGATTCACATATAATTGAAAATTGCACAAAGATATTGAAGTTATGAATATGTCTGTCTGTCTATCTCCCTCTCTCTTTATATATATATATATATATATATATATATATATATATATATATGTTGGAAATTTTATGCTTAGATAATTTATAAGCATGCAGACATTGCATTCAGAGAGCTAGGTATGTATATTCATGAATATAATTCATTTAATAATAAATTTAGAGATGTTGCTGAGAGGATCTAATGTAATCTTATACATAAATCTTTGATTCGACTGAAATATGACTCATTTCGATAAAAAAAAACATTCAGAAGTGAATTAATGCAGTTTGCAACAGCACATCACCTAAAATTACTTTTATTGATACATCTATTAAATTATCCATTTACATGAATCATATGCAGTGTATATTTGCATACATAGTTTTCTTTACCTATGCATAAACTAAATGTATATATTTACAGTATATCTATCAGTATATATGTATGTATATAATAACAAAAACATTATCTACCTTTGAGAATGCACTTGTTGCTCAAAAGATATGTATAAGCAAATCAGAATGGCCTTTCATTTTTTAAGTTATTTATTGCTTCTAATACTGGACATTGGCATGATGGGACACCTGGGTTCAATCCCAGGATGAGTCATATCAAAGACTCAAAAAATAGTACTTGATGCCTCCTTGCTTAACACTCAGCATTATAAGGTATGGATCAAGGGTAAAGGGGAGAAATCCAGGAAAAAGGTTAGTGCCCTCCCCTACACCTTGGTGTAGTAGTTATCAAAAAGGGAGCCTTCGGGTCATCCTCAACTATGGTCATCAACTTTACTTTTACTTACTTATTGCTTCTAAAAAACTTTAGTCGGATGATTATGTTGTTTTCATTTTTGTTTTTGTCCAAACAGGACACATGGATCTGTGGATAAGGCATTTGATTAGTAAGTGCTTCTGAATGAAATCATCAGGAGGTTGCAGGTTCAGTCCCAACTACAGGTAAGAATAATGAGGAATACTTACTATAACTTAACACTTAGTATAGTAAACAGAATTGGAACAGTCAACCACCGTGGATCAAATAAAGGTTTTAGTTTGAGGTTTGGTGTGGGCTCCAGAGTTCAACATGAAACACCTGAAGAAGGCTGATGAATATGTTGGCCAAAATGTTGAGAGTATAACAATAAAGATGAGGTCAATTGGCTAAATATTCTAAGTAATAAAAATTATCAGGCTTCATCTCAGAAATTTAAACAATTAGTTCTCGTCTTTGTTTTTTAAAAACCCATGAAACTATCAGATAAGTTAGTAGCTATTTTAGTTGATCAAAAAAATACATACGGAAATGAGAATGGTATTTGGATTTCAAAATAAACGATTATAGATAGAGAATTAAATCTCTAAATCATTATAAACTTCTCCTAAATGGGAGGAGTCAGTGGTGTAATGGTTATCGTCATAGGAAATGGACACGGCGACACAAGTTCAAATCCTGGACGAGACTGAGAAAGGTATGAATCCAATTATTCTCCCTCCAGCTATGGGTAAATAGTAGAACAGACTGGGTTCTTCAGCCTTGGTGAGACAACTAGTCTAGGAGAAAGAAAAGTCTGAATTCAAACCTGTTAAACTCTGCTTAAAAATTGACCTTGTGTCATATCCTGCCCGAGTGGAGGGGTTGGTAAAAATGATAAACTTCATCTCAACCCCCCAAATCACCCTAATAGGTCTGTTTGGTTTCTGAGCAAAGGGTGGGAAAAAGAGTGTCTATGATTGTATAACCTCTGTTTCCAATTTCCTGCAGAGATTCCAATATAAGCCTTCTCCTCCTTACTATTTTCCATGGGGAAATATTTACTGGGTAGACCACTTTCTCAGAATTACACATTCTTCCCTTAAAACTAATTGTAGAAATAAAGAATATAGCCTCATTTCATAATATTTTTTTCTTCATTGTATGATAGCTATCTGAAGAAGTTGGTTTCTTGTATGGAGAGGCCAGCTGAAATAAATTATTATATCCAAATTGAGGTTTTCCTGTATTTGAATTTGCTCAGTATGAAATTTATAAATTTATATATTAAGTATCATACATTGAGCATTCCTGTAGATTTATATGAATCCTCTTACATCTTTATATATGTATATATAAAAGACTTCTAGTAAAATTTTGATTAAAAAACTTACAAGGAGTGAAATATGACATTTTTTTAGAGGTGTAAATGAATAGTCTTTAAAGATATTTTGAAAACACTTTAACATTTTAATCCTAGTGAGGACTGTAAACTAATGAGTGAACTTCATTCAATATTTGATATTTACAAAAATATGAAAACAATAGAATCTATGTATTTTTCTGTTTGTCTCTCCATCTTCATGTCTGTTCATCAATTCAACTTAATATAATCTTTTTAGCCAGACCTTAATTTTATGAATGATGATTATGACTTATTGGATACATTTAAAAATCAAATACAATCATTATATATGAATTCAATGCAATATATATTAATCTATAATCATGCGATATAAATCATTATTTCTTAAAACTTCTCATGACTAACTTTTTTAAAGTAAATTAAAATGGGTCAGTATTTGTTTTTTACCCAAAAGATGAGAATGTAATTTGAAATGAATTAGAATTATGATATAGAATCTAATGAATGTAAAATGATAAAAATATCATATATTATTTATATTATTTGCAGGTCTCAAACTACTGTTATCATCTCGCATATTATATATCACAACATTTCAGCCACTGCACCCTACAGTGTCTTTTGTTATAGTTGGTAATCTTCAGGTAATTTAAAACTAAACACATTATTCAATTCACATTTAGACAGATATATAATGTACATTTAAATTAATATATGTGTATATACTTATTTATTTAACTATTTCCATACATTTCAGTATTGCATTATGTTAACATTATAAATTATTATAAATCTGTATTACAAAATTTTAGTTCAAATAAAGTCTTTTTAAAGTATCTATTGCTTAAAATAAAGAGTTTAACTTTTCAGATATTTTAATAAAAAACGAATGTAAACTGATTTCATTTGTTTTTTATTTTATAAAATTAAATTAAACAAAAGTTTGTGGTAAAAAGCTTTTTAGAATATTTATTTATATAACACTAAATAACAAAGACTTAATAAGTGTGCATAGCATTTGATTTATATATTATAATTTTACTTTACTTTAAATAACATCTCCATCACATAAGCCATATTTTTTCAAATCGATGTTATGAAAACACACTCACACACACACACACACACACACACACACACACACACACACACACACACACACACATATATATATATATATATATATATATATATATATATATATATATATATATACATATATATATTTATGCACCCCCATAGATGGCAGGAGGAAAGTGGTAATATTTATATGTAGTATGACACCAGAGAAAATTCTAAGATAAGTAATCAATATTTTTATTTTTGTTTTTTTTTCAGGATTATTATGCATGTTATTTTTACTAGAAAACTTTAAGCTTATTTTTATTTGCTCACCAATGATATTTGACTATGTTAAGTATAAAATCTTTTGCGATACCAAAATATCTCAAAATACGTCAGGATCTCCATCATCAAAACAAAAAGAAAGAATGAAAGAAAGAAAGAAAGAAAGAAAAAAAGAAAGAAAGAAAGAAAGAAAAAGAACAGTAATAATGTTCTTTAAATTACATTCATGAATAGTCAATACAATAACAATTGCTACCTCATTCCTGTATTAGTTTTTCCCTTTTTCATGTGAATTTTATACCCTAAGTGGTTGGTTGGTTGGTTTTGTATGATGTCAACCCTTATTGAGTTATTTCATGCTAGAATAAGTTGAACAATTACAGTCTGGAATTATATATGGTACAAATATATATTTTCACCATCAATTTAAACAAGTAAATACTCAATTATCAATTTAATCCAAATAGATATTTAAAAGGAGGTTTTTGATAAAAGTACAATATATTTTTGCCATCTAAATTTTGTTTCAGATTAATTTGATCTATAGATGGGTGTCTAACTGGTACTACCACTCTGGTTCAAAGTGGACCTAACAGTAGAGTTCCAGGTACAAATTAGAGTCATACCCAAGACTCCCTTTTTTATGGGGAGGATTGGGTGGTTTTATTCTTCTACAGTTGGAATATTCTCGGCCTTGCTGACATGAAATGAAACAATTATTGTGGGATAGAGACAATATAAAAAAAGTATTAATAAAATTAATAAGTAAACCAAAATTCATGTCTAAGATATTTTCAATCATAAAGAGTTTGAAGTTTCTTCCAAAATAATTGAAAGAGTGAAACAAACTTTAAATGGCAAAAATATATTCTATTATTTAAATATCCTTTTTTTCTTTGTTTTTATTTTTGATGAAAAGCAAGTATTTTGGCTAAATTGTTTCCCCAATGGATTTTTGTACTTACTTACAAAAAGTAATGAAGATTTTAATAAGATATTTTCAGCTATATCCCGCCGTGGTGTTGGGAGTGATGACGGGTTACTTGATATGCACAAGGACAAAAAGTTTTATTATAAAAAATGATTAAATGGAAAAAAGAAAGAAAGAAAGAAAGAAAGAAGGAAAGAAAGAAAAAGGAAATGCTTTGAAATAATACATTAATTTTCTCATTTCAGCACAGTGAGTTAAAAAATACTGGCAATAAAATAAATTCAAAAGATGACATTAAAAGAGAAAGATAAAAAGCAGCAAAATCAAAGGAAAAAAATGTATATATATATATATATATATATATATATATATATATATACATATATATATATACATATATATATATATATATATATATATATATATATATATATATATGCATAGGCATTATATTTTCACACACACACACACACACACACACACACACACACACACATATATATTTTTTTATATATATATATATATATATATATATATATATATATATATATATATCTGTTTTACTTTGTTTAAATGAACCAATGAACCAGGGAGGTTTTTGATAAAAACCAAATGAGCCAATTTTTCATTTCAGATAAATTTCATAGAAATGATGACTGACATCAACACATTAATCTAAAATTTAAACCTACCCCATTTTTAAAGACAATTTTTCCATCATGTGTGCATATATCAATATGTGTATATGAAGCTACACACAAGTGTTCATCAGTATAAGCTCTCTCTTAAAAAATAATTGCTTTCATGAATGCAAATATATTTTCAAAATGCTATCATATATATATATATATATATATATATATATATATATATATACTTAAACATTATAATGTATATTTTAATGCTATATATTGACCTATACATTTATTTTTGTATTCTAAAAAGTATATTATTCCCACTGATCAATACCTTTGTTAAATAGAATATAGAAGTCATTTAAGCTGAGTCATAATCTATAAATTTGTATTAAAATAAAACAATGCATATATATTATATTATTTTTTCCTGTAATAAAAAATAATTGTTTGAATTTTGGATGTATATAAGCTTTGTATATTTGAGCTAAAAAAAAGTAAACTAGTAAGCAGAAATGCATATTTTTATGAAGATGTATTTGCATAAGACCATGCATCTATATTAGTTATATGGAATGATTTGTCTATTCTCTACCAATGGCCAAATAGGTAGATGTTGAACTATCAAATTTGGTATGAATAACTTAATAGTCTATAAAGAATGTTTGGAGATATATAATTTTTTAATTCTTCATGGGGAAAAGTGGATTCTTATTAAAAAATGCCCAGTTGGCTGGGGCTGTAGTATACATGGACTGCATCTTTGCAGAGGGGTAAGACCTCACCAACGAGTGTCTTGGATATGACGCTAAACAATCTGATGGTGGGGTTCCAGTAATACTGGAGCTTTGGGGAATGTGAAGTACCCCTTCATTGCCATTGCTCCCAGGTCCACTCTGGCCTGGAGTGGTAGCACCTGATAAGGGTCCAGTCTATGGGTTAAATAGAACTAAATGGTAGTTGGAGTTTACTGTTTTTTTGCATTTAAACTGTGTATAAACAAAATCTGTACTTATACTAAACTGATTTAGCTGAATTAGAACTGTTTGAATAAACTGAATAGCTTTAAATAGAAATATTTTTAACAATTAAACTGTGTACTCATTGAAATAGAACTGATTATTTGTATATAAATGGATTTGGTGTTAAATAGCCTACAAAGGTTGATATGCCATAAAACCCAAATGCCCAACCTTATTAAAAAGGGTTCTGTAACAATAAACAATTGGTTTGGTTTGGTTTCTTTGTTTAATGGCATATATGTCGGTTATTTCATATCAAAGCTATCCTTGTAGAAGAACAGTAGTGGTACTATTTAACCCATAGCTGAGGGAGATAAGAGTCTTCATACCTTTTCCAAGGGTAAATATGAATGTAATAGTGCAACTGGAGTTCAAACTTGTTTGCTATGATATGACAGTCTGACACATTAGCCACCACCCTACAGGGAGTCCCCACCCCCATTGTAAAGCAGAAGGAGTGACAAAAAGAGAGTGATAAAGAGTAAAGAAATGAATGACAAAGAACAAGGGTTAAAAAGAAGAAAAAGGTGTATTCATAAATGACTTGAATGGCTCTATACATAGTAAGAAAGTCTTTTTGATGAAAGGTTCTGTTTGATGTTTAAGTTTGCACTTATGGTCTAGACAAAGTAGTTGTACTGTTGTAGAAAGAGAGAGAAGCTCAATGCTTTGGCTTACTCGCTTCATTTTAGCATAGTAGGAAGTTTGGGCTTTGACTTCTAGCAGTGGTCACACATAGACAAGAAGTAGTAGCAGCAGATGGTAGATTTCTTTCTAGCAGCATGAGTGGTGCAGTCTAGCATTCCCTTCTTGAGACTGCTGCAGATTGAGTCAGTGATAGAATAAAACTGCAGGAAGAGGTTTATATACAGCTCGGGGGTGATGGATAATGGTGTAAGGTCTCTTGTGCTACATGTGGTTACATAGGAAAAGTGAATGAACCTGGTGATTGGATAAAATTGCTTGCAAGGTTTCTTTCCTGCATCTGCTGTAGTTGGTAAGACACCTTTGAAGTTGCTAAATTGCACATTTGTGCTGTGAAAATTGTTGTGTGGAGCTCGATCAGTTTATAAGCCATGTGCAGGAATTACTGTGCTACATGAGGGCTTTTATAAGTGGTTTGTGTGTCAGTTGGTTCATCGGTATGCTTAGCTAATCCTTTCTAATGAGGAAGGGTATTCAGAATGTGAGTTGGCTGGGGCCGAGAGAGAGCAAGCAAAGGAGGCTGTTGTATTAATGTATTTCAAGGGTACTGCTTGTGGTGCCCTCAAATTACTATTAGGGGATCACATGACCTGCCTCCATACCACATCTGTAGAGTAAGCAGTTAGCTGGTGTTCAGTATATATGGCTACCATCCTATTTTTGCCCTTAATAAAGAGTCAGGAAGTATGCTGAAATTTGATTTAGAGTATAACACAATGTTGCAACAAGACGTAACTAATCATACAGAAATTTAAATTTCCAACCTTTAAAAAAAATTAGATAATTATTCACTTTTAATTAAAGATTAATCATTAGGTTTATGGGTAATTCATCCTGCTGGAAATGCTGTTAATTCTAAGTTTGGATAAAGAATCAAGATAAAAAGGCAACAATATTAAAATTGAGAAATTAGTCAAATGTTACTTAAATAAAATTTTTAAATTCTTTACAAAACTGTTAATTATTTAACAAAACAATATTCACTAGGTAAGGTAAAATAAAAATCTAATTTGTAGATCTATCAAGTGTATTTTTTTTATAGCTGATTGGAAGAAATCCCATTTCATTTTATTGGATAAATCAAATTTCCATATGATAATCTGTCAATAGCATTCCACACCTTCACTGGGCACAGGTTGACATCATTTTCAGTTGATGATATGACACAAACAAAATATAGAGAAAAAGCTAAATGGGAACTACACAAAAATGCTATATACTGTTTTGAACAAATCCTGGAAGCAGCACCCCACAAAACAGCAGCTCTCAAACCATTCAATCTCTTAATCCAATCAAAAGCATATAAATAACACCATGCAATTCTACAAATGGGCGAACCATTCTTGCTGAACTAATGTGATAATGATGGACAGTGGTTCCTTTGCTAATCTTAACAGCTTGGATTGAATAATACACAAAACATATCCTTTTTGGAATAATCCATGTTATCTCACACTACAGGATAGCCCAAAATGATTCATCAATAAATTTACCAAGAACTCAACACTGTAGAACAGGCATTTAACAACTTAGCTTCTTGGTAATCTCTCTGAACTAACACAAGGAACCCTCTGGTACATCTTTGTATATAAATTCCACCACATCTGTTGATTGTATTGTTGTTTCTCACCATTTCTTCCACTTTTGATATCAAGCAGATTGTATGACATCCTGGTCAGCATTTTCCCTTTCTTCTACTTTCTCTCCTTTCCTTCTCCTTTGCATTATCATACACAAATCCAACACAAATTAGGAGATAGGGTGAAAAAAATAGCTATTTATGCTCATATTGATCAATAAACAGCTCAGCACAAGTGTTTATACACCAAATAGTTCCTAATTTCTCCACACAATGGGAATTACCACAAAAAAGGCTTTCAGAATCTATTATCATAAAATGAAGAAACCATAAACTAATTAAGATTTTTCTTCAGTTTAACATTCAATTTAATTGATACATTAAGACTGTGGCAACCTTTGCTCAAATGTGACATTGCGTGTTTAGTTACCATAAGGCAGAAATACTAAATTTAAAAGCCCTGTGAGCTGGGCTGCGAATGCTGATGGATAAGGAACCGCCCATCTGACCAAAAATAGAAATTTCATGGATATGACACTAAACGGTATCTGGTGGTGAAGTTCCATTTCTGGAGCTCTGAAGAGTTACCTGTTTTTGCAATTACTCTCAGTTTCACTCTGACCTGGAACAGTAGAACCTGTTTGAGTCTCATCAATGGGTCAAATAGATTTGTTTGAAAATGATTCTTACTAAATTGGAATACTTGAAACCATATTATTGTATTAAAATTATTTGTATTATGAATAATTGCTTCAAGCTATAATTGTTTCCAAAGGATTACTATGATTATGATTAGTTGCTTGAAACCATATCATTGTGTCAAAAAAATGGTTATTGTTATCAAATAGGAATAATCACTCAAAACCATATGAATGTTAATAAATCAAGAATATTAAGTATAGTTACAAATCATTATTATAATTACTCCTTTGATTTTTTCACATTAGTGTTAGCTGATGACAGCAAGTCTCCTAAGGTTTTTAGGACTTTGCTCAGTATTCTGGCCAATCTTAATAATACTGTAGTCTGGATAGAATAGTCTCCTTGTCCTCTTATGTCCAAGTCTTCCACTCCCTTTACCAATTCTCTGGGAATTGTTCCAAGGGCACCAATTACAACTGGTATTACTATAACCTTCATGTTACATAGTTTTTAGTTCTCTAACTAGGTCTAGGTACTTACCTATTTTAATTTTCTCTTGAGGATTGGATAGAAATACTTGAAACTATATAAATGTGCACAAAAAATAGTTATTATTACATACGAATAGTTAATTAAAACCATATAAATGTGTACATATTAAGAATATTAAGAATAATTACTTGAAGCAATAATTGTTTAGAAATAATTATTATTAGTTACTTGAGATCATACCGGTCCATTGGCCTAGTGGTTAGAGTGTTTGTCAATGGCCCGGGAGACTGGGGTTCAATCCCAGGTTGTGTCATTCAAAAGACTCAAAAAAAGGTACTTGATCCCTCCTTGCTTAACACTGAGCATTATAAGGTATGGATCAAGGGCAAAGTGGAGCAATCCAGGGAAAGGAGTAGCACCCTTCCCTACACCTTGCTGTAGTAGCAATTGAAAAGGGAGCCCTTGTCTATAGTTGCCAACTTTACTTTACTTACTTGAAACCAAACAATTACTTGAAAAAAAGGACATCAGTATTAAATAACCCAACAAGAGTTGACATGCTGTAAAACCAACCAACTAAATAACAAACTAAATTTGAAAATTAAAAGATGATTTGCATCAATAGATTTTATCAAAGGTCTCTGATCTTGATAATGGACAAATGTAGGCCAAAACATTTGGACTATCTCAGCATAGAATGCACAGACATTTAAAAAAATAATTTCTTGTCTGCATTTTTTTACAAAATATGCATTAACAAAGAATAGTTGCCAAATGAAACATTATGCATAAATGTGCACACACAAAAACACATATAAGTAAAAAAAAAATTAGAGTATTAGCATGCACATACAGAAAGAATGAAATTGATTTCCTGTAAATATATTAAAAAATATGGAGTATGCAAAAACATTCATAGATATATAAAACATATGGAAATGTGTCTTATCTGAAATCAATATAATTTTTATTTGTATAAACAAGTGTGCATATGTATGTGTTAATATGCGTATTCATTTTGGATCAATAATTTTTAAAAAGAAATGTCGGAAGTCTTTTCTCCTCGCCATTCATTTCATCAGATATTCATGAAAGGACCTCCTCTCTGATTGTTGGTGTCTTCTGATATTAATTCGAAGAAAATTCCATTGTGTTTTATCTTCTTTTGATTCACCCTATTTATTTGCTTTTATCCAACTTCCTTATGGAAAAACAATTTTTCTTGTTTCACCACTGGAATGACAAAAAATTACTTTTTTCCTTTTTATAGATTTCCTGTTAGGTATAAAAATCATTACTTCAATTACTGTAAAATTCTTCCCCTTTTCTTCCTCCGCTTCCCTTTCTCTCTTTTTCTATCTATCTATCTATCTATCTATCGTATCACCCAAAAAATTTATTTTCTTCTCTGCCTAAAATTCATTATTTCTTATGAAATATAATACAATCAAAATTGGTATTATTAGGTATTGTTTAATACTAAAATCAACAGCATTTAAACTTTATAACAAAAGACAAAATTGCAGCAACACCACAGTTAAAACAAAAATTGCATAAATATATATAAGGGATTTCTTATTTTTGGAGTTCTATATATTCATATTTTTGGTTTAAGAGTTTAAATGCTGTTGATTTGGGTTATAGATAATACTTAATAACACCTGTTTTAATTTTATCATTTTCCATTAAAAATAATTAAATCCAAGTATGGAAGAAAATGAACTTTTTATAAAACAATTATTAGAAGAACACTTATTTATAAGGGATACTGCACACACACACACATTGCTTGCATGCTATAGTCATAGAAATCTGGACCAGTGAAGGCAATTCACTTTTTCCTAGCACCAATGATGACATTGTAGTCAGGAAAATGTTTATATAATCCATCTTTTATTGGTCTGATACTCATAAAAGAGTTGATTGAGATGATCTTCATTTCAGAGGTTTGATTTGGTTTAGTTTGGTTTTATGGCATATCAACCATTGTTGGTTATTTAATGCCAAATCCTGTTTTTACTTATATATTAAATATATGATTTGTAAACACATTTTGTAAATACACACAGTTAAATGATCAAACAGTTCTATATCTGGGAGCAATGGTAATGAAGGGGTACTCCACATTCTCCAAAGCTCCTAGACTGGAGCCTCACTATGAGATTGTTTAGTGTCATATTCAGGATACTAGTTGGTGGGTGCCTTACCCCTCTGCAGAAATGCAGTCAATGTATTCTACTGCCCCAGTCAACTGGGCTATCTTTATTTGATAGGTTAACAGTTGTAGTGAACATAGCTGACTACACACATCTTTGTTGTCACTGATGAAACACATTATCCACCACTGAACTCACTTCCACTATTTGGTCTTAGTAAAACTTTTAAAAAATTTTTGATGAATGTCAGTGGGTGAAGTTTTTAACCTACTGTAAGAATTCATTCACTTACCTCTCTTCACTTTCATGTCAAATACCATTTTGACAAATCACCTATGAGTAACAAGGGAAAAAAATTATTAGCAGAAAGATTCAACTTCAACTATCCTACCACTTACATCCACTTCTGACATTGAGGAATAAGAGAATAGAATATGAGCCTTTACTTTCAGAATGATTCTCTTATATGCACAGCATACTGACTCTTGTTTATCATTAGTGAAAATGCATAGCCAATGATAGTGATTATATGGAAAAAACGTTTTGATGCTGAAAACTTTGAGTACTTAACAATACTTAGTTTATTTGCAATAATTTTTAAGAATCATTTGCTTCATTTATAAGCATAATTTTATTCAAACAACTGTCACTATTTTGGGATTGTCAATCACTACAGACAGAAGATTAAAACAATTATTGATTGGTTTTAATGGTATGTCAACCCATTTAGAGTTATTCTATGCCCAGAGGTTTGGGAATTACATTCATTGTAAGTTCATATGTATATTTTTCATGCAGTCCTATAAAATAAAAATAATTTTTAAGCATCTTTTTGACCCATAAATAGAACCCCTAAATGGTACAACTACTCCGGGTCAGTATCAGATGCAGTTTAATGTCACACCCCTTTTTTGGGGGGGAGGGGAGCTTACCCCTTTGCAGCGGGGATACATTCAGTGTATTCTAAGCCCTGCTGACAAGTCATTCTTAACAATGAATAGCAAAAAGTGAAAAGAGGGAACCTAATTTCAAACTATTATCATTTACTGACCCAAGCCCAAATTCTCAGCTAAGTCCATGGAACCAACTAAAAGTTTTAATCAGAATTGAAATTAAAATTTTTTTCATCACTTTTCTACAAACATTTTCTTTAGAAAAATAATTTTAAAATAAAGTTTTACTGTTATTCAGGCATGTTCAGTGAAGTACAGAAAAAGTTTTCATATGATTAAATTAAAGAAAGAATCGTTTCCTGTTTTGGCATTGATTTTGACATCAAGTTGTAGATTGGTACCATTACAGTTTGTGACAGAAATGCTAAATGAGTTTCTAATCTTAAGTCGGATTTACAGTCTGTAAACTAATTTGTCCGCCATTAGCTTTTCTTCGCATCAAAAACAAAACAATTCCAAGAACTCCTATATACAATTTTGTTTAAAAGATTTTTCTAAATTATCACCATTTTTATTTATTTTTACTGTAAATGATGATTGACTCTGATGAAAAATCACACTAGTTTGTGTACAAATAATTGTAATTCAAGGGAATCCCAGGGCCATAATATCTAAAGTGCTGAACTGTAACATTGAACTAAGTGAGTTCAAACTCCAGTCATGCTATTAAGTTCACTTTCAGACTACTACACTTGTGAAAGATATGAATCCCTTTATCCCTCCAAATATTCGTTAAATAGTATCACTGCTTTTCTTCTACAAGGATACCTTTGGTATTAAACAACCCACAGAGGTTGATATACCATTAAAAAAAAGAAACCTAACCAAAACATCATTGTCATTCAGATCATTTTAGTTCTCTAATCTTTAGACCCAAGCAATGGCAAAATCTTCAGCTAGTTATTACTATACATACACAGCTGATATATGAAATAGTCTCATTATAGCTATAACTAAAACTTTGATTTCTGACTCCAGAGATCCAAAAACAAAGGACACTTGTTTTAAATCTTGAGGGTCAATCTATTTTGCTTGTAAAATTTCAGCTTGATTTACTGTGAAATGAGGCAATGTATAACATACAAATGTTTAAATGTCTAACAGTGATATTGGTTAAAAACAAAACTGAATCCCTTGCCAATCAATTTATCATTCACTTTTTTGCAAGATTCTGACTTTTCTACTTGTTCCTCATATAAATTGATAAATGACAGATAATGTTTCCACAGACTGGCAATGTTTGAACAGCTTTCATTAATTTTTGACAGTTAATTTCCTTTAACATTTCTTGAGTGTTCTTCAGCATTTTCCCTGTTTTCTTTCTCTACTCTTGAGATACTATTCTCCATTCCTGGCTACGTTTCCCTTTATTGAGCATCATAGAATCCACTTGATGTTGGCAGTTACCACAGATCAACAAACCTAAAACAAGAAAACAGGAACAGGAAATCTAGCAAAGGTTAGATAATAAATTATGTTACAAAGAAGAATAACTAACTGAATGCAAAAGTGTATATCGAAATATATGGTGCTGTATTGAACTAAATGAATATATTTATTAAGGTGAATGTTCCTATAGTTTTAACATATGTGCATGTACTGGACATTATTCTTGCAAACTATTTGTAAATGATTTAGTTACTTAATATTAGCATCATAAATGTTGCATTCTCTGAACCCAATATATATATATATACGTGTGTGTGTGTGTATGTGTGTATATATATATATATATATATATATTTATATATAGTGATGGAAAATAAAATTTTGTTATCTTGAATGTGTTTCAATCTTCACAAAATTAAATTTACCAATAATATAACTGGATTAACAAGACACACACACACACACACACACACACACACATATATATATATATATATATATATATATATATATATATATATAATTTTAAAATATCTAAAATGTTAAAGGCATTCACAATAAAAGTCAATCTATTTCTAAAAGTTTCAAGCATTTTTGTAAAGGCTTGACTTTTATTTTGAATGACTTAAACATGTATATATATATATATATGTATATATGTGTGTGTGTGTGTGTGTGCATATGTGTGTGTGTGTGTGTGTGAGTGAGAGTGTGTGTGCGTGTGTCTGTGTGTACATATACATATATATATATATATATATATATATATATATATATATATACATATGGCAACTGCATAATCTTTAAAAGATTACTGTCATTCCTCATAATCTCACACCCCTACCATCAACATTCTTCCATCTTGGAGGTAAGCAGTGCACACACCTAAATAAGGCTACTCTGATTCAAGAGTTTCCCCTGGGGTCAGTCTCTGTTATTGGAGAACATAACAATGATATTAGGATAAGACTCCAGTCACTTAAATGTAGATATGTAAGTGTATGTTTCCAGCTGGTCAAATCTACATACATCACCACACTTCCATTGCCAGGGGACTTTTTTGAGAGAAAGGTTGGTAGTTGAAAAGATCACAAAGGAACATTTGTACATCATGGTATTATAGCAGGTCTTGATTATTATCCAGTAACAAACCAGAGCAAGATAACCAGTAATCCCATCAGCCACACATGTTATATCAGAGCTTTCCTTTTGAGTTGGATAACTTGACAAAGAACAAGGAGTCCAACTCTCCCAGGAATAAAGTGCTTGATAGCCAGTGAGCAAAGAGCTTCTTCTACATTTTGATAGGTCTTATTTTTCATCTTGTAGGGTATCTAGCCACCCTCCTCAACAAAAAAAAATGGTAGGGGTACGAGTTTAGTCAGGGATGAAGCTCCTATGAAATAGGTAGTATTGATTGACATAGTACCAGTAGTGCTTTGAGTGAACTCACACACACGCACATATATATATATATATATATATATATATATATATATATATATATATATATATATATCATGAAGTTGTGCTGATATCACTAAGTTCCTTGACAAAAAGTTATGGAAAGTTTATGTAATAGATGTGACCAGGTATTTTTCCAAGGAAGAAAATGTTCCAGTAGGTCAGAAAAAAAAAGTTTATGCTTACACTTTTAAATTTTAAGTTTGGAATTTGTGTAAGTCAAACTGTTCCTTTTTATCTTAATTATTATTTAAATTTTAATCTTACATACTTATTTGTGCAGTCTCTTTTTTTAAATTTCTACCCAATTTAACGCTTTTTGTCTTTTTTCTGCATGCTTCAAGTCATTACAAGCAAAATAATGAAACAAATACATACATAAATATATGGATAACCCTACCTTCCATTTTTGTCAATGGCCCGGGAGACCTGGGCTCAATCCCAGGTTGAGTCATAACAAAGATTCAAAAAACGATTGATGCCTCCTTGCTTAACACTCAGCATTATAAGGTAAGGTTCAAGGGTTAAGTGAAGCAATCCAGGGAAAGGAGTATCAGCCTCCCCTAAACCTTGGTGTAAAAGCTATCGAAAAAGGAGCTTTCGGTTACCCTCAACTACGGTCGCCAATTTTACTTTACTTACGCAGTCATATTTTGGGGTTGGTCTTTTTTTTTTGTAGGGGAGGTAATTTTTAATTTCTAACCAGTTTCACTTTTTTTAATTCTCTTTCTTCCATGTGAGTTGCAAGCTGCATGGAAAAAAACAAAATGTCTATGAGTATAGAACATTTAACTCATCTTTTTGATACTCCCTCTGCAAGTCAGGAAAGTCTCTGAGGGAAAAACCACTTATTCATTTATTGTAAGATGGAACTTTTATTAAATGATGTTTACAGAACTGATCTTTATTCATCATGTTATGTTTACACCAGGCATTTCTTCCAGAATAATGAACAGTTTTCCATCTTCTGAGAAGCATGACTAGAAATTTCTTTTACTGCTATTTATGAAGACGTATTCATTTTTAAATTGGAGGGGCTGCTGAAAAGTTCTTGACCTAACCAAGAAAGGAATGATCTCATGTAAGATTCTTAATGATTTCTTCTTTTTTTTTTCTTTGGAAAGAAAAAAAAAATTGAGAACCATAGTTCCTAGTGTACATAACTTTGTTATTAAGAAGAGTAATATTATGTACATTCCATGGAGTGAAAATTTTTCAGGACTCTCTCATAATGATCCAGCATTCATAGTTTGTATATTATATCAAAAATGGCAAAAATAGATCTTTTCTTAGCACAACAATGTTAAAAACTTTAATTCAGAGGATAAAGTTATCTTCCATACAATTTTCAGTTCAAAAATAAAAATGGTGGAGCTTGCATTCATACTTACCCTATTCATCGTAATTTTAATTTGGTTTCTTTGTTTAATGGCATATCAACCTTCTTAGGTTATTTAATGCTACATCCATCCTTCTAGAAGAACAGTAGTGGTACTATTTAACCCATAGCTGGGACATGATTTCTCAGAAACAATAAGTAATAAATGTCAATTATTAGCAAACAGTATATTTATACTGAATGAAAATTTACATGATGATAGGAAATAATCAAATTAATATGAAAGTTTCATTCTTTCTGATATTTTCAGAAATGTTTTAAAATATTTAAATGGTAATTGAGGGATAAACCCTTCCCACTTCAAAGTAATTCTTAAGATTTATTTTGCAAAAAATCAAATATTTGTCAAAGTTTCCTTAAAGGGATTTTACAACCATTCACAATGCTGCACAAAGATATGATTGTTTTTCTTGTATTTTCTACATTTACTTTTATTCATATATTTAAGTCAACTTATAACACTACAAATTCCAAAATATCTCATGTAAGGTCCTTTTTTATGCTTACTCATTATACTACCTCCATTATTTAACATGGTTTCCTTTTTCTGCTTATTACAAATTAGTTTAGTTTTTCTTAAGTGGATGGAATTATTTGTATGGACATTGAACGGCCATTATCATCATTATTAGAATTAAATGCAGTTGTTTAAATAGTTTAAATTTTATTTGTTATGAGTAGTGTTGTTTATTGATTGGTTTAATTTTGAAATTTTTGCATTTAGCTTTTCTTTTGAAGTCCCTTTCACTCATTTTATTTATTGATCATTATGCCTTTGATTTTAAACTATTATCAAGAACTATATTGCTTTCATGTAAATTATATCGAATTCATTAATATCTTTTAAAGATCCAACTGGTCTCTTTAAATTTGCATACTTTTTAGAGTTCATTTCATCTTTGATTTTCTTTTTTCTCATTTAATTAATGAATCTAGGCTTCTAATGTTTCTTGATTTCTTTTTTACTATATCAAAATAGTTTGATACGAAAATGATTTTAATTCATACTTTATGATCATAATTAGGATCAGCATCATTGTTTCCGATATTATCTATATATTATTAAGATTCTCATTATTTTTGTATATATGTATGTAACTGTTACAAAAATGGCACATTATAGCAAGATTTTTATTAGAGCAATATACTTAAATTGTCAAAAAACTTAAACAATAAAGTAATTTCCAGTCCAATTTGCAACTTAGGAATAATCTTGTATGTTTGCATTCATGCAGGATATCCAATCATCCAAATTCCTAATAGAATAGAGAGGGCAATAAAATGCTAATTAGAATTATTCAGGTAAAAGTCACTACTCTAACGTGCAGAATAAACAACAAGAACAACACTGATTTAACAGCCCTGGCTGGCAGACAAAAAGTAAAATGGATGGTAACCCAATACCGGACCTTTAACATATGAAGCAAGCCAGTGTATACACACACTAATATACCCATTCACTGGAACAGCAACCAATCACCATTCAGGGAATAGACTTTGCCACTTGAGAGTAATGGAATGCCCCAATGTCCATATAATCTCGCCTTAAGTTGTAGTACTGCTTTTTTACACAAACGAGGATTTACTCACTGCTAACAAGCATTATGAACAAATTCCAACACTTCACACATTCATAAATAAAAGAAACAGTATCATTACGGGTCACAGTCATAATTTGGGATATTTCTTAATCCTGTAGCACTATTGTACAATCAAAGGTTATTAATCCCAATTTGTGTTAAAACACCTCAAATCAAAAATTATTATTTTTTTGATTATCCTAATTTTTATAATTACTTGTAGTGCCCCTACTTATTCCTCACTCATTAGTGAACAGGTAATTTTTCTTTGAATTCTGAGTGACAGCAATTCTCATCAGGGCTCAAGGAATCTTCTAAGAATTCTAGCCAATCTTAACAATGCAGAAGTCTCAATTCTTCAACTGATTTCCAATTCATCCACTTTTTTCCAAGTCTTTGGGAACTGTTCCACATGCACCAATTACAATTGGAACCACTGTCACCCCCATGTTCTATGTTGTTTTATTTCTTGGGCAAGGTCAAGTATTTATTTATCTTTTTATTTTATTTTATTTATTTTTTTCACAGTGATCTGCCAGAATGGCAAAATCTACAAGATAGCAAATTCTTTTTTCTTGTTTATTTACACAAGGTCTGATCTTTCAGCTGGGATTAGGTGATCCATTTGTTTCTCAAAATTCCAAAGAATTTTATGTCTCATTCTCTAGGATAAATTCTGGTTTGTGCATATATCATTTGGCTGTGTGGTCTAATTTTAATCTCTTGCACAATTCCCAGTGGTCAAGGTAAAACAAATCCAACCTTTCTCATATGCAATATTAGCAGTTTGTTGCTTGAAGTATCTATATAGTTGTTTTTCTTCCTATTTCTTTTGTCTAGTTTTTGTCATTTTCCTGTTTGACCTTTTGTGGCTATTGCTGTTACTGGCTGTAGTAATTGGTCTTTATTTGCTCTTTTTAGTATTTTTCTCAAATCCTTGAATTGTTGCATATAAACAATCGTCAGTGCTGGCGAGTTCTATTCATTCTTTTCTGGACACATACAGTCAGTCAGTGTCATCTCTCAGATGTAAGGTCTTGTGCATAATCATCAATTTCCTTATCCTTTGGTCTATTTGTCCTTCTCGTGTCTATTCTAGGAATAGTCCTGAGTATTTTACAAGGGGTGCTGCTCAGGGGTTTATTCCTTTGAAGATGTTTCTGCTGCAGAGTCTAGTTTCAAGAAGTTTTCTTGTCTTTCTGAGGTACTTCGATCTTACTTTTTCTTTCATCTCAGTTTGTTTGAAGACCACTTTTCAGATATTTTTTTTTTCTTCAAGTATTCTGATACTTTCCTGATTTGGTAGTTCTATTCTTTCCATTGTTTCCCTTCACCCTTTTTTAATTATCAGCATGGCACAATATTCTATCCCAAATTCTATTCTTATATCCTGACTGTGTAGTCTTTCTTTATCAGGGAGGTTTTCCTTTTTGTCAACCATTTAGATATGATTGCTTCAACTAGATTCTTCTTGGCATATTATTATTATTATCATTATTAATCAACTAATTTAATTTTTAGTTATACATTTGGTTTTTTTTACAATCTTTTACTGGGTTTTTACCCAAGACCTTAGGTGAAAGAAGATAGTGATTATATGCTTTCTATGTACTTTGATTTTTTGCTGCCTCTTTTGAGTAATATTTTTCAGTCATATTGATAGAACTCTCTTAAGAAGAAGAATAGTTTTGCAAAGTGTGATTTTTGGTATTTCATATTGGCTAAAACTATCTTAATATGTTTATCTGTTCCTTTCTTGATCATACCCAGGGCTCCCACTATTACGAACACAGTGGCTGTTTTTTTTTCATTTCTATATTCAGGTCCTTGTATTTACTTATTATTTGGTTTGCTTTCTCTCTTTAATGGCATATCAACCTTTGTGGTTTATTTAGTGCTAAAGCCATCCTTCTAGAAGAACAGTAAATGAAATTAGCGACCATAGTCGAGGGTGACACAAAGGCTCCCTTTTCAATAGCTACAACACCAAGTTGTAGGGGAGGGCACACCTCCTTTCCTTGGATTGCTCCTCTTCACCCTTGATCCTCACCTTATAATGCTGAGTGTTAAGCAAGAAGAGTTCAAGTATCATTTTTTGATTCAACCTGGGATTGAACCCAGGTCTTTCGGGCCATTGGCGAACACTCTTACCATTATGCCAATGTCTAGTAGTGGTGCTATTTAACTCATAGCGAGAGGAATAAGGGAGTTTATACCTTTCCCATGGGTATTAGTCCAAAAGTGAATGTAGTTTGAACTTGTTTATTATGATGTCACAGTCAAACATGTTGGCCACTATACCATAAGGAATATTATTATTATTATTATTATTATTATTATTATTTACTTCAGAAGAAAAATTGATTAAAAATCTACACTTAACTACACAGCACTCTTGTTGAGTTGTTTAACAATTTAAAAATATCTTCATTTGATTCTATAAAACTTCAAGTTGAACTTCTTGTTTCTTTTGTGCATGCATGAAATAATTTTTATTACTGATTCAACTCTATTAAGTTTTTCCAACTCATATGATTCAAACTCATGTTTGTCTCAAAAAGTCTTTTTCTTTTCATTGTTATTGCGTTCATCAGTTGAAGTTAATTAATTTCTCTCCAATTTTCATTCCGATTACTTTTACTTAAAGGACCTTTTTTCCTTTTAAAATTTTCTCAATCAAAAAATTCATTTTGTCAGATTTTTTGATCTCCAGCCTTATCATTATTTTTATCAGTTTTTTCTTTCCTATTAGTTCCAATTCTTTTCACCAGATTACACTGTATTTATATTTTGGGCTTTATTGATAACATTTAAAGAAAGTTCTTGCTAAATCCTTGTCAGTTTTAAAAGCTAATCATTTGTATTTTATTATTTTCAAAGTTTTCTTCATTCATGTTGAGAACTGAATGACTCATAAAAATAAAATAAAGCAGAATTTTTCTGTTTGATAAAAAGATTGCAAAAATCTTTCTTCTTATTTTATTATGAACACAAAACATGACATTCACTTGGGTTTTTATTTATATGTTCCGGGCTTCCATAATATTCTTCAAAATGTTTCTCATCATGATGGAGGCAGATGCCATGTCATTTTTGCTAAAGGTTACTTTTTTTTCCCTCTCCCATTCTATTTCAGCTAATGGATTGAACTGACAGGTAACAATTCCCAAGATCCAAACACTGTGCTGAATCTGAATCAGATGAGGTTTTCTGCTTCATTAAATAGAATGTAGTTTATTGCTTATTATTAGCTCTTTGTAGAAAAGGTGATAATTTTATTTTATCTGGGTGAAAATCACAGTAAAATTTTAAATGTACATTTGACAGTGTTTACCCTTCATGTTTAAAATTGCAGTCAAAGTACTGCATTGAAAATGTATTAATACTGTAGGTACAAGAAAATGTTTAAAATGGTTTAAAATGTTTTCAAAAGATTTTGAACTCAAGGAAAAAGAATATTCTTGAAAACTGGTGAAGTGGAGCAATTTTAATAGGAAGATGCAGCACAAATATCACAGGAAAAAAATTAGAAGAAAACCAGTCAACTGTAGAATATATTTGGAAACCTTGAGAACAATTTAGAAGCTACTAAAATTGATTATACATGAACTAGTGGTAACAGACATCAGACAGAATCTAAACACTTATACTTTTAACTTTCCTCTGGAAATTTCATTTTTATATAAGACAGAGACTGGAAGAGAAAAATGGATTTATTTTAACACTCTAAAAGCTAGATCAAGGACATCCTTAAAATTCTTTAAGGTGAACAGATTCAACTTGAGAAAAAACACTTCTTTTTTGTGTTTTGTAAATTTAACAGAAATTCTGTAATAAATAGATGAAATCTGGTTAAACAGTTAATATATTTAACACTACAATTACTTTGGTTTGATTTATTTAACAGTATATCACTCTCTCAGAAGTGAAATTTTACACAATTGATTTACTCAGTTATGTGGTTTCAAGTATTCCTAATATAAATGATATTTAGACAGATCAATTTGACCCATAAATGGAACCCTAAAGAGTATGTCTACTCTAAGTCGGAGAGGAGCTGGGAGTAATAGCAATGAAGTGAGTAGGCTAGAACTCCGGAACTGAAGCATCATTTTGGGATATAGCTAAGTGACATACCAAGGACATGCCTTTTTTCTTAGCTGGGTGGAGATATCTTACCCCCTCTGTAGAGGATGCAGTAATTGAATTCTAAGCCCTGCTGACCAGGTGTGTGAATGATTGGCTTATTTGAATTATTTATTTTAGGTTTTATCAGGCTTTACTGTCAAATATTGAGCACTTTTTTGATTTATGAAAAATATTTTCAAAATGATCTGTTTATTCCACTATATATATATATATATAATTTTTTTCGTTATAGGTCCAAAGAGTGAAAAAAGTAAATATTTCAAAATGAATAGTTCCTCTAAGAGATTTATACTTTTTAAAGAATCGTTTATTTTATTCTTACATATGCATGTTTCCAGCTTGTTGCTTTTGTTAGAGAACATATGTGGCAAAAGGCCATGTAAATGGCACACTCAATGAGACTAGAACTCACTCGTGTAGGTCTGTTAGAATAATACTACTACTGATGAAACAACTAGCTGGAAACATTCACATATGTAAGAATGAAATAAATAATTGTTAAAAAAATACATGAACTATTCTGCCCACCCTTGTAAGTATATATATAGTGAAGTCTTGCATACATTAATTTCAACTCATCTTATTAAAGACTGCATTCTTTCTTTCAATGTAAAATGACAACTGACTATTCAATAAAGGCTTCAAAAGTCCCTAGCAACGAGTAGTAACTTCTCTTGAAAATTAACAAAATTTGGCATCGTGGTTTTATCAAGTATCTGCAGAAAAAGTGATAAGGCCCAAAGGACATTCACACTGACATGATTGCTACATTAGGGATTACACTTCAGCTTTATCAACAGTGTAAAAGTGGGAAGCTGAATTTAGAATAGGAAGGGAGATCTTGATGATTACCCAAAAATGATATCCCAAAATCTGGACATCCTGAAACTGCTATGACAGGAAAAACATTGATCATATTCACCACATGGTGATGGATGACAGGTGATTGACAATAAATCAAATAAGCAACACTATTAGCATATACCATAAGAGAGGTGCCCTTGGTGTAATAGTTATCGTCGTAGGAAAAGGACACGGCAACGCGAGTTCAAATCCTGGACAAGACTGATTGCATTTCACATAGCACTAATACCCTTGGGAAAGGTATGAATCTGATTATTCTCCCTCCAGCTATGGGTAAATAGTTAGGCAGACTAGGTTCTTCAGCCTTGGTGAGGCAACTAGTCTAGGAGAAGGAAAACTCTGAATTCTAAACCTGTTAAACTCCGCTTAAAATTGACCTTGTGTCATATCTTGCCCAAGCGGAGGGGTTGGTAAATATGATATACCATAAGAGATTTGAGAATATTCTGTACTATGAACTTAGCATAAATAAAGTTTCTGTTCGTTGGATACTACATTTTCTGATATTGGATCAAAAGTGCACCTTGCAGATAACATTATAGGAAAATCTGACTTTGTATGAGACTGATCTAGCTGGTTTCTTTGAACATTTCCCTACCCAGGTTGAATGTTGGGTTCATGACTTTGAGCTAAAGATAAAGAGATAATCTATACAGTGGAAACATCTTTCCTCACCTGCTCCAAAGAAGGCAAAGATAATTTCATATACAGGGAAGCTGATGGCCTCAGGTTTGGGGATGCAAAAACATTGTGTTTAGTGACAATCTTCAAAAGGGCCACACTATCAATAGGGAGTAAAGTACCAACTTGCTGAAATGCTTATAAAAAGCTATGAAGAACAAATTCCCAGGATAATGGTCCAGCCCACTAATCCTTGATTTCAATGACTGCTGCACATGTCTGTGGCTTTGAACTGGTTGATTATCCCTTCTATTCTTCTGATTTGGCCCCATTTGACTATCATATATTCCCCAACAGGAAAAAAACTCTTGGCTGGGAACCAATATTATAGTAATGATGATATATCTACTATTGATAATTTTTTTTATCAAATAGGATGGAAGCATTTTTGCAAATGGGATTTAAACACTGCGACTCTAAGAGACAATATGATGAAAAATAAACCTCACTTGGTCATACTCAATAAGTGCATCTTGGTCAGCCTATGAACTTTTCTGTCAACCCTTGTACATATATATATATATATATATATATATATTGTTGTTTAGTGGCTCGTACCATGTGACTTCTGGTTTCAGGGATGTATAAAAGACGTTATGTTCTTAAGCATGAGGGTTCCCCAAGATTTCGGTCAGTAGTAAGACCAACTTTGGACGTAGCACCCATAGTGCAAGACTTATAATATTTGTTGGACTGTATCACTTCAGTTAATAAATAATTAACTCTTTATTTCACTGTATATCTCTTCCTTACCACGATACAACATATATATATATATATATATATATATATATATATATATATATATATATATATATATATTGTCATCCACAGACAGACTGTTTCATTCTATCAGAACTTTTCAGTGTGGCTAGACACATAGAATGCTTGATGCCGGTATCAAAACCCATCCAACATCACGGTAGACTGAGTATCAGACGGCTTGGCCAACAAGCGTACCACGTTGGCTAAGGGAATTTTTAAGGTATTATGTCGCAGCAGCAGCAGCAGCATCCGTTTGTTTACATTTTTTTATACCCTATCGGCTACCAGAGTGCTCAATTCTTTCGAAAAGCTTTGCATTATGCGAGCAGCAGCTGAAAATTCCTTCGCCAGAGTGCTCAATCCCTATGGGGGAGCGTGTGTATATATATACATATATATACACATTAGATATTACTTACAAAAACTCACAATGTTTTCCTACAACTTGACTTTCTTGAATGTCTGTGAAATAAAATAAATTACAAAATAATTATATTCCCATTCAAATATTTTACTGTGTGTCATGCAAGCTAAACAGTTATGTGGCATGTATATTTCAAAATGCTTGTTGTTTGTTAAAATATGTCACATGATTTAAATTAGTTTATGCAACAAACATGTATTTAGTTCTCATTTTTAGATTTTAAAATATTTATCACCTGATTTTTACTAGTCGAGCAGTAAATTTGAAATGATGTACATATATGTATATATACAGTGTGTGTGTGTGTGTGTGTGTGTGTGTGTGTGTGTGTGTGTGTGTGTGTCCTGAAAAATCTGCTGAGATTAGCAAATACTACTGTTATGATCTCACAGGTGAAATTAAAGATAATTAACTGTAATTAAAGATTAAATTAAATGCATCTCATGCCCTCCAAAATGTCAACTGATTTTTTTTTTGAGTGTTTGTTCTTACAATTAACCTCTAAACATGGCTTTCAAAACAAAATTTAACAAATTCAAAAAAGTGTCTACCACTGAATTCAACTTTCCTCATATTTCAAGACAATTTCATCAATTTTCAAGAATCTAATATCCATCTTTCTATTTGAATGATTAAATCATTTACATTAATATCATCATTCAAGATAATATAATTATAAGTAATGAATTCAATTGAAACAATGAAAAAATTTGAATATTTACTGCTAGCAAAAAAAAAACATCAAAAGGTGATATGTGTATTGGTCCACTTTCTCTTCCATTAAATCTAAAGCTGCTGTTGATTTTGGATGCTCTGAATATTTTCTGACTTTAGTCTTTACCCAAATTCATACATTATTTCATCGGGAAAATCCTATCATTTTATAGTGGAAAGAGATTATTGTAAATTGAATTTTGCTTATTAGAGGTATACATTTTCAAAGACAAATGTTTGCTAAAACATTTAGTATTTATTACAATGGGTATAAATTTATGCAGTTTCTCTAATCTGTTGTTTGATACAACTGAAATAATCAAAATATTGAATTAATAAAAGATATTTTAAATTTGTATTGAATAGTTTTCATTGGGTAAATATTGTGCACCTTGTTTCTTTGGCATTCATGCCACTGATACATATGCATACACAAATAAGTTGGGTGACCATAGTCAAGGGCAACCTGAAGGCTCTCTTTTCAATAGCTACTATACCAATGTTTAGAGGAGGATACAACTCCTTCCCCAAGATTGCTCCACTTACCTTTGATCCATACCTTATAATGCTAAGTGTTAAGCAAGGAGGCATCAAGTACCATTTTTTGTGTTTTTGGTATGACTCAACCTAGGATTGAACCCCGGTCTCCCAGATCATTGAGAAACATTCTAACCATTATCTTAATGTGGTAATATATATATATATATATATATATATATATATATATATATATATATATATATATATATGTTGAAATGATAGATTGTAGTGAATCTGACAGTATGATAGAAATATGTGGAATGTTGGATAAATCAAACACTTAACTCAAATTTAGATGTGTGATATTTCATTAGGCTTTATTTCATCAAACTTCTTCAGACAGAGACTGTTTTCTTAGTTTTTCTATCTAAAAGCATGTGAGGAGAAATGATAAGATGGTGGAGGGGGTATAGTTGTAGCAGGAAAGAAGGAAATGATTTAAAGTCAAATGTTTCAGGTTTCATTAAAGATTTTTTGTTTGAAAAATGGATAGATTTTAGGGAGCTGATAAGAAAAAAATAAGGGAAGGGTTGGGTGAAAGGGATTTCAGCATATCTTGTTTCATGAAAAGATATTCACTATAATGTGACGTCACAGAAATTTGTCAGTATTGTGGTGTCTAGGTGGTAATTAGCGTGAGGAAGGGCTAGAGGTAAAGTGATAAGGAAACGATTCTCAAAAGTATGGTGGCACAGAGAGAAGAAAATGTTTTTCTATCCACTTTCTATTTTGATTTTGCTTTCGTTCAGTATGGTGTTCACTAGGTATGGTGAGATTTGGTAAAAAAATTTGGGCATTGTTTTATATGGTTTGTTTTGCAAATGACTGCTTATTCTAGTAGTCTTAGGGATTTTTGCAGTGCATGGGTTTGATTAGAGTGGATTGGGAAAAATTGAATGTGTGTTTGAATTCTAACATGTGAGAGAAAAGGATGTTTCAATCTTCATTTGTTTTGATTGATCTTTTTGTTTGTAGATACTTTTTTCTAGATTGTGTTGGGTTTCACCAATGTAATGTTTGTTGCAATCTTTGTGTAGGATGGAGTATATGCTTGAGTGAGAGATGGTTTCATTGTTGGTCCGTTTTGTGATGTTTGTGAAGTTTTTAATGGTTTATGATGTGTAGTCCTAATTTGTTTAGTTTGTCGGAGAGTGCTACGTTATGTGTGTTAGTGGGTAGAGAGATCAGTCGATGGGTGATGGGGATAGTAGGGTTGTTTTATTTGATGAGTGTATCTTAAGAGCTTTTTTTCTAGTAATTAACTCGAAAAATTTTGAAAATATGAAAAAGAAGACCAACCCCACTATCCCCATCACCCATAGATCGATCTCTGTATGAAGAAGTCTGAAGAAATAAAGCTGAATGAAATATCACGCATCTAAATTTGAGTTAAATGTTTGATTTATCTGACTTTCCGCATATTTCGATCATATATATAATCTTATCCTATATATACACCTATAGATATTTACCAACCCATCTGTTAGGGCAGGATATGACACAAGGGCAATTTTTAAGCGGAGTTTAACAGGTTTGAATTCAGAGTTTTCCTTCTCCTAGACAAGTTGCCTCATCAAGGCTGAAGAAATCAGTCTGGCCTACTATTTACCCATAGTTGGAGGGAGAATAATTGGATTCATACCTTTCCCAATGTGAAATGCAATCAGTCTCGTCAAGGATTTGAACTCATGTCGCCGTGTTCATTTCCCATGATGATAACCATTACACCACAGGCACCTCCATATATATATACACCTATCACTCATAAATAAGTAATGCACTATGAATTTTTTAAATAGAAAGTTAATTTTCCTCTAAACCAAAGATACTATCCAATCAGACAGAATTGAATGACTGCATACTGTTTGAATGGATAAACATGCCAGTGACTGTTTGTTCAAATCTTGTTAGGTCAATGTTATTAAGACTACATACAATGCTAAAAAAAAAAAGGAAAAAATGTTCATTTTTCTTCTGAACTAAAGATACCATCATACAGGACTACATACTGTCAGTGTAGAAAAAACATTCCAGTGACTGTGAGAATCTAGTGAGGTCAATGTCATTAAGACTACAAGCATCAGTTAAGATAATGGTAGCCACATCAAATATTGATTTGAAATAACTTCTTTCACAGGGGTGTGCTTATAATTGGACTGTTATATATTCATACTTTTCATTACAAAGTTTCAGTGCCATAGAGTTTGGTAATAAATATTATCAACTTTTACAGAATCATGTTCTATTAGAAATAATAAAATCCTGGTATCTTTGGTTTTGAAGAAAATTAACTTTTTATAAAAGATATTTTGAGGTGTACTTATTTATAGATGATATTATGTTACTCATGAAGAAAGCATTAAAAATACCAGATTTGTCTTGAATACTTGGTTGTAGTTTCTAATTCCATCATGGAACTTTTAAAAGTAAAGCTCATTTCTTTGATAATTTTAAATGATCATTTGTTGTACCTGGTTTTAAACTATCGATTTTTTGGCAATTTCATCACGTATTTTTATCAAAATGTGCTTTTCCTCTACTATAATTGAATTTTAAATAGAAACTTTAAAAATTTGACACATCTTCATGTTTTGATTTAACAAAGTATTTTTCCCCATACTTTACTTGAATTCTACATAAAAACAATTAAAATTCATCACTTTCTTCACATTTTGATTGAATAAGTGTTTTCTCTCCACAATAATTGAATTTGGAATAGGAATTTTGAAAATTTGGCGCTCTCGTCACTTTTTGATAAAAAAATAATTTTTCCCTGAATATTTCAAATTTGGAAGAAACAGTTAAATTTTCCAGCAAAATTTGAGTTTAAGGTAGGAACTTTGAAAATTTGACGCTATAATCACATCTGGATTTTTTAAAAAGTGTTTGTTCCCTATACTTGAATTTTTTGAAAGGAGCATTTAAAATATGATATTTTAATTATGCTTTCATTGAAACAAAAAAGTGATTTTTCTAGCAATTTTCAAATTTTTACAAAAAACATTTCAAATTTAACTCTTTCATTCCCAATTTTCACCTTTAGAAACAGCAGTTTTTCGAGCAATATTTAAATTGTAGGAGGAAACATTTAAAATCTAACACTTTCATCACTTGCTTTCATCTTTTAGAAAAGTGATTTTTCTGGCAAAATTCAATTTTTAGATAGAACAATTTTTTTAATTTGATACTTTTATCATTTGCTTTTGTTTAAAAAGTTCTTTTTTTTAAGGATTATTTCAAATAACCAAGAGCATTTGTCAGTTTTGGTTTCTTTGTGAAATGAATATCAGCTTTTGTGGGTTATTTAATGCCAAAGCCATTCTTGTAGAAGAATGGTGTTGCTATTAAACCCATTGCATGGGTATGGGGATTAGAAAGTGAATTCCTTTCCCAAGGGTATTAGTCCGAAAGTAAACATTTACTATAACGTTGCAGTTCAACACTTCAGTCACTACGCAATGGAGACTTCCCTATTTACATTTTTTCTGAGTAAGAAGTTTTGATTTTCCGATCAGAAAGTAATTAGGATAATAACTGATAGTTTTTACATATGTGTATCAATTATGAAATATAAGATTTGTGATTCAGGTTTGTTAACCAAATCAACTGTATTATTCAAAAATATCTACTTTTCACCTTATTGATATGTACAGAAAATGAAAATGTCACCAACAAATCCAATCTCCAATCCCATCAGTCTTTTTCTCAGTTAACTGCAAAACTGAGATCTCCCTTAAGTTCTCTAATATATGGAAAGCAATGGATCTTGCCTTTTCATGCTAGGCAATGGTAAGTGGTTGAATTCAGAGTTTTCCTTCTAAGCTCACTGCCCTACTAAAGCTAGGTCAGCCTGTCCGACTATTAGTAGAAGATAGATTCATGCCTTTTTCATGGGCTTTACTGCCAAGAGTACTCTAAAAGCCTCATTTAGAATTTCAACTTTCATTTTTCATAATAACCAAACATTCTTGCAACAAAATGACTTTTGAATATTCAAGTACAAATAAAATACTAACTGCTTCATTTCTCAAAAACTGATAAAATTGCCTTGAAATCACAGCAATGTCTAAAAACATTTATTAATCTAAGATGTTTATTTTCATATAAATACAACATTGTACGTATATTACTTGTGCATATCTGTATATGATACTTTTCAATAAAATTGATGCACCTATCCCATCAGCATATGAACACATAATTACCTTCTTAGTAGAATATAGCATCAAGTGATTGAAGCCATCTGAAAAATAATGCAATTTGTAAATGCTTCATAAATAAATATCATTTGAAGGTAAAAAACATGATAATCTAATGGAACTGAATTCGGACTATGCAGTGGATATGACAAAATATTCCAACTATATTGCTGGAGACACTGTTTTGTTAGGTTGGCCATATCAGCTGTGGTGAAGTTATACAGCAGAAGTTCACCTTTAGACAAACGTCTTAGCCTTTTTGATAAAGAGATTCCCTCAATTTGTCTTGTGTTTCACAGTATCTGACCACATTAACTATCTAACCATGAAGTCCACAAATAGCACATTTTTGGCATCCCAGATCATAATGGCCATCAATTTCTTAATCAACTACTGAACCTGGAATTTTTGAAGGATCCATGACAATTGCTACTTCTTGGTCATAGAATCAATCTTTGTTTCTTGGATTATATGATGCACCCTGATCTCATTGCCTGTGCTCAGGTGCTCCAGAAAATCCCCATCAGTTTCCCTTTATCCTTCCAAAATCTGAAAAAAAATTCCCATGCACTGATACTTGCATTCTTCAGTCAACTACTTTCTGACTCAATAAGGAGTCACTTTCTAATATCCTATTTTCTCATAGATAATTACATGGACAACTGACTTTGAAAAATCAAGTTCCATAACCACATTGTAAAATTTGCACAGTTTATCATCTTGAATCAATGCTTCAAATCATGCAATAATGTCAACAATAAACAATAATATTGGATGTGCTAAGTGTTGTCTGCTCTTGTTAATGAATGTGGATACCTTATACAAAGCTCATCCTACAGATTTTTATTAGTACAACTGTTATCATCATATTAAATGAAATCAGCAACCTGAGTTCAAATCTTGGGTGAAGCTGCTTGCATTTCACTTCACACAAACACTATTGGAAAAGGCATGAACTGAAATCTTCTTCTCTCCAGTTATGGATAAATAGTTATGCAGACTGCATCATTTAACTTTGACATAACAGCCAGTCTAAGAGAAGGAAAATTTTGAATTTAAAGCTACTGTACTTTGCTAAAAAAATTGACCTTGTATCTCATCCTGCCTATGATAAAGAGATTGAGTCAATACATAGATTCATATACCTTTTTAATTCCTGACGCTACATTGATACCTGCTTCTTGTTCATTAAATACACAGCAACAAATTTATGGTTAATTTCTGTTGGATTTTTGCCCTTGGATGCAAAATGTCTTATTGTACCTTGCATCTCTACATTTGACAATTGTTTTGTTGTAGAAGTCACCTTTATTGTGATGTCACCTACAAAACACTCAATATTAAGGTTGTTCTGACTAAGAAGTATAGTATATCCCCTCTTTGTGTTTACAGCTTTCGCAATGTCTTATTTCAAGTTGATTTATGCTTTTTTGTACCCTAATTTTTGTTGTTTCTACATATTTAATCTGTCAAACTGTGTTTTTTGATGGAGTGTTGGGGTTGCTTCATAAAGAAAAAGAAAAGTAGACATGGACTTCATACAATAGATTAAGCTGCTTTTGTTCTGTTATTTTATTTTTTAAATGATATACAGACTAAAGAAAAGTTGTCTTTGATGGAAATGAAAACAAATTCCACAGAATGTTCAGTCATTTTAAGAAAGGCTAAGCCAACTTTATCATTCAATTTCTAGTGTGATAATTTTCTATTGTCACAGCCTGAAAGATCAAAAAATTGCCAAGAGGAACAACGAACAACTCACTTTTATATTATTGGCACAACACAAAAACAGGAAGCTATTGGAATTATTATACATAGAATCATCTGATCTTATCTATATGCAATGACCTGGTATAAGTGCACATTATTACTCTAGCAAAAATGCTGGTATTACTGATGTAGACTTTTGGGTTGGAACAGAAGTTCTCATGACAAAGTAAACATTCACACAAGTGCAAATGCATATCAATAAAAATAATTCCACTTTGCATCATTTTACTTACTTTTACCATCACAGTGAAACACATTGGAACAAAACTATGAATCCTAATAGAGTTAGAATGTTTTAAAAGAAAGAAAATTATTTCTGATTGTTTTTATCTATGAAGGCTTAAAAGGTTTTAAAAATTCTTTTAAACCAAAAGATAAACTAGTCTATATCTATCTATATATCTATCTAACTATCTATATACATATATATATATATATATATACTCCCACAGACAGAGCATTGCCCATTAATAAGCACACCCTGCCAATTTTCATCTACACCAAGGATAGCAGTATTTTGTTATGTCTTGTGAAACCTTATTGAACCAAAACATATATTATTAGATATTACTTATTAGCCAACTCTACATGATTCCAATGTAATAATAAAATGACTTCCAATTTTGTCTCGTAGCATAGTTGCTGTGTTTCTAATTTCCTTATGAATAAATAAAGTCAGCAACCATATTCAAGCATGACCATAAGACTCCCTTTTCAATAGCTACAACACCAAGGTGTAGGGGAGGGCATTCCTCCATTCCCTGGATTGCTCCACTTTACTCTTGACCCTTAACTTATAATGCTGAGTGTTAAGCAAGGCAGTATCAAGTACCATTTTTTGAGTCTTTGGTATGACTCAACCTGGGATTGAACCCTGGTCTCCTGGACCATTGGCAAACACTCTACACACTAGGCCACACATTCTTGAACTACTAGAGTTAATATTTTCATAAACAAAAATAAAATGGCAAAAACAGAGATAAAAAATATACATATTCTTTCTACAGGTTCATAATTTGGTAACAGGGTGTTAATACCGTAGAGCTTCATTATTGATACAACTTAATAAAATTTATTTTGAATGCATAATTATCCACTAAAAATAATAAAATCCTGGTTCCTTTAGTTTAGAAGAAAATTAACTTTTCATAAAAATGACAGGTATTAATCTATCTGTTCAAGTTTTTCATATCCAACTATCTAGTTATCCGTTTGAGTATTTCATATCTATTTATTTTTATATGTATGCATGTATGTGTGAGTAAGCATGTATGTTAATCTTGTTGCTATTATTGGCTGCCTTGTCATGTAATTGTTGCTGTAATTAAATGTATTTTTTACTGGTGGATAAATTCCCTTACAGAAGTAAATTGGTTGAACTGAACCAATCAAATCCACCAGCAGAGAGGATACAAAAAGCCGGACCTTCTGTGAGAAAAAAAAAAGGAATTCTCTCTCTCTCTCTCTCTCTCTCTCTCTCTCTCTCTCTCTCTCTCTCTCTCTCTCTCTCTCTTTAACCATCAGTGGTCAAGGAGTTAACAACACAGAATGAGCTGATCACCGTTACTTCTCTTCCTGAACTGACTGGCCAAATTTGTCTACGCTCACACTTTTCTTACTGACGAAGGCCTGCAAACTTTCACTACACCATAAATAGACAGTGGACCCAAAGAATTTTATTTGTATATTGCTTGCAGGTTGCCCAAACAAAACTATTAGATTTTGTGTAAAGGGATTAAATCTTTGTTAATTAATTTTCCACTTCAAATTGCAGATGCTCACAGCGAACCTTAATCTTCTTTACATAATTAACAAGCTAGTATTACAAATTATTTTTTGTTTTCGATTTGGTTTGGTTTAATAGCATATTGAACATTATAGATTATTTATTTGCTATCTAACACTTATAATTCTATCCAATATTAATCATTTACTTGCACACAGTTAAATAGTTTCAGGTATTGCTATGTATCACTAACAATTTGATTAAACATCAGTCATTTGTTTGCACACAGTTAAATGATCAAACAGTTCTATTTCAAACAATTCAATTTAGCATAAGTCATTTGTTTGCACTCAGTTTAAATGTCAAACAGTTCTATTTGACCAATAGATAGGACCCTATCAGGTACTTCCACTCTGGGCCAGAGTGGACCAAGAACGATGGCAATGAAGAGGTACTCTGCATTCACCAAAGGTCCTGCATTACTGGAGCCTCACGAGCAGATTGTTTATCCAGGAAATTCATTGGTGGACTGGTCTTACCCCTCTGCAGAGATGCATTCTGTGTATTCTACAGCCCCAACTGATTTTGCTGGTATTACAAATCAATCAATAAGCTTGAATTACAAATCAATTCTTACTGACCGCCGAGTTAGCAGAGCCTAGAATACATTCATAGTATCCCCTGCAGAGAGGTAACCCCCACCTCAAAGAAAAGAAGTGTTCTGCATATGACACTAAAATACATTTTGTGATGAGGTGCCAGTCCTAACATACAAGGAAGTGTGGAGTCACCTCTTAAGTGTCATTACTTCAAAATTCACTTTGACCCCATGTCATATATCTGTTATGGTCCTATCTTTGAGTAAAATAGAATTGTTTGAAATTACTTGTATTTAATAGGAATACTTGAAACCATATGTGTGCAAATTATTTATTTTGAGAATACTTATTTGAAACTATGATTGTTTCCTAAGGATTATTATTTGGGTCCTTGAAACCATATAATTGCTAATAAAAAGTAAAAAAAAACTGACTACAAGGTTTGACATGCTATAAAACCAACAAAACTTAAACCTAATAAATTATTACTGAGAAGTTCAATCTGTCCAATGTGCCCAGTATTTGTGATCTTGTGCCAAATCTAAAATCTACTGAGTTTTTTTAAAAAGGTGCATCTCACATGATGTAATAGTAAGACAGACTTGCAAATCATTACTAGTGTGTTTGATTCTCATTAGGTGCCCCGTACTTATGCTAGATTAAGCTTAGCTTAGTAAAGGATTTCAATTCTATAACATAAAAAAATTTCCTTGATGTATACTTCATGTTTCTTTTCTATAAAAATTCAACTGAAATGATATGTTTATTATTGTAGATTATTCAGATCTCTACTCCTAATGAAAATAGATTTTTTCACCTAGAGTATTTTTTTTATTAATCTCTTGTGGTTTATTATTCTGTTTGACAATTTCTGGCCATCAGATTTTGTCTTCACTTTTTAAACATTTATTCAAAACAACACTTTCTGCTTTTCAGTACAAATGAAAGTACATAAAATTTATGTAATTTTTCTTCTTTTCTTTTTTGGTATTTCAGTTTTCTGTTTTTTTAGAACAATCTGAGCCATTTTTAGATTTAAAAGATATCCAAAACCCTATTATTTTTTTCTTTATATCAATTTTAACTTGTATTTTTTTTCATTTATTTAACTCTTTTATGATTGAAAAAAGCAGCGAGTTTCTGAAACAATGTTAAAAAAATAATCTTTTGAAGAAAATCAAATCTCATATCTCCACCTGCCTCTTCAAAGTCTGATTATTTATACCAACTATTTTACATTTTTTTAAGCTTCGAGAACAATTGATATCATAAAAAACCTAAATTCCATCTATAACTCATCTTCTATTTCATCTCCAATCAGGCAGAGATATTGTTTTCACATGTTTGTTGTAGACTGAGCACTTTAGATTTAGTAGGAAACTAGTCTTGAACTTAAAACTCTGAATTCAAAACTACAATCTTGTTCTGGCAACTCCTGCAAAGATACTGATGCCAAATTGTATATCACTTGGTACTTCCTTTGAACAATATTGGTATCATGATATGAATAGATCTGCTGCATGGGCAACAGCTGATCTTCCATACACCCTTTGGTTTGGTTCCTTTTGTTTAATGGCATATCAACCTTCGTGGATTATTTAATGCCAAAGCCATTCTCCTAGAAGAACAGTGGTGGTACTATTTGACCCATAGCTGGGAGGATAAGGGGGTTCATACCTTTCCCAAGGGTATTTGTCCGAAAGTGAACGTAATAGTGCGACTGGATTTCAAACTCACGTGCTACGATTTCGCAGACCATCGCTTTAACCATTACACCACGGGAACACCCCTTATACAACCTTTCCCAAGCACCAATCTATAGAGACAGATGAATACCAACAATATAAATTTCATATTATTCTTATTTTTATTTTTTAGATGAATCGTTGTCATTAATCTTTAATAAATTATTTTGACCAGTATTTTCTTTCATTTTTTAGTTACATTTTTATCTCCCAATTCTACTGGCTATTATTTCTAAGAGAGCAAAGACCAACATGTATTCCATTGCCACATATACATAGTATCACCATCTTTGGATTTTTTCGATCATCCATCATAATTTGATCAAATTGGAATACTTTCATAATTGTTAAGTAGCAAATTTCATATGGAAACATGGTCTAGTAGGTGTTTTTTGTCTAACTTATGTGTTTAAGTCACATCAAAATGACTAACGTGACTCAATATTAGCAATCTATCACATCATCGAATACTGATTGTTCTCACTAAATGTCTTGATTTGGTTGATATCATCCACAACTGATCTACCCAACTATGGATTATTGTTCACAGAGAATTCTTCAGCATGAAACTATACAAACCACTTTTAATCCTTTCAATTATCCATATTACCTACTCCATAAACTGCACACATCTTTTTTTGAGTTGTATTTCAACTCTGTATTTTGATATTTTGAGTGTATATTTTGAGTATATATCTAAACCTTGAGTGAATACAATGAATGAGTAAAAATTGCTCAGCTAAACTGTAACAATTTTTGTCTGCTCATCAAAGAAACATACAGTCTACCATTAAACTGATAGAATATTACATTCTTTGTCTTAATTAATTCCAGATGTATTTTGTTCAATCAGTTTAATTTGGAACAGTACTTGTTCAAATTGTTTGGTTCTCTCAAAAGAACTCATAGTAGAGGCCTTTGTTCCAATCACACCATATACACCTTAGATGAAGACCAGTTTTTGGTACAGTAATGGTAGTTCATTTCACTTACCTGACAATCTCTTGCTTATCATGTTGTTGTAAAGTTTCCACTTTCCATGCCCATCATAATTTGCTTTAAAAAAACAATTTTTCCATTATATTTAAACTGCAAAATACAGAAATACAATCTAGAATGTTCTTTTTTGCCCAATTTATATGTAAACCACACTTGAAAATGAATGATATAATCAAGCTAATGTTAATGATTTTCAACAATGAATTTGGATATTTTGAGTTTATCACCTATATTTCACATTTTTAATATTGATTAGTCTTGAATAATGTCTTCATTGATATCAACCTCACTGGTCTATTCAATTATGAAGCATCATAAAACTTGATAAACCGCTTTTAACAATCGTTCACAGTATCTTTCTATAAACTTCACAAATTTTTTTTTTTCTCTTTTTTTTTTCTTTTGAGCTATATTGTTACTTTTATATTCAAAATACAAATGTATAATTTGCTGAAAATGTGGTTTATTTTCTTCCAGCTTCTATGTATCAATAGAATGAATGAACAAAAATATTCGGATTTTGACAAAATATTTTTTATAATGCTTATTTAACAGCTGTTACGATATAATCAGTAGCATTTTTTTAATGAAGCTAAAACTGATTACTTCTCAGTATCATGAAATATCACAAATTATTCTTGACACATTCAATGATTCACAGTTATTCTTTATAAACTGTATAAATCTTTCTTGAGTTTCAGCTTCATATTTAACTTTCTTGAAATTTAAAAATATAAAAAATATATATGCAGCTAATTTTTCTTATCTTGGTATTGAAGATAGAAATAGATAAGTGAATAAATAAAAATATGCCAATTTTAACAATTAAAAAAAAAGCATGCTGTTATAACAGCTGTCACAATATTATAAAAAACTTTTTTTTCCATGAAGTTAGTTAAATATAAACCTTCTAATATAATCTATTGATAAAGCGAGAACAAATTGGCAGGTTAAACCAAGATGTTTTCATCAAAGTTTGTACCATAGAACATTTTAAGTTTTATAATAATAATTTTGTTAAGAGTTCAAAATCTCTGCTGCATTGACTGAAGCAGGCTGCAAGAGGCTTTGGTTTTTTACATGAATTTAGACAAAACAGAGTTTATGTACTTTAAACAAGAATGTGCTATATTCTCATTTTTAAAAGCAATGGCCATGTTCTCATGTAATGGTAACCCTCTGAAATTAGAAGACCATTTCATATATCTCATCTACTGAAAGCAATGTTTACACATAGATAGGTAAAGAATAGCCTGCAATAAACAAGTTAACAACCATATGAAATCTGACCTCTCTGATTAAATAAAATGGGAATCTTCCAAGCAGTAGCCATGTGAGTACTCCTGTATGGTTGCACCATTTGGACTTTAAAAGATGCTCTGAGAAAAAGTTACACGTGAACTACACTAGGATGCTGAGTGTAGTTTTGGACAAATCCAGGAAGCAGCACCTTAAAAAACAGCTTCTGGACAGCCATTCACTTCCCATCTTTCAAACCATCCAAGAAAGATGAGCAAGACGTGTTGGGCACTATTAGTGAAGTTAGGAAAAACTCATAAGCAATGTTTACTTATGGACTCCTACACATCATTCTTGGCAAAAACTTACATTCATTAGGACTGTGTAGACACAGGATGCCATTTGAAGGATTATCTAAAAACAATGGCCGATATTGACAAATGATGAGAGAGAGTCAAGGAAATTAGTGCAGTCAGCATGCCTTGATGATAATGATGATGTCTTGATTGAAATTTTATGATTTATTGGTGATCATCTGCTTGGAATTAATCCAAAGCAAAAAATTAAAGTCATAATTATAATTAAAGGTTTGGGTTGATAATGAGTTTCAGCAAAATTAGCTTAAAGACTGTTTTTAGAAACAATGGAATCACTCTAAAGCTTCATCCAAATGAAATAATTTATAATCAATTTCAAATAAATGAAAAAAAGGAAATATTTAATAGTTGTCTCCCTTGCATGATCATAACGACTAAGACGAGTGTGAATGTAAACCTCACATCATTCATGATTAAGTTTGGAAATTGGATTAGAAAGTGTCTTATTCTCAAAGCTAAAACATTTTAATGCTATTACAAAAATTTGGCTTCAATATACTTCGTATTGTTATCATAACAAGTAAAAATATAAAACTCAGCTCATATTATATAGACAAGATTGTTTTTTATTTCTTTGACAGTTATTGCTGTATGGGTGAGAGGTGTTCAAACACAAGACTTGGGGAGTTTTAGAAGGGCTTGCCAAACTTCCCAGCTACCATTGGAGTTGGGCTACAAAGAATAGATCTTTCCTTATCAACTAAAAATGCAACTTCACATCTTCCTGTTTTTGAAACCAATCTACAGGAATGTTGTAACATTGGCAATAAACTGAGTGGGATTTTTCTGTAACCACATGTCTGACTTTTTTCCCTCATCTCATTATCATCTCTTCATCTCGTTTTTGTGTCTTTGTCTCCACCAACTTTCTTTGAGATGCCTACAACCATTATGTTCTATCAGGTGTTGAAAAAATTTGAGAAGTACATATTCATTTCTGAGTAATTTGTACCACCACACACACTCAGCAAAAATGCTAGCCTTGATGGTTGGAGCTGTAGAATACATAGACTGCGTCTCTGCAAAACAGTAAGACCCCTGCTCCACCAATGAGTGTTCTATATATGACACTAAACAATCTGATAGTGAGGTTCCAGTAATGCAGGAGCTTTGGGAAATGCCGAGTACCACTTCATTGCCATCACTCCCAGATCCACACTGGCCCTGAGTGGAGCACCTGTAAGGGTCCTATCTATGGGTCAAATAGAACTGTTTGACATTTAAACTGAGTGCAAATAAATAACTTATACTAAGTTGAATGTTTTAAATAGAACTGTTTGATCCTTTTACTGTATGTTGACAAATGACTGATGTTTAACTGAATTGTTGGTGATACATAGCAATACTTGGAACCATTTAACATTGTTGACTTATGTTTACAAATTACATATATCTAAAATATACAGTGTGGAACAATAAAATTGTCGCCCTAGAAAAGACAACCTGATTCCATTTCTGTTTAATAAAAACTGGTTTTCTTTTTTTGTTGCAGACCATCTACTAGTTGGCCAGTTGTGTACAAATCCCAAGAGCGATAGAAGCCCTCTATCATGTCTGAAAGTGACACAATGTTCAATGAGTGAGATCGGAGATGCACCGCTGTACCAATCCAAGTTATGACAAGACCATTGCTAGCGCCCTCAAAATGCAAATCTGGATTGCCACACATAACAAGGATGTGTCCAGGGTGATGAAAACAAAGTTTCCAGCTATGGTTATGGTCTTTGGTGTGGTTTCAAGTGAAGGCCCACATCATGCCACCACACATCTTTGAAGTCGGCTTGAAAGTCAACACCAAAGTGTACCTGGATTTTCTGAAGAGTGTGGTGATCCCCTGGTGCGATCAGGTGGCCGGTGGCAGACCCTGGGTGTGGCAGCAGGACTTGGCGCAGGCCCACAAGTCCAAAGAGACCCAGGCTTGGTTTCAGAAGGAGTGCTATGATTTTGTACCCTTCTCTCACTGGCCCCCACGTCCCCTGACCTGAACCCGCTGGACTACTTTGTTTGGTCATACGTCGAGAACATCACCACAACACCAAAGCCAGCCTGATCGCCGCCATCCGCCGAGTATTCACCGAGCTCCCACCGCCGCTTGTGGAAAAGGCATGCTCCCACTTCTGGATCCGTATCGAGACGGTGATTGAGGCTGCAGGCGGTTATGTTGAATAGATGTCAGCTCTATTACATAATCAAGTTACCTGAATTGATTTTTTCAATAAAAGTTTTAAAATAAAGCTGTAGTGTTGTTTTCTTTAGGACGACTATTTTGTCGTTCCACTCAGTATGTATAAATGGGATTTGGCACTATTTACCAACCCCTCCGCTCAGGCAGGATATGACACAAGGTCAATTTTTAAGCGGAGTTTAACAGGTTTCAATTCAGAGTTTTCCTTCTCCTAGACTAGTTGCCTAACCAAGGCTGAAGAACCTAGTCTGTCCTACTATTTACCCATAGCTGGTGGGAGAATAATTGGATTCATACCTTTCCCAAAGGTATTAGTGCTATGTGAAATGCAATCAGTCTCGTCCAGGATTTGAACTCGTGTCGCCGTGTCCATTTCCTACGACGATAACGACTACACCACGGGCACCTCCACAATGGTTAAATGGGATTTGGCATAAAATAACCTAGAATACTTGATATGCCTTGAAACCAAACCGAAAATGTGATTTGTGACTGAAAACCTGTATAAAAATTAATTTTCTTGTGATAATTCATTGAGCTATTCATGAGAAGAATGAAAATGGAAAATTCAGGTAAAACAATTTTTGTTTCCAATGAATGGAACAGATTTAATTGTTTGATCTCTGGTGACCTTGAATGACCTTGATTGTCAACTCCAAAAAGCCTTCATCAGAAGTGGAAGCATTGTTAGTCTTTATGTCAAAAATGACATGAACAAGTCCTGTTGTTTTAAAATGAAAATAGCTGGAACAAACACAGAAACTCAAAAACTCGTTTACTTGTATACATTGTTCAGTGATGAAACATGTGTAAAGAATATTAAGGTTATCTCTTACATATCATGTGTACAAACAAATGACTGATGTTGTAATTTACTAAGCTCTTTGCTTAGATGCGGCATTAGGGCATACCAATGGGACACCCAATGAGACTTGCACTCACTCGTTTAAGTTTGCTAGTCTAGCTTGCTAACCATTACACCACCAAAGGCACCCTAATCAAACAAATGACTGATGTTAAACTTTTACTGTTACATAGCAACACTAGAAACCATTTAACTGTGTGCAAACAAATAATTAATAGTAAATAGAATTATTCATATTAGATAGCAATACTTGAAACCATCTAACCGGGTGCTCAGACTCATTTAAAAATGTTGTCAATGAAATGTGTTTACAAATCATATATCTAATACATATGTAAAAACAGTACTTGGCATCAAATAATCTACAATGTTTGATATGCCATTAAACCTAACCAAATCAAAAACAAAAAATGATTTGTAAAACTAGTTTGTTCATTATTATGTAAAGAAGATTAAGGTTCGCTGTGACCTTTTGCGATTTGAAGTGGAAAAATAAACAATTTAATCCCTTTACACAAAATCTAATAGTTTTGTTAGGATAACCTGTTAGCAATATACAAATAAAATTCTTTGGGTCCCCTGTCCATTTATGGTGTGGTGGAAGTTCGCATGCCTTCGTCGGTAAGAAAAATGTGTTTGTACACGTATTTAGCCTGTCAGTTCAGCAAGAGAAAAAACAGTGATCAGCTTATTCTATGTTGTTATCTCCTTGGCAGCTGCAAGTTAAACTGAGAGAATTCCCTTTTTTCTTGCAGAAGGTCGGGCTTTTTGTATCCTTCCACCAGTGGATTTGATTGGTTCAGTTCAACCAATTTACTTCTGTGAGGGAATTTGTCTGCCAGAGAAAAATATATCTGTAGCGTAAATTTGTTTACATACACAAAATTCGCATTCACATTTTTAAACCAATCAACAAACATTAGAACATTCTAGAAAAAAAGGATCCAAACCACAATACACAAAATTCACGCCCATAGATTTTTTAACCAATCAAGTACTTTCTCCCAAAAAAAACATTCATACCCGTTTTGATCCTCTTAGGAGTTCGCCACTAACAACAACGAAACTACACTACGCTACTGGACTGTTCCCTTACTCCACCAAAACCCGAGAGGCGCCACGCTGTCTAGCAAATACATTCCCATTTCTCCTTTCACCAAAGGCGAAAACAACAACAACATTGTGAGTTCCTTGGTACGATATTCCAGTTGAATAATATACCTTTATTTTAAAGTTATTCAGGTTTTTATTTTTGTTTTGTTAGGGAAATTACTTGCGAGGAACACGTACTGCCTCCAAACTTTATTTTATACTTTCGACACATCTCGCAATATCCCCGACACATCTAATCGCTTCCACAGATGCTAAAACCAAATGAATTGTAAGTCCATAAGCTGCTATTAAAGTTTTCAACTACCTTTTTCAAATCTAAATATGAAATAGTGTGTGGCAGTAAACAAATGTTTTCAAATCTATTCATTGTACTCAAGTAAAAAATTCATCAAGGTTCTGTAAAAACTATAACTGAGCAAATATTATGATAAGAAAAAAAAACTTTAGTGAAAAAATATGCTTTACTAACTCAAAGACTTTTAAAAGGATTAATAATTAGTTCAACTCTAGTAAATAAAACCATGGAAAACTCTAGGAAAGTTATTTGCTTGTCGTTAACATTAACAAAAGATGATTTTAATTGGGAGAACTATCATTTGGCTGTTATAAATTTATTTCAACTGGACACTCGATAAAAGATACTAACCCTGCCATCTCAACCTTCTCAACATCTCATAACTCAATTTCGTCTCAATACTCACAACCTTTCATGAGTCTTGCAGCACCAAAAGCAAACCCAATATTCCATGCTGCAAATAAAAACTATTCCCAAAAACACCTTTCGACTATCGGCATCTTACTTCTTCATCCTCCTTTTATTTCTCACAACCTAGCGAGGGGACTAACAACACTAAGTGAGGAAACAACTCAATGTAAACACACATACGTTACAACCATCTTCCTCGCTAACAACAAACTTCCCTCTCGCTAATATCACTCTTACAAAAATCCATGGGTAAAACTCGATAAAAGATACTAACCTCTTCAAATAGTCATCACATAATGGAGAGAAAAAATTACAAAAATATTCTTTCAATGGATTATTACTTGTTAAAAAATAAAACAAAGGAAATATCAAAACTATTCACAAGGATGGGGAACAAAAAGACCTGAGCCAGAAGCTGACACCAAACCTGGGTGTAATGTTCATGTATGGTGTCATGTATCTTTATCTACAAGAATTTTTTTAATGGAATTCATGAGATACTGACTACTTTATATATATATATATATATATATATATTACAAAAATTATATAATTAACTTGCTTAGATGATGATCATTTAGTTCGTTACTGTGACTTAAAAGAAAAGCTTCTAACAAATAAAAAATGTTTTAATTAATATCTTAACATTTTGGCTTCATAAAATTTTCTTTAACCAAACTTGGTTAAATCAATTAAGTTAATGCTATAATTAATGTTTCGCAATTAAATAAAAAAAAGTGTTCCATGTTATTAGTTTATTTTCTGCTAAATATTATATATATATATATATATATATATATATATATATATATATATGTGTGTGTGTGTGTGTGTGACTGTGTGAGACAGAGAGAGAAAGAGAGCATGTGTTTATGGGGGAGAGAGAGATACAGCGTCAGACAGAATTATTCTTAAAAACATTTTAAGAGAAATGAGCTGTTCCTTCTTTAAGATGGTCACAATTTTGGAATTTGTTTAACAATTTTTCATCTGAATCATTTTTTTATTTCCTCTCTTAATATGTCTCATTTCATTTTGGTAAGTTTTATTTTTGTTCTATTGTCATTGATTTTCTGATCTTCAATATAAGTCACTTTCAATTATATAATTCTTAAGCTGATGTGAATAATCACAGTAAATTGACAAAAACCAACCACATTAATTATATCTAAAGCCAAAAATGATTACCTTCAAAGTTGAAATGTGTGTGTGTGTGTGTGTGTGTGTGTGTGATACAAATTCATATCATATACATCTAATAACTCCTGGACAGAAAAGTAACTTCTATTGATTAACAACTTTTACTTTAAAGGCTCATGACTAACTAAATCACTTTGTTGTTTCATGAACATTTTTATAGATAAACTTTTATATTTGCTTATTCATTATCAACTTTAATCATCATCATCATCATCATCATCATGTTGCGCCATCAGCATGGATATCCCTGACCCTCTCTTTCCTCCACTCCCTATCGTCCATCGCTTCCAGCGGGTACATAGGGCTGCAGCCCTTATCTACATAGAGCTGCTGTATGTAGGTTTAAGCTGGTCGCCCTGCCTTTGCTCGGCCATGTGAAAGGCTCCACAAATGTACATCACTTATGAGCTCGTCCCTACTTCTCCAGCAGTGTCCCGCATGTCTGGTTTGTCTAATTTTGATAGTTTTCGTAATGGGTGGTTGGTGGCTGAACAGCTGTTGCTTTATGGGGTGTTGCCTCCAGGACTTGTTCAATATTGTTTGCAGCATTCTTGTGTAGTTGCCATTAAGCTTTTTCTCCATCCGTTTAGTTAGCGTCCATGTAGTGCATCCATATAGCAGTATCGACATGACCACTACTTAGAAGAAACTGCATTTCTTTTTATCGGTCAGTGACTTCCATATGACCAACAGCCTATCAATAGCTACCCATGCCTTTGCTAGTCACATATTGATGTCTGTCTAGGTTGATGAGACACTGCTTCCAAGGTAGGTGAATTTGTCAACTAGTTTCAGAGGGCTGCCGTTTAGTGTGGAGATGTCGCCTGTTTGATTAAAGTACATATATTCCATTTTGTGTGCATTGACATGGAGGCCAATGCCTGCAGCAGCTTGTTCGAGACTATGTAACCGGGTTTCGGCTTGGGTGGGTGTGTTTGTCAGAAGCGCTGTGTCATCAGCATAGTTGGCGTTGGTAATTGTTTTTGCGGGGTACCTTCTGCTTCTTTCCTTTGTTAGCTTGAAACCGTTTTCTTTGATTTTATCAATAGATGTTCTAAGCATGTAGTCTAAACAGATGATGAAGAGGTATGGAGCTAGTATACCTGCTACAGTGTTGAAGTAGTCTGTGTCTCCATCCGGAGAATGGATTTTTACCTTGGTGTTTCTATAGAGAATCATTATGGTTGCGACGGTTTCTTTTGGTAGGCCGTAAACGAGTAGAATTTGCTCCATCTTTCCTCTGTGAATGGAGTCAAAGGTCTTGGTAAAGTCGACAAATAATATGGTTGCCAGTAGGTTTTTTTTATGTACACCTTCAAAAATTCAAAATTTGTGATGTCATGGATCTGTTTCTCTGGAAGCCATTTTGGTTCTTCCTCAGTATGTTATCAATTTTGGGTTCCATGCGGTTGCATTGTAGGGCATTGTATATTTTGGCTGCTATGGGTGTAAGTGTTTTACCTCAGTAGTTCTTGGCTAATCTAAGGTCGCCTTTTTTTAAGGAAAGGGAGGATGCATCCCTTCATCCATCTGTCCATCAGGTTTTGATTTTATAGGGCATTACAGTGTTGGAGCAGTATGTCATCGAATTGTCAACTTTAATACTTCTATGTAATTATTTCAAACCAAACAATTCTTTTTAAAAGAGCTATATATTAACTAATGTATGACTTATTTTTATTTCTCAATTTGACAAGACAATACCTTCTTTCCAAGAGATTTTACTTTTGAAAAGAAAGTTTTGGTGGATTAAGTAAACTAAAGTGCTTTAGAATCAAATATGAGTATAAAGAGTTTATTGATATTTAGTATATAATAATTTTTTTATATTTGTAAGTCTATATATACCCTGTATTTATGTGAATCCAGTAAAAAATCAATAAAAAATAGGCAGTGGGGAAGTTGCAGCACATTTAAGTATCTAAGATTAAATCCCACAAACTCTGCTTGAATTAAAAAGTGACTAGTTTGAACTAAGTTAAAACTTAGGAATTCTATATATATATATATATATATATATGAGGGTCATTTAAACAAGGTGAAGTGGAGCTATTCAGAGAAAGGAATAGTACCCTCCCCAGCACCTTGGTGTAGTAGCTAATGAAAAGGGAGCCTTCAGGTCACCCTCAACTATGATTGCCAACTTTACTAACTTATATATATATATATATCAGCACACTAACTGAATTGAAGTTTAATTGTTAAAGTGAAGAATAAAATTAATCCACAAAGATTGAATAACACAAAAAGATTATTGGACTTATATTTACTCTTAAACCTTATTCTCATGATATTTGCTGAAAAGTATAATTAATAAAATCTGGAATATGATCCTGCAAAGTAGGGAGAAAAAAATGAAAAAAATTCAATACACATACTCCACAAGTGTATATTACCAGAAGCTATGGGAAGCAGCATGGAGGATGTGAAGAAGGTGGATGAATCCAAAGTTGGGTTAATGGTGAGCTTCACCAGATGCTGGACAGAGGAACCTCATAGGTCAACAGCCAGAATCAAAGAGTTCAGTCAGGAAACTACTACTACTCATCTATAAGGATGGCATCTATTGATGGGGAAAAACTGCTATCAAAAGATTACCACAACTCTTATTCACACTGTATGTCCAAACCACATCACCCTTCATGCAGATAAACTAGAAGTGCATTCTACTGAGGCTGGAGCTCTGGTCCCAGAGTTTGAAAAATCAGCTTCATAGCTCAAACCCAAACCAAAAATAGTTAAATGCAAAAAACACTATTAACACTGTGACATTTAATATTAGCTCTTTAAATACAGTAAAGCAGGACATAATATAGACATCATGTGCATACAAGAACGTAGATACTACCATATCAAACTAGAAATACAATACCACAATAATGATAATGGATGGTCGTTTGTCTCAACTTTTACATGGAAAAACTCTTTCAGTGCTATCAAAGGATGTGTAGGAATGCTTCTCAGTCCTCAAGCCTTAAAAATCACATAATAGCATAGAGAAAATCCAACCAAGAATGATGTGTGGTTCCCTGCACAACAATCATCTCTTGCTACAATCCCACCAGTGCCACTCATGAAACGGAGATCATCACCTTCTACAACGAACTATGTTCCCTTCTCTAACACATTCCCAAACACAACATTCTAATCATTGGTGAATACATGAATGCTCATATAAGCAAAGCAAAAGTAACAAATTCTGCTTACACAACTTGTCAAACAGAAATGGGCAATACCTGGAAGACTTTCATTCAAGAACAGGCTGACATACTGTAATACTAATTTCCAAAAAATGGAGGGTAAACTATGAACCAACACCTATGCAAATGACTTTAAAACACAGCTAGATTATATGTTCATAAACAAGAAGTGGGTAAATAACATTCTGAACTCTGAGGCATACTCCTCTTTTTAAAGCAGTATCTTTCAATCACAGAACAATCACAGCAAAAATACCCCTGAGTCTGTGCTGAAACAAAAAACAAACCTTTAAAACCACACATTATGACTGGTCCTCACGTACTGCTAGTGATATTAGCAATAACTATACATTATCTATGAGAAACAAATTCAATACTCTTCAGGAGATATCTGAAACACATACTCTGAATGACAAATATGAAAATTTCGTTAACATCCACTTGGAAGTAGCAGCAGAATGCACACCAACCAAGCCAACAACTAAGAGTAGAATTCCATGGGAGTCACTATTAGTTAGGAAAAAACAAGATAATGTGAAAATTGCATTCTTACTTAATAATAGAAACCCAATAAATGCTGATGTGCAGAAACTTAAGAAAGGCCATAGAGAACTAACACATACCACAAAGAACAAGAATACATTCAAGGTCAGATCAAGGAAATAAGAAACTTGGTAGAAGATAGACAATCATGAATAGCATGGAAGACAGTAAATGAAATGAGCAGAAGGAATAGGACCTTGAAAGCAAAATTAAAAGCTGCCAGCCAAGAAGAATGAACACAGAAATGGAAAGAACATTTCAAGGATCTGCTTAGAAACTTCCCTAAAATCACTGATAAACCTATCACCAAAATTTGGTAGGTAATTTCATTTTCAGATGCATCAGAACTAATATGTTTTTGCACTACCATTGCTATTGTTTCTACATAGTTAAATGTTTTGAAATAGCTAACACAAATAATTATATTAAATATTTATCATTTGTTTGATGAGTGTGAAGTAGTTAAGAATAATTATTCTACTCAACATTATTCATTCATTTGCACACAGTCAAACTGTTCCAAGTATTGCTATGCAATACTAATAATTCAATTTAGGCACACAGTTAAAGAGGTTCAAGTATTGCTATTTTACACTAATAATTCTATTCAACATTTCTCACTTGATAGGGTTCTATTTGACCCATAGATAGAACCCTATCAAGTGCTACCATTCCAGGCCAGAGTGGACTTGAGAGTGATGGCAATGAAGAAGTTCTCCACATTCCCCAAAGCTCCAGCATTATTGTAGCCTCATCATCAGATTGCTTAATGTCATATCTAGGACACTTATTGGGGAAGTCTTCGCCCTCTGCAGAGATGCAGTCAATGTTTTCTACACCCAGAAGAATGGAAGGCAAGGAAATTTGATGACTTACTTCTTCAGTTTTGCACTGCTGTATATGTTACATAGCCATACATAAATATGGGAAATATACATAGAATGTTCATAACTCATACATAGATAACATAGGAATCCCAAAACACAAAAACACTTATGACTTCTAAGTTCAGGTACAAAACTTTTTATTACCTTTGAGTTAAAAGGTTTTTTGACATAAGGAGAGTGATACACAATCTTTGTCTGCTGACTTTTCCATCTGCCCACCCCCCACCAAGCACGGCACCCACCACAAGGCCTCGGCAAGCTCTGAAAGTCAACCTTCTTCTTAAGAGGCAAAAACTCAACTCTGACTTTTCTCAAATCTCAGCTCATGCTTCCGTTGTGTGATGTCACTCACATCGCCTGGTTTCATTTCCTATCTGGGGTTTTATTTTGACATCTGTGAATGATGCATCCTCTCTGCGCGTGTGTGAACACCTGCATTCATGCCGCACCTAACTAACCCATGCGCTAAGCAAAAGGTTCTCAGCCTAACTAAACCGAAAGGCAAGATATATAAAACAAAATCCCTCGGCCATTATATTACATATATAAGCAAAATACAGTTGAGATAGACAAAAAGCTGCATCCACCCTTCCTTAAGAAAGGTGACCTCAGAATCCCCCAAAACCATAAACGGATAACTCTTACTTCTATACTGCTAAAATTTTTAATGCTCTACTTCACAACAATATCAAACCTGAAATTGAGAAAGTTCTTTGGTAAAATCAAAACAGTTTTCATCCACAACATCACAGATGGTGACAATCTGTTGAATCATTGAAGGAGTACAGGTAAAATATCTTAAGGTAACATTATTGTTTGTAGATTTCTCCAAAGCATTTGATTCCATATATAGAGGGAAGATGAAGCAAATACCACTAGCATATGGTCTTCCCATTGAAACTGTTACAGCTATAAAGATGCTTTATAGAAACATGAAAGTAAAGGTTTAGTCAGCTAATGGAGACACAGATTTTGTCAACATTGTTGCTGAAGTTTTACAAGGAGACACAGTAGCACTATATTTATTTATATCCTGCCTAGACTACATACTTCAAATATAAATAGATCTAATAAAAGAAAATGGCTTTATGCAAAAAAAGGTAAGAAACAGACAATATCCTACTGAAACTATAACAGACACAGAATATGCAGATGATACAGCACTTCTTGCAAATATACCTGCCAAAGCTGAATCTATATTGCATAGCCTAGAGCAAACAGTAAGAGGCATTGGCCTCGAGGTGAATGCAAATAAAACAGAGTGCATGGGTTTTAAAAGAGAAGGAGCCATCTCCACTTTAAGTGGAAGGCCTCTAAAATTTGTAGGCAAGCTCACAGACCTTGGCAGCAATATTTCATCATAAAAGTGATGTTTATATATGCATAAGGAAGGTGGGGACTGCTATGGAAGTCTGATCTATCTGATGAAATAAAAAGGAATTTCTTTCAAGCTGTGACTGTTAATACTACTGTATGGATGCACCACGTGATGCTAACAAAATACATAGAGCAAAGCTAGCTGGGAACTACACAAGAATACTATCAGCTATTTTGAACAAATCCTGGGAGCAACATCCAACAAAAAAATTGCTGTACAGCCACTTACCTCCGATCTCAAAAACCATCCAAGTAAGACAAACAAGACATGTGGGACACTGCTGGAGAAGCAAGGACAAACTCATAAGTGATGTTATCCAATGGACCCCTACACGACCGCTTACATCCCATCTTAAAAACCATCCAAGTAAGACAAAACAAGACATGTGGGACACTGCTGGAGAAGCAAGGATGAACTAATCTGTGAAATTCTTCTATGGACCCATAATCACGGTCAAGCTCGTGTTGGCCAACCAGCAAGAACTTATTTACATCAGCTCTGTGCAGACACAGGATACGATGTGGAAGACTTACCAGGATTGATGGATGATTGGGACAAATGGAAAGAGAGAGTCAATGAAATATGTACTGTCAGCATGACTTGATGATATATATATATATATAATTCTCATTATACTATACTTGAATGTGTATAATTATATATAAGTGTGTATGTATGTGGCCAGTGTAGGATATACATGTGTGAGTACATTTGTGTGCATGCATATGCATCATGCGATATATTTTGCATATCTTTATATGTACATGTAAATGTTATGTTATCTTAACATGATATTCACACACACACCCATACATATATACATATGTACAGAAAAGTATATGTATGTATATAGTATATATAATATTTATATATATGTATGTACAAATGTACAGATATATATATATATATATATATATATATATTGATAGAGAGTTATGGTTATGGTTAAAATCTTTGATAAGAGTTGGTTATATGAGGAATTTTTTATACATTAGAACCTTTCCATGGTTTGAAATAGTTTACACACTGAATTTGGTAGTTTTACTTCAAACTGCTTAGCTGTCTGTAGAGGAGTGACAAATACTGTCCACTTATATATATATATATATATATATATATATATAAAGGACAAAGTACAGACATAATGGCAGCTCACTCAGCTTGGATATGAAATAGACATGAAAGCAATGAACCACATGGTTAATAAGGATAGAGAAAATATTCCAACATACAATAATGTATTTGAACATGAGTAGTGGAAGTATAAGTGCACTGTATAATGTTATTCATTTGTCAACTTCTTGCTGAGTTAACTGACACCTGAAAATATTGGTAGTATTCAATGTGTCATCCAGATTTCATTGTAGCTGTCTGTCACTTGACTATACACCTGTGTTGCTCTTGCCATGGTTGCTCTGCAGCACAAATTTCTCTGACACTCTCTCTCCATCTATGCCTATCAGCATTTCATTTCATATCCCAAACCAATAACTAAGGCTCCTTTCCAGCCACCAAGCAGAGTCAAAAGCCTGAGTAGTGGCTTTAATATACCTGCTCTTTAGAGTAAGAGCCTAACTAGTTGGACCAAAGGGATTATGTTGAGTAATTTAAGGTTAACCCAATTAGTTCCATTTTTAACTGCATTTGACCCCTAATTCTTCTAATATTACCTATCATATGGCATTTGAATAAGTCAAATATTTGGTCAAATTTTTCTAATTTGTGATGAGTTTTATTTCTGAGTATGGTGCCCTGGGCAAACTCAACTCAAGTATAGCATTATTTATTTATGTTTTACAGTGTTAAAAATAAATATAAGGAATAAAAATTTTTATAACAATAATTAAGTAAAAGAATAGAGTTCTAACACTGCATAATTTACTGATACTGGTTGAGAGAAAGTTTAAGACTTTGGCGGCAACAACTTGATGGGGGTAAAGGAAAGGTTCTCAATTCCAAACACAAAAATTGTAAAGCGAGTGAGAAAAACAAAGAAGCTATTCAACCCAACCATATAATGCTGGTGTGCAACTAAAGATTAACTTGATGTGAGTACCTTGCAGGAAGCAAGATTTTTGAGAGGCAATGTTAAAATTGCTTACTTCCATCAGCATTCACATTCAGTATTACCTCAGATGCTGGGTAATAAAACCAGCAGCTACTCCTTTTTGACAAGAGGACAGGAGATGCCTGTGGGGAAGGCTCTCTTAAAGTTAGTTGATTATTTTTCATGTGTTTCTCAACACAAAGACCAAGAAATGAGAGAGAAGACAGAAGCAAAGTAGCTAAATTGGTTAAGAATCACCAAATTTAGATGGCAAAATGTGGCCCAGAAATTTCCTCAAAATCTCACCTCATCCTACTAACCTTCCTTCTCAATTTCCAGTTATTGTCAAGACTTCACATCTGGGAATTTTCTTACTGTGATTTTATTCTGTTGAATTCATTTTCCTATCTTTCCATTTATACTTTGAAAGTGCCACTGTCTCCCACATATAACAGATGCCCTCTATAACTTATTACCTTGAAATCTAGACATATATGCTTATTGTTGCTTATATATTTTTCTTTATTCAAATTGACATATTTATTCATGTATATGTATATAAATATATTTTTGACAGGCAGTTGCATGTTAAATGATACATATACATTTGTATCTATGTGTTCAATGATATAGGCACAATTAAAAAAGGTTTTTGCTTTTACATATAGTGTTCAAAACAGTGTCATGTACTGTGTACCAGACACAGAATCATACTGTGTACACTGTATAGTGCCACACATAGTATATATTATATAGTGTGTTGGGGAACTAAACATAGTGGTTTCCCTTTTGGGGAGTTATGGGCAGAGCTTCCAAGAATCACACAACCGTTGGTCATGTGACATTTCAAGAAGCAAATTCTATAACTTTTTGGTAGCAGACACCAGTTGGAGAGGCCACCTCTCTTTCATCTCTGCTTTTCAAGCAGCATGTGTGTGCAAATTATCCTGTGTGAACCTTTTCCCAACAACAGAAAAAAAAATGTAAGTTTTTAATCAGCACTACTTGTTCTGTGGAACAGCTTTTGTAACCGTTTTATGGTTTGAGATTTTTTCATGTTTTGTAATTGTGAATAATATATGTGTATAAAATATGTCACTTTTGTCAAAATGGACTCTGTTTTTCCTTAGCGAAAAATACTGTGTTAGATTATAACTCAGATACTCTAGGGGGTGTCCTCGTGGTGCAATGGTTAAAGCGTTGGACTGCGGAATCGTAGTACGTGAGTTCGTACTCCAGTCGCGCTATTACAATCACTTTCAGGCAAATACCCTTGGGAAAGATATGAACCCCCTTATCCTCCCAGCTATGGGTTAAATAGTACCACTACTGTTCTTCTGGGAGAATAGATTTGGCATTAAATAACCTAAAAAGAGTTGATATGCCATTAAACAAAGAAACCAAACCAAACCATCAGATACTCTAATGCATTATAGGAAAAAGGTTATGATAGTCGCAATGAATACCACACATCTATAAATATCTGTAAGTGTTATATACCATACTGTACACAGTATTAAGCATCAGTAAACCACATTGTTACATAATGTACATTACACAGTGTCATTCATAGTGAGGCTTATTATACACCAACTACATGCTGGATATGACACTAAACAATTTTGAAGCAATGGGGAAAATAGAGTTACCTTTTCATTGCTAAGACACCAAGTTCCAATTTGATTTGGAACATCATAATTTGTGAGAATCTCATTTATTAGTTAAATAGATCTGTTTGAAAATTATTAGTGTTAAAAACAATACTTGAAACCATATAACTCAGTGCAAATTATTTGAAGCCATATAAGTAGGTGATCTTAGTCAAGGGTGACCCAAAGGCTTCCTTTTCAATAGCTACTACACCGAGATTTAGGGGAGGGCGCTACTGCATTCCCTGGATGGCTCCACTTTACCCTTGAACCTTACCTTAAAATGCTGAGTGCCAAGCAAGATGGTATCAAGTACCATTTTTTGAGTCTTTGGGATGACTTGACCTGGGATTGAACTGCGGCCTCCCGGACTATTGGCTAACACTAAACTCATTAGGCCAATATGAAACTATATAGCTGAGTGCAAATTATTTGTATTAGATAGGAATACTTGAAACCATATAACTGTGTAAAAATTATTTGTTTTAAGAATAATTGCTTAAAACTATGATAACTTACAAATGGTGATCAATGACTTGAAACCATAGAATTGCTAGCAAAAAAGAATACTAACTGAACAAGGGTTGATAGGCTGTAAAATCAACCAATCAGTCAATCATAGTAAATGCTATATTGCTGCACTCATACTGCACAGTACAGTGTCACACATAGAATACAGCACATAATGTTGCATATAATGTATTGTATATAGAGTTATATAGTATTACATAGTCTACACAACTTATTGAGTAACATAAAATTTACAGCCAAGGCTATCAATCAATAATACTGAATTTAAATGTATATCCAGCTGATATGAAATATTTCACTAAAATTGTAAAGAAAAAATTAAAAAATTGATAATAACTTTTATTCTTATTTGTCAGAATTTTTTCTTTTTGTATGAAAAATTTTTTGGTTTTTGTTATTACCTTTTGTTAGTGAATTTATTTTCATGAAATTCAAATTGAGGAAAATTAATTTCAAATCTTATCATTCAGGGCAAACTCCATAAATTGATTTTCAAGAGTAAATGTCAACATACGTCCATTCCATTAATATATGTGTAAGAGTTGAAGTCATGGATATTTGAGGTTTTTCTGCAGAAAGGAATGTAAGGAATGAACAAATCTTTAAAACTACATCTTCTTTTATCTCTTTAACTCTATTTTTCCATAAAGAATTTTACAGCATTGTAACTTTTAAGTTTTTCCATCCTTATTTGCCTCTCATTATTTCTTAATAACCAACCAACAGCAAATCTGTTTCTTTGTCTCCATCTCCATCTCTTCCCTCCTCTCTCTGTATATTCTTTTTTTTTTACCTTTCACCATGTTTTATTTTTGTTTAGATTTCTCTAGCTTTTTTTTTTACCACCAACTATCTCTTCATTCATCCCTGTCCTCATCTTCCTCATTTTTACCAATTAACTCCTTGCCAATTCATATTCTTTTGTATGTTTCTAGCTCAGAAAGCATTACTGATTCCTAGCCAGAAAGATTAGGGAACCAGCAGGTACTATACCAAAACCTAAAGGCAATGTACCACCAGCATTCAATTCTCATAGGTGGTGCATTGAGTGTGTGTGTGCATGCGTGATTTGGTTTGGTTTCTTTGTTTAATGGCATAACAACCTATGTGGGTTATTTAATGCCAAAGCCATTGTAGTGGTACTCCATTGACTCAGTGAGTAGATTGTTTGCCAATGGTCCAGGATATTGGGGTTAAATACCAGATAGAGTCATACCAAAGACTTAAATAATAGTACTTGATGCTTCTTTGCTTATCACTCAGCATTATAAGGTATGTATCAATGATAAGGTGGAGCAATCCAGGGAAAGGAGTAACACTCTCCCCTACACCTTGGTGTAGTAGCTATTGAAAAGGGAGCCCTTGGTTCACCCTCGACTATGGTTTCCTACTTTACTTACTTTTTTACTGTTTAACCCATAACTGACAAGATAAGAGGGTTTCATATATTTCTCAAAGGTATTAGTCTAAAAGTGAATATAAAGTTATCAGTGGAGTTTTAACTAACTTACTACATTGTTGCAGTCCAGTAGTTTAGCCGCTGTGACACATGGACAGCCCCCAAAATATCTGTATGAGTGTAAGCATGTTCTTGTTGAAGTATATACATATATTCTTGAGTGTGTATATTTTTTTAGTATGTATGCACGAGTGTGAGCATGTGTGTTCTTGTGTTTGTGTATTCATTTACCCACCCCTTCCACAACAGGTGGGATGCAATACAAGGTCAATCTTTATACAGAGTACAGCTGGTTTGACTTCAAAGTTTTCCTTCTTCTAAGTTGGTCATCTAAGCAAGACTAAAGAGATCAGTCAAACCTACTATCTATCCAGAGCTGAGGTTGAATAGTGGGATTCATACCTTTTCCAAGGGCAACGGAATGAAATGAAATATAAACTGTCTTGTCCAGGATTTGAACTTGTATCACCAATTCCATTTCTTATGATGATAACCATTATACTTTTCTGAGTATGTGTGTATGTGTGTGTGTGTAAGTACATGTGTGTATGTCTTACTGTTATATCTTTGTAAATGTTTATGTATATTCAGGCAAATATGTGCATTTATATTCAAAAATCTGTTTTTATTTTTAAAGGAGTGTGTCTGCATTCTTATTAACGTTGGCAGATAAGGAACATACAAAAAGTTCTAAGCCTCACCCAGAAAGAAGAGCACAGCTAAACATTTTTGTTCCTATAAAACTAAAAAAAATCTCAGGAAGTTTTGCTTGTGAGCAAAGAACATAAAAAGCACAACACATCCATAAACACTTGGATACACAAATACATTCACCATCACACAAACACACACATGTAAGCTTATTTATAGATTTTATAATCCTCATTCAAATAGAAATATATCCTTACATAAACATTAATCTACCACAATGAAATGTTGTGTGTAAGATTCACTCAGAAAGAGGAGCATAGCGGAACATTTTTTTTCTGGGTGAGGCTTAGAATTTTGTGAACAATCCTTGTAGATAAAATAGATGCTTTCTTAAGTCTTTATTATTATTTGGTCTCAGTATCTGTGTATTTAAATATATTTGTTGCTACAATTGGTGTGTGATTCCATGTAATATAAGTATGAGAAAATGTATTATGAAAACTAGAAATCAAGAGCACCCAGTGAAAATTAGACACACTACAGTAGTAACAGTCAGCTTAACTAAGCAGCTAACCACTATTCCACTGAAATTTAATAAGTAATTTCTCTTAAGAATAGCATTCTCAAGGGAAGTATATATTTACCAAAACCCTCAATACGAGCTGGATGTGACACAAGGTCAATTTTTAATCATAGTTTAGGAGGTTTAAATTCAGAATTTTCTTTCTCCTAGACCGGTTACTAGATCAGGGTTAAAGAGACCTGCCTTTCCTACAATTTACCCAATTAAGTATAGTTGGATGTATACCTTTCTCAAGGGTATTAGCATTATATGAAATTTAAACAGCCTTATCCAGGTTTTGAACTCGGGTCACTGTGTTTATTTCCTGTGACAATAACTGTTACATACTCAAGGGAAGTAGCTCAGTAATTTTTATCTCGAGACATCATCCTCAAAATTTTAATTGAGGTGGAGTGTAACAGACAAAAGATATATATGCTGATACATGCAGCATTTCATTTTAGTTGATAAATGTTGATGTCAGGATATATTTCTATTCAAATGAGGATTTTACTATCTTTCTAAATGAGTTCACACATGTGTGTGTGTGTGTGTGTGTGTGTGTGTGTGTGTGTGTGTGTGTGTGTGTGTGTGTAGAGGTTGCCATTTCTATGTTCTTTGCTCACAAGCAAATTGGAAATCAAAATGTCTGATGCTATTTATTTTGGTGTTTGTATCAATGATGCCATGTAAAATTAAGTTGCTAGCCTCAGGTGTTCCCCTTACAGGAATGCCTCCAGCAAATAAGTTCTTTCTGAAAGTGCCTTCAATCTTACCAATACTCTGCTTTGTCAAACAAAAAAATAACCTTTATCTCATGTACTTCTTACAAATCTAATATCAGATGAACAAAATATAAGCATTTTTTTTATTTTTCTGTATTCTTTAGGAAAGTGTAGTTCATAAAATTTAATAACTAATACACCATATTACTGGCAGTATAGCCTACAAATCATCATCATCATCACACTGAATACATGGGGTTCCCTGACTCTCTTTTACCATCTGTCCCTATTATCCATTGTTTCTGGCTGGTCCTCTGATCTGTATTCAATGTCTGCACAAAGCTGATGTAAGATTTTGATAGTTGGGACATGAGTCCACAAGAACATGTTGCTTATGATTGGTTTTGGTTTATTTTCTTTGTTTTAATGGTATGTCAACCTTTGTGGGTTATTTAATGCCAAAGCCATTCTTCTAGAAGAACAGAAGTGATGCTATTTAACCCATAGCTGGGTAGATAAGGGGGTTCGTACCTTTCCGAAGGGTATTTGTCCGAAGGTGAATGTAATAGCGCGACTGGAGTTGGAACTCACATACTATGATTTCATAGTCCAGCACTTTAACCATTACACCATGAGAACATCCCCACTGTTGCTTATGAGTTCACTCTTACTTCTCCAGCAGTGCCAGGCATATTCTATTCATCTTATTTGGATGGTTTGTGAGATAGGAGGTTGATGGCAATACAGCTACTGTTTTGTGTTTCCAGAATTTGTTCAAGACAGCATATAGCATTCTTGTGTTGTTCTCATCCAGCTTTTTCTTTATGAGTTTTGTTAGTGTCTATGTGTCACAGCTATACAGTAATATGGACACAGCTATGGAGAGGTAGTCATGGTGTAACAGTTATTGTCATGGGATATTTTGGGCAGTTGAGTTTCTTTGCTTGTATAATATTCTACTTGAAATAATAAAATCCTGGTATATTTGGTTTAGAAGAAAATTAGCTTTTTCTTTTAAAAAAATTGTTAGGTATCTATCTATATCTTTACACTTTTAAATGGAACTGCTGGATACCTTTAACCTACTATCTACAATAGACTTGTTCATCATGAAAGGAATAAGATATATTGTATTGTTAACCCTTTCACTGCTATGGGCAACTATATGTGACTGTATTTTAATTCCAAAAGTTTAACCATTTGTAACAAGAAGCAAATTCCTGGCTCTGTGCTATGAGTAAATTCAGTTGAATTTTATTCTATATTTCCATTCTATATTCTCCTCTTTCCTCGAACTTATTTATCTCCATTAGAGAATCCCAAAATGTGTTTATTACAGTTCACTGAATAATGTATTTATTTACTCAATTTTTCTGCCACAAGCAGGAAGTTACTCCAGATTAGTTTTTTTTGCAGAGTGTTCTATCTCTTAGATGAAAACAAAGTTAAAGAATCCAGTCTATCTTACTATTTAATTGGAGGGAGAATAGTTGGATTCATATTGTAGTGGAAGGGAAATTTCGTATTTTGGTTTGGCGCGCAATTTAATTTGACACTTCATTTCACCCAATTAGAATGACCTATCCTATTCAGCCCGGACCTTCTTTTCCGGGCAGCAAATTGGGTAAGCTGCCAAACCCACTCTCTTTAGCTGGACAACTCCGCCCAGTGTAGATGTCTCACTGGAGGCTCTAGAATAGCAGCAGCAGCATGGACACATGAGGGAACCTATCTAATTTATGGATTCCTTGCAAAGAATCCCAGTTGAATATAAATTAGATACATTCAACATGCCTCACACTGGCACAACTTTATGTCACCCCCAAAATTGGCTATGTCAACGCGATGCTTTTATTCCGCTCTCAACTCCTAGCTACCAATTCACCTCTGGGCCACCTTAATGGAGACAACGCAAACTCTCCATCAGACGCACAAAATTCACAGTGACTCTAAAGTTCAATTCCTCCAACTGCAACATGGCTTTCGATAAACTACAGCAAACACAATCCCTCGCACGTCCGGCGACACGCGCTGCCTTTCTCAACTTTCTTATACCTCCATTTCATCCCTATACTCACAACCTCTCCTCGATTTCGTCTCCTTACTCACTACGAGTCTTGCAGCACAAATCCAAGCTACATTTTCCATGCTTCAAATAAAAACTATTCCTAAAAACATATTTCGACTATCGCCATCTTACTTCTTCATCCTTCCTTTATTACCTTACACACTTTGCGAGGAAACAACTCAACGTAAACACACCCACATTGCAACCTAGCCTCACTAAAAAATACAACAAATAATTCCCGCTAAAATATTTTTCTAGTGTGAAATGACAAACTACCTCGTCCAGGATTTGAACTCAGAATTTTTCTTTTAATTGCTCACTAGAATAATAAAATAATATTTATTGTCATTTATTAATTTTATATGCATAAGTTTCTTAGAGCATTGAGGAATAACAGAGGGTGCTCATCTTTTCTCTGAGTAATATGCAACAGAGTATAATGGGTCACATCGTACCAGCAGTCAGAAACAGTCCATGCCATATGTTCATAGCAACAGATTATAATCAGTAACATGGTACCAATATCAGTTCATAACATCTGCATTGGTTTTTCATAAAATTTCATGGTGATTTAATGGTATTGAAGTAATATTTTATAAAACTTTTTTTTTTGTTGTTTTCTGTTTTTTCTATATGCAAAACTGGAGCTCCCAAAATTGGAAAAGGCAGCAGCAAAAAGGTTAATAAGATGTAAAAACAGTGATCAGATCCATTAATCATAATATGCCAAAATATTTTTGATTTTTTTTACTTTGATCAAGTATGATAAACTTTACACTTTTTGTTTGTCATTTTTTTTCCCAACAAGCAATACAATTGAACCTATTGACTCACCAAGGTGTCATGCTGAGTAAATACTCTTCAGAGCATTTCTGAGACCAATGAGGAGTACCTGGTGGTGCTCATTTCTTCTCTAAGGAAAATGCAAGAGATTATAATGAGTTACATTGTACCAGCAGAAGCACACTTTGTGTTGTTGGAAATGAAATCAGCAACCCAAGTTTAAAACCTGAACAATGCTGTATTCATTTCACTCTAGATTAATACTCTTGGTAAAGGCATGAATCCATTCTTCTTTCCTCAGCTATTATGAGTAAACAGTATGGAAGATTGGGTTCTCTAGCCTTGTTAAGACTACCAGTTTAGGAGAAAGAAAGCTATGAATTCAAACCTGCAGTACTCCATTTAAGAATTGACTTTGTGTCACATCTTGCTCTTGGTAAAGAGTTGGGTAAATACATTCACAGTAACATTCATTCTCACGCTAGCTAGCTAACCAGGACCCAACTGCCTCGCCATTTAAAAATGGCTTTGAAAGTGAATTCATGTCTTTCTCAAGAGCATAAGTGTGAAGTGAATGCAGATTCTTGGCCATATATAAATACTTGTAAAAATATTTATATAAATATATTAATCATTTTTAAACAATTTATTGATTTGATATAAAAGCAAGATGAGTATTACTTTTCTTAATGAGACTTTTAAGTCTGTTTTGATTTTGCCAAAATTTTCATGTTTGAAGTTAAATTAGTTACTGAGAGCAGTCTAATTTTGTTTTTAATCAACTGAACAGCTGAAAATGCTTGTTCACATTCCAAAAATGTAGATATAATTCTGATCAAATTTTCTTAAGCTTGGTTTAGTTGGGTTTTATGGCATATCAACCATTATTGGTTATTTAATATCAAATCCTGTTTTTGTATAGATATTAAGTATATATGTCTGGTAAACTCATTTTGTAGATACATTTTTAAACAAGCCTGAGCACTTTTTTGTGCACATAAATGGTAGAGTGTTCATCAATGGTTTTGGAAAACTGGGGTTCAATCCCAGGTAGAGTCATACCAAAGACTCAAATAATGGTACTTGAGGCTACCTTACTTAACACTCAGCATTGTAAGGTATAGATCAAGGGTAAAGTGGAGCAATCCAGAGAATAGAGCAGCATCCTCTCCTACATCTCAGTGTTGTAGCTATTGAAAAGGGAGCCTTCGAGTCACCCTCGACGACAGTCACTAACTTTACTTACTTATTTATCATTTGTTTGCTCACAGTTTTAAGTGTTGCTATGTAACACTTTAGCGAGGAAATGTATTCTTGCATGTGTGTTGGGTTACGTTGTTATTCCCTCACTATGTTTTAAAGGTAAATAAATGAGAGAGAGAAGTACGAAGATGCCATAAGGTTTTATATGAAGGTTTTAATGGCGGCACGGAATAAAGGGTTTATGTTTATGCTGCAAGTCTCATAGGAAGGAAAGAAGTAAGGAAACGAAATGAAGTTGTTCTAGAGTTGAGAAAGCATTTTAGCAACTAAATGCCTGAGCGAAAAGTGCATCATTAGGTAAAGGCATTGTTGAATGTGTTGAGGGAGATATGTTCACCATAGTGTAGCAAAAGTCGTGTTTACTGTTTGAGGACAGAAACGATTGTAGTCACCCATGGAGTTGTGGTTCTGGTTGTTTTGGGGAGAAGCGTGAATGTCTCCAGAAAATGTTGCCCAGAGATGAAGTAGCTAGGTGTCGGAGTGGAATTTTGCATCGCAGTCGACAAAGCCAATACTGGAGGCGACTAAAAGTTGTTCCTGTGTATGGCATATTGAGTTCATCTAATTCATATTCAACTGGGAACTCTTGATCTAAGAGAATAGACACAAGGGGTCCATAAATTAGACGACTTTCCTCATGGTGGTGGTGCTGTTGCTGCTATTCCAGAGAGCTGACAGTCATTACGTCTGTCCTGAACGAAGAAGTTCTGAGAAAAAGAAAGTGTTTGGTGGCTTCCCCAACTTGAGCTGCCCAGAAAGATGGTCTGAGCTGAGTAGGATAAGTCATCTTGATTGGGTGAAATTATGCGTTGACCCTAACGGTCGATTTAAATTACACACCAAACAAAAATACGAAATTCTTTCTACTACAATACAAACAATTTGACATGAGTCATTTGTTTGCACACATTTAAAAGGATATACAAAAAGGATTTGTAAGTGAATAGTTTGTAGGCAATTTCATTTTTAAATCTGTAAGGACTAACTTGTTTACATTCAAGTATTGCTATTTCTACTCAGTTAAATGATTTCAATTATTGCTATCAAACACTTATAATTCTATTCAATATTAATCATTTGTTTGCACACAGTGATGTGGTTATAAGTATTATTACGTATGACTAACAACTCAATTAAACATCAGTCATTTGTTTCCACACAGTTAAATGACCAAATAGTTTCATTTCAAAACATTCAATTTAGCATAAGTCATTTGTTTGTCCTCAGTTTAAATGTCAAACGGTTTTATTTGGCCCATAGGACCTCATCAGGTGTTACCAATCCAGGCCAGAGTGAACCTGGGAGCAATGGCAATGAAGAGACACTCCACTTTCCCCAAAGCTCCAGCATTACTGGAGCCTCACCATCATTGTCTTGTGTCATATCCGGGACTCTCGTTGGGTAGTCTTCTCCCTCTGCAGAGATGCAATCAGTGTATTTGACAGCTTCAGCCAACTGGACTTCAAATTTTCTTAGTTCTGGATAATGATCTCTAGAAATTAATAATGCCATAAACATTTTGGCTCGAGATAAATTCATGAAATTTAATTTTCAAGAATAAATTTGTACAAAACTCTAAATATTTATTAAAATCAAATAAAGCCTAAGTCTTTTGTGAATAAGAATAAACTGTAGACTGATTGGCAAAAACCTCTTGCATGTAAAGAGCAAGGATTAATTAGGCAATGTATCACTTTTGATGCATTCATCATAGACTGGGAATCTCAGATGAAATGCAAATTAATCTCACATTTTATTAGGTATCTAATTCAGCTGTTAGGACATCTATCAACTGCCAACTAAAAAATCTGATATTATTTAAGTATCAAAAGGTTTTATAAAGACATGGAAGGAATATTGAGCATTGGCAATCAGAGATAATCAGAATATTCATTGGCAGTACTAGATTAAAGCAAATGGAGATCTGGTGCTTGAAGATCTTGAGAAGCTCAAACTTAGTAACATCCTACAATAACCCTCCACCCATCATTCTGTAATGGATACTCAATGAACATTTCCTGTACTTTAAACTTTCTCTTCTGAACTTGTATGACCATAAATTATGGTGTATAAGTTAGACCTTTTAAGCTCGAAAAAGATTTCTACAAAACTAGGGATTGATTTGTGTGGCAGGGCTAAAATGTAAACTTTTCCAACTGGCTTACCACTCTGTGGTAAAGATTTGGATGTTAGCCCAGCTGTATAAATTGAACCCCTTGTTTTGTAGAGATTTTTTTAGGCTTAAAAGATTGTTTTATATGTGCTATATTACAGTACAAAAAAGAATTAAGAAATCTAATCCCAAAAATTCCTTTTTCTTGCCATGCATTTTTACAGCAGCTATTAAATTCTTCATAATGAGTTCTTTAAAATTAAATATTCTTGTGATTTTCAATGGCATAAATGAAACCGCACTTGTTCTCAAAATGCACATTATAATGGTAGATATAATCTGACCACTTGCTTCATAGATGACTTCATTACTTAAATAACTGGCTTTAAGGCTGCCACAAACTTTACTCAGTAGTAGATATTGTTGTATAGTAGAGAAAGACAAACAAGGCTGATGTATAAAAAATATAATCTGCTTCTTTTCTTTTCATTATCCAAGATGTAAAGTCAGGTAAGAGTGAGAGAGAGTCAGAGATAGCTGAGATGCACACACACACAAATGGATAACAGTGGTGTTCTTTTGTGAAACCTCTCTACCTTCTGCTTTGTTCTGCCCGGGTCAAAATCTTCCTTGGTTTATATAATTTTCCAGATGCCCACGCAAATACTTGTGGTCCCAACTCTTGCCTACATGTTGCACATACACACATTCCTTCTAGCATGCCACCCAAACAATTTACATGGCATTTCTGCAGGGGAACATCCTACATCCTGTTTCCTAGAGGAAACAGGTATCCATCCTGTTATGCCACCATGTGACTTATACAGCATTTCCACTGGGGAACAACCTGCATCCTGTTTACTTCAGGAAACAGGTGCACTTCAACTTATGCAACTTATGTGGCATGTCAATATTCAACAATATGCCCTTTCTCCAGAAGAAAGAAAAACAAGTCTTCAGAAGAATGAAGAAAGTGACTTGTAAGTTTGATATTAATAAGTAACAAATGAAATAAAATCAAATATAAATTTTTTAAATCAATGTTGGAGGAGTGCAGGAAACCAACACTCTTAAATATGCAGCCTGCTCACCCCAATATGTAAATCTGATATTGTCTATAATCAATAATTCACAAACAAAAGACTTCAGCTGATTTTGTTAATATTTTAATGATTATTCATAGCATCATAAGAACATTATGTTTTGAATTGATTTTTATAGTTTGTTTGTTGTTTTTTTTTTTTTGCTCTAACATGCAAATAAATTAGATACAAGGAATATGAGGAAAAATACATATAAACTTAGATTCAGTCTTGATAATGTTCTTTGAATAGAAATTTATCTCTGCAGAAAAATTAAAATCAAATTGTTGAAAATAATTTATTTGTTGAACATGTTGATTTTCACTGCTTCATCAGATTCTAGAGTTTTCTAAAACATGACAAAAGAGTTTTTGATATAATCATCATACAAACAAATGTTAACATTCGTTGTTAAGAAGATTTTGAATTTTGAATTTGAAAATTATTTTAAAATTTGTTTGTGATTAACATTTTTACTTTAAACTCTAACTGAATGTTACTATTGAAGGATAATAGTTTTTACAATTTAATATTAATACAATAAAATATGATAGAAGAAAAACACAGAATACACTCAACCTGTTTTAATCTAATTTACTTCAATATATTTATCAATATTTTGTGTTGTCTTAATATCAATTTGGCCAGAAACAAAATTTTTCATACGATTTTCAAACTAAATTTCAGCATTCACTTTCATGATACAATTTTTAAAATTTTATACTATCAGATAAAGCTGGGAATTAGTCAGAAATTTTTATTTTTAACTATTTTGTTTTCATTTTTCTACAATGATATTATCCTGAATATTTATCAAACATAATTCAGAAGAATGATCTTTTAGATTTAAAATTGCCACCTTGCAAGGATTATTAGTGGTAGTCTGGTGGGATGTATATCTTTGGGAATCACCAGTAGCAGCCATGTCATTTCAGTTGCCATCATGGTGTGAAAAAGTGAACATCATGTGTTTGTAAGTGAAACTCAACTCACTATCTGGTATTGTGCTTTGACCAGCTCATTCACCAGATCTATCCTCTTGTAATTAATTCCTCTGGTGATATTTAAATGTTCAAGTCTTTAAACATAAGCAGCAGACAACTGATGTATGAAAGAATTTAATTGACATGAAACTGCAATAATACCAGAGGCAATGACTAGCTAAGTTCAGCAGAACTTTAAAGTGAGGCTTCAAAATAGAGAGCTTTTGAGTACAACAATTTGGACAATTCAATCTATTAAAAAAAGTGTTGACAATAATAAAGCAAAATGGCAAATATTGTTTTTTATTATAGTAAAATTATATTCTGATTAGGATCCATTTTGCTTTTTGTTTCAAACCTGAGAGATCATTCTGCAGGACCCTGGACAATTTTATGAAATATCTTATTTTCAAAGAGACTTTAAGTTCTAAACATGGATTTTCTAAATTAACAGCCAGCAAAAAAAAAAAAAAAAAAAACAGGTGATGTCTCAATTATCGAGTTTGGTTCAAGGTAACACTTTTCTTAATGATGAAATACACTATGTTTTTCCAGTTAACAAAATATACATGCTTGTAAAAGGAAACCATACTACAATATAGATATACAACATGAATGCTAAAAAAGTACATTGAGAAAAAGCTTAATGGGAACTCCAAAAGGATTTTTAACTGTTCTACAAATAACGAATGATACATCTTGACAAGTCTGCTTAGATAACCATATCATTTGTCCTTTAAATCTTTTTAATTCAGGTTTTGCATCTTCACTCAACTAATCATTTTTCCTCAAAGACCTCCTTTTTTCTTTTATTTCTATTGGTGATATTGACTATGCAAATAGATTTTTATCTTTAATAATTTCATCTTTTAACAGCTCTTTTCATTCAATTCCTAAAAATTTAAAGGTTCTATTCTCATGAATTCTGACTATGAATATCATTTTTAATTTTGTAATTACATTTTTCTAAAATGATTCCTTGCTACAGAATATGAAACCATTATTTTTCTACAATAATATTATCCCAAAATATTCATCAGACATGTTTCAACAGAATTATCTTCTAGATTTAAAACTGCCACCATACAAGCATTATTTGTGGTGATCAGGTGGGAGGTACATCTTTGAAAATCAGCAGCAGTAACCATGCTGTTTCAGTTGGCATCATAGTGTAGAAAGGTGAACAATATGTGTTTATAATTGAAATTCAACTCACTATGTGGTGTCATGCCAAGGCCAGCTCATTCCTACCATGAATATAATTTTTAATTCTGTGACCACATTTTTCAAAAAGAATTTCATTACTACAGAATATGAAGCCATTCATATGCTAGGTTGCCAATCAAGTTGCCAGTTGCATCAGGCCAAAGAAATAATGCATCATCATAGGCACTCACCATTCCTTTTAGTTGATTTAAAATTTGATTAATTCTTCTTTACCATGAATGGGGTGCATCATTTAATCCATAGATGCATCTTTTGAGCTTTCACACCATACCCTGGAGGGTGGTTTAAGAAACACTTCTCTCTCCAGCAAATCATCTTGAAGAAAAACTGAGATGAAAGCAAGAGTCTAAACCAGCCAACTCATAACAGAAGCTATTAACATTACAAGATGCATAACTTCATGGCTGCATGTTGGAGAGTCTGTTTTTAAATTACTCAAGTCCTCTTTGTAACTACATGCAACAAGACAGACCTTCATTATTCTATTATCATTATTGTATTTCTCGGTTATCACCCATGATAATTCATATTTTCTATTTCTTTATTCTTTTTATCAATTGGTCTTGTTCAGATGTAAGGAAAACTAAATGTTCTTGATCCTTTTTATTTACTCTCTCTCTCTCTCTCTCTCTCTCTATCTTGATAGTTTTCTCCATTCCTTAACCGTATTTCAGTTAATGTAGACAGGATTTTCAATTTCCTCTTCTGGTATTCATATTTTCCAGTTCATTTTGGCTTTGTTCTTATTATCTTTCCTCTTTTCCACTCATTACTTCCATTCATTTTATACTCCGCAACTTTATCTCTGTTTAGTTTTCCCATGTTATCTTTTAATTCCTCAATACTATCATCGCATTTCACATTTCTTTTCACACTGTTTTTCATCTTCCTCATCCAGGACTTCATTTGTCTCAGATTAATTTTTATTGTCTTTATTCCTGATAATTTCCAATTTCTTTGTTTCTTCTTTCTTGCTATTTACTTTCATCAAGTAACATGGATGTATCCAATAAAATGCTCTTCCACGTCTGATCAGTATACACTGACCTTCCTTGCCCTTTACTTTGACTGAACTATGCCACCCTTTCTAATTTGGTCTTCATAATAGACTTTGTCCCCAGTCACAAAATATTCATCAGCATAAATTCTCACATTGGATTGGATTTCTTCACTTCCTTCAGCTTCCCTAAAACTTTTTCTAGCTCCATGTAGAGCATCTAGATTTACCCTAACCATGTCACTAGTTGTTGCAGATTCCAGTGTAGGTAACTTGTCAGTCAATATTGAGGGTCTTTACACTGAAACCAAATACAAGTTAAATTTAGACTAAGTCCTAAAAGATTCTTGAGTGTGTTTTTTGGTGCTAACAACTCATGCCAGAACGATTTCTCTTTCATGCTTTTCATCTTCTAATGTTTGTTTTTTTTTTTGCTTCAGTAACAATCAAATCATGATGTTCCGCACAGGCATTTCAACAGCAGTAGTTGAGGATATAGATGAGAATGAATATCCATAAGGGATAAATGCTGTATCAGTAGGTAAGAAAAGCAAGTGTGCTAAATGCATGATGTTATTGAAAAAAGAAAGATTAATCTTTCAGATTGACTCTGGAGCAACAGTCAATATGCTCCTTGCAAAATATGCAAAGCAGATAAAACTATTGATATTACATTTGAATACTTGGAGGTGCCCATGGTGTAATGATTATCGCCGTTGGAAATGGATACAGTGACACAAGTTCAAATCCTGGACAAGGCTGATTACATTTTACATAGTACTAATACCATTGGAAAAGGTTTGAATCTAATCATTCTCTCTCTCCAGCTATGGGTAAATAGTAGGGCAGACTGTGTTCTTTAGCTTTAGTTAGGCATTCTAAGAGAAGGAAAACTCTGAATTCAAACCTGTTAAACTCTACGAAAAAAATGACCTTGTGTCTCATCGTACCCTTGTGGAGGGGTTGGTAAATACATATAAAATCATACCAGGGTGTCCTAACGATGTGAAATAAGTCCTTAGTGAAACCACCAGGAGTGTGCTAAAAGATCATCAAAAACCTATTGAACAATCAAAAATACTCTGTCAGATTCTTGATTTTCAATGATGAAGACAAAGGTCAATCTCTGTTAGGTCTTTGAGCATACAGAAAGATGGGCGTTCTTTAAGTAAACGTTAAGAATTATTACCACATCACTGCTAAAACCCTGGAACGAAAATTTAAAGATGTGTTTGATGATAGACTTGGCAAATTACACACTGTTATAATATTGCAGGCGAAGCAATATGACATGGGCAGATAATTAAAAATCTCCAATATAGGCAACACAGTCTAACCATCCAAACCTCGAGCCAGAGAGTGGAGAGAGGCTGCAGTCACAAAGTGACTGACTTACTAATCTGATGAGAATGGACAAAGATACTGAAGCAATAGACGGCTCCTGCATCAAACTACCAAATATATGAAGAGAACTCCACATTACTTGGAAATAAAAAGAACAATTAGAGTTAAACAGCGCTCCAAGGCTGCCTGCAAGCTACAAACATGCTCAGGGTGCATCATCCACGAGCCAACCTAATAGAGATGTGAATAAAAGAAAATATTTACCTCCTCCTCATATGCTCAGACAATCTCCTCCCCCTACACACATATAGCATTATATAACCTAGTTTCTAAAGAAGATTGACATTAACTTTCCTGTTCTCAAAAAAAAAAAAGCAGAGAAAAATATCATAGGAATAAATAAAATAAATCTTGTGGGGTTCCGGCTTCCATAAGGGTTAGTTTCTTTTGGAAGTTTGTCAAAGTCCAGTTGTTTTAGTTTGTAGTTCCATTTCATAGTCTTTTATATTCCGGCATACTGTTAACCGAGAGAGAGAGAGCTGTTACTGGGTGAAAGGGACTAACCAACGCCTAGTCCAAAGACATATGCGTGGCGCCCAGACACCAGTCAGCAATGATGTGGCCAAATCGCTGGTCACTGCCTGAAAGAGAAAGAGCCTGTTCCCCTTGTCGGGAGGTTGCCTTTTTTTTTACGCATGCGTCGTCCCTTTTTCCCGTCAGGGACTTCTGGGAGTTTCTTCAAATTTAATAGTTTTCTTTTTATTTGTTTATTTATTTATTCGTTCCCTACAATCTCACTCCAACTAAGGAACAGGTATGGTATATAAGCTACTCATAACTTACGCCACTTATTGCGTCCTTAAATGTGTTGTTCTCTTTTTAAAGGAATTGACTTTGAGTCGCAACCTGCTCGTGCGGTCAGATTGTATATATATATATATATATATATATATATATATATATATATATATATATCCTCGATAATATAACAGTAAGGTCGGTCTCAATACTTAACTTTTAATATATTTGTCGGTAGTTTTCATCATTAAATTCTTCCTATTATCACTTTAAAAAAAACGTCTAGGAGCTCCGTAATAGGGATTAAACATTAAAATATGTTGCGAATACTTTCTTTGCTCTTTTTTGTTTTGATTAAACTTGCATCAGAATATCTAATGGATGTATCAATTAGATGTAGGATCCAATGTTGATTACATCCATGATCCTTTAAGTCAAGACAGACTGTTTCATTAAATCTGTTTCTTCAATGGCTATCCCACTGTTGGTCGTAGTGGAGGTCTTCTAAATCTTAGACAAACAAGACAAGAATAACACATCCCTGATAAGATCCAGAAACTTCTCATGAAAAGTTCGACTATTTTTCACCTAAGATATAAATTTCTCCTTTGATGCGTGTTAAAATTGCCGATGCAGTTTATCAGCTTCCTTCCTTTTTTTCTGTTCTTGAACACTAATTCAAGGTTTTGACATGTAACATAACGTTTGCCAACATTTTAATTTTCAATAGCATGTAAGTTAAAAGAAGATTATACTGACCAGGAGAGGTAGCTCTCAATTTTACATATTTACCTAAGATTCAATCACAATCAATTTTAAAGTCGAATACCCTTCCAGTAGTTTTCATATATTTGGAGCTGTTGAATTTTTAGGTTCGTTACCAAAAACTTTAAAAACAAATTACCAAAAAAAAAAAAAAAAAATACTGGACGTAAAGGTCCCGTGCTAAAAATAAACAAGTCGGAGCTAAAAACAAACGAGACACTTATGAGACCAGTTACAAATGCTTTATTCTATAAAGTGGACAAAAAACAGACTACATTTAGTAGGTTGTATATCAGTCCCTATGCAAGAATTAATTCATTAACAAAATATATAACAAAAGCAGCATCAAAAACATTAGCAAAAATTACATGTCTCATATTTATTGACAAAACATAAAACTAAAGTAACATTGATAATAGTATCTAAAATTACAAATACCTTACATCCCAGTAAGCGGGTGAAACCTGTTCCCCTTTTTCTTTTTTTCTGTCCTAGTAAGAGAAAGCCAAAAACTTCTTAATTCATGCTGTCTGTTATTTTTTCAGAAACTTCTCTTTTCTTTAGTTTTTTATGCTTTTTTTTCTTTCTTTTTCTTTCTTTCTGAAGAGAAAGTTTGTTATTTTTTCGGAGACTTTTCTTTTCCTTAGTTTCTTTATTCTGTTCTTTTCTTCTTTCTTTCTTTGTCTTTCTGTTCGGAATCTACGGGCCCTTTAGACCTGAATTATTCCGGTTTGTTTTTCCTCGAAACGAATAGGCAACTTCTAGTCCGCTCGTTTCAACTAAAAAATCCCCAGGCCTGCATCTCTCAGAAATTACATTTCTCTGCTAGACCTAAAAAAAAACTTTGTCACTAGCTATCTCAGGTACATCTTCACTCTACGATGGGTTATCGAGGAAAGAGGACGGATTTTTATTTCCTTCTCCCTTTTTCAAAAAGAAAACCTTGATTCTTCCTTCACTGCAATAGCAGCAGCAAGCCCACCGTTTTGGCCAGTCCGATGCCAATAAGAACAGCCCTGTTTCTTTCTACTTTCCTCCAGGAGGATGAACCAAAAAGTACTTTACAATCCTCTGTCGGTCTTGTGATGTAAGACATTTTCTTAAATGTATGGATACTAAAGCTGTGTATTTAGCAAGGCAGAAATCCATTTGTGGTGGTTGTCTCTGATGATGGTGTATAGATGTGTGAGTTGCTGGTTGCTGTGTGATGTCTGTGTTGTGTGGGATTTGAAGGTTTTTAGGTAGTCAGGCGCTAAGGGCAAGGCTGTGTTGCCGTAAGATATCTGACTCCATATTTTGGTTATATTATTTTACCCCACGTTGACTGGCTGGCGCAATGCCTTGCCCAAAGAAAGTCCAAAAGAAATATACAAAAGGAAAAGATAAAAACAGATAAGAGACGAAAACATTTCTTCCATACTTTCCTTTATTTACTTGGTGAATGGACTAACCAACGCTACGTCCCAAGACACAACGTGGTGCCCAAAAACACCAGATAGTAAAATCGGTGTTGTCGGTTCGACGTCACTACCCGAAAAGAGGTCGGTTCACAGAAAACCTGAGTATTTATCTCTCTTCACCGGCTCCAAATTCGCCACTCCAAAGTCCTTCTAATTTTGGCGCGACCGTTTTCCATTGGCTACTTTACTTTTTATCATTTTTCTTTTTTCTGATTTTAACCGGATGGATGTGTGGAGCCTTATGCGTGGCGACGCGTTTATACATTTTGTATCTGGCAGCCGACGAGTCAATATCCGGTTGGGAGTTTTATTGTTAATTCCTAAATCCCCACAGTAGCTCTCTTCTGCTGCATGTCAGAATGTAAACTGTCCAGCTGGGTGTCAAAATGTAAGAGAGTGAGTTTCCGGAAGTCTAGAGTATATATATTTAACCCTATCACGTGATCGGCTCCAAACACACCGCTTATTTTGCGAGGGACAAAACCAAAGGAGCGAACGTTGTTGAGATCACAAATCACGTGACTTCCCGTCCCAATAGGTTACCGAAGCTAATTAGTTTGCCGACGTCCAACACCTTTTGTTTCGGGAACAAGTAAATCAGGATCCTATTTTCTAGAATATTTTTGTATCACGGCTATTTAAAGAAATAGAAGAATGTAAATCCTATAGAATTCTTTCAGTGAAGAATTCTATCTCCCATCAAAATTTTCACATAGTTTAATTGCAGGAGTATATTTACCAACTCCTCCGCAGCAGCTGGATGCGACACATGGTCAGTTTTTGAGCAAAATTTAACTGGTTTTTATTAAGAGTTTTTCTTCCCCTAGACTGGTTATCATATCAAGGTTAAAGAGCCCAGTCTACCCTATTATTTACCCATAGCTGGATTTATATTTTCCAAGGGTATTACGCTATGTAAAATGCAAACAGCCTAGTCCAGGATTTGAGCTCGAGTCACCGGGTCTATTTACTACGACGATATCAATTAAGCCATGAGCGCCTCTCTGCAGTATATCATTTTTGACAATATCAGTTTCAATATAAACTCTGACTACTTTTACACTCTCCCCTCCTAATCAGAAGGAAATTTAGCTGTTTTTGTGGCTTTTACTTCCACCTCCTCACCGAAACAAAAGATGCTGTTGTGGAGGTGTCTCTGGAAGTTAAAACATGAGAGAAAGAGAGAGTGTGCTGACTCTGTAAGTCAAAATGGAGAGAGTGTGTTGTCTCTGTAAGTCGCAATGTAAGAGGGTGAGTTCTTGGAAGACGAGAGTATATGTAACGAACCCTTGTCATGCAGTCGGCTCCAAATGCGCGGGACAAAATCAAAGTTGTGAACGTAGTTGTGAGCACTAACCACGTGACTTTCCTGGCCAATAGGTTCCCCGGCACTGATTAGTTTTCCGACGTCCGCAATCTTTGTTTCGAGAACAAGTGGCGTCACAGCCATTGAATGTGTGTGCGTCCGAATTAAAAGGAGAAGATAGTCTTGTACTTACATACATGTGTATGTGTGTATATATGTGTGTGTATCCTGGTAAGTATGAGGTTTTCGACCAACTCTCCAAACTGTCGTGTATATTTGCGAGTCATCCGGTGTCAATTTATCCTGCCGTGATGTGCCTGTCTGTTGATCTGTTAGTCTCTCTCGGCTTTGAACTGAAAACTTCACTTTTTATACTTTTGGGTAAAATAAAAGTTAGTCAAAGCAAAATATTTTAAGTTTATTACAGGTCCAATAAACTTCAAATGCGTGGACGTCGGCGAAAACGCAACTCGTGACTTGTCTTAACTAATCAGATTCACAGAAATGATTTATTCTGGAACGTAACTATTTTTGTTTCTGTGACAAATTTTTCTACAAGTTAGTTTTTGATCCACTTTTTCTAGAATATTCTATGTGTCTTTCGCTGATTGGTTTAAAAATATAAGAGTATAAATTCTATGTAAGTGATAATTTGATCTTTGTTTCTGGAATATTCTTATCTATACGTTCTGAGTTGATTTATCTAAAACTAAAGAAATGTGTATCCTATAGGCGTTTTGTCCATTTAGTCTGTAATAATTTTTAACCATCTTCCAGACCGTTATAACTAAATGTCGAATACATTCGCAAATGATCGGCAGTGTTAGAAATACCGGTGGTTCATGTTTTCCTTCAGAAAAATCAGAATATAGGGACCAAATCTTCCTCTCTTGTTTCCATTCCGTTTACAACTCTTCTTTCTTTCTTGCATATCAACCTTCGTGTGTTATTTTATGCTAAAGTCATTCTTGTCGAAGAATATCAGTGATACTATTTAACTCATAGCTGAGGGGAAACGGGGTTCATACATTTCCCAAGGATATTAGTCCCAAAATTCATGTAACAGTGTAAATCGAACTTCTTTACTTTGAGGACACAATCCGGCACTTTTGGCATTACGTCATCAGTCTTCGCTTTTCTTGATAGGTGGCTGTTTCGTAAAATATGTAAAATGAATGTAGATAGCTTTTGCAACCAATGTTAGTTAGGTTTTCCCATAATAAAGAAGACACAAAACTCGTGTTGACCACCTACCATGTTTAATATAAAGAACTATGAGGAGCGGAAGATTGGTTTGTTATTATTCGTGTTTCGTAGATTCGTTGGTGGCTGTCGGTTGCTGTAGTATCTGACTTCATTGTTTTTCTTCTTCTTGCCTCATTTAACTTGTTAGTGTTTTCTTTGTCTGTGGAAGGTGGCAAAGAAATTTAAGGAAGAAAAGAAGGAAAGAAAGAGACGAAGATACCTTTTAAATTTTAACTTTATTTTTGGGTTCAAAACTGCCATTCTGTAGCGAGATCTTTTCCTAGACTAGTAGAAATATGTTCGTTTCCCAGACAATGTAGTGAAATATATTTGTCATTTTCGGTTGTGGTAAGTTTAAGATCAGTGGTTATATCCAATGGGTGTTTTTCCAGAGAGGCCGCTACTAGAGGAGACACAACCTACCCCACCCAAGTCCCAGATTTGGGTGAACACGTGCGCTACCTGCAAGCCGCCAAGTAAAAGAGCATCCTTTCAGTCCTATGGTGAAGGCTGAAGGGGGGAATAGGTTTCTCCTTGGTGCCAGTAAGTCTGTCTTTCAAGTATGCGTGGTATTTGCTTCCTGTCTGAGGTTTCTGCGAACTGATTCACTTTTTGAATTTATTTTATTTTGTTCCTTTTCTTTTTTTTTTTCTTTTCTACCCACCCCCGAACTATTCCATCACCACAAAAACAAGTGACACAACTGTGTATCAGACTGATAAAAAGTTAGTCCACTGAAACTTAACAATAAGTTAAGCAATGGATTTTACTTGAGAGACAACATGTAAAAAAAGTTTTACTGTAACTCTTTAAATTTACATTATTTTCTCCTGCACTTGTCCCAATGTTTTCTTAAGAAAGTTGCCAATGCACGCACTGACATTTAAGTTAGACATGACAAATTGGGTTATCTTGCTGAGTGTTATATAGAAAGGTTTCTTGAATGATAGGATTAAATTTTAGGGGCAAAGATGTATTACTAAGGGTGTAGCATGGGTAGCCCCTGGGGAAAGGCAAGTATTGTACCCACCCTGCAACTGTGGATGTTATCTCTTTCTGAATTCCTTCCACTAGTCAACTACTCAACCGTCTACTCCTACTACCACCAAACACATGTAATCTTGCATTATTATTGTGAAGTACAACTTCCAATCTTGTCGTTTCTGGTTATAGAAAGGAATTTTTGCGTATAGGAGAAGGCTCACTATTTTTCATTTCTGATTACATTTTTTTTCCATTTTAATTTTATACCCTTAAGAATTTTGCAAATGGACAACCACTCTTGTGCCACTGAATGTACCTAATAGTCACAAAAGAAGCAGTTTTCATGAGTATTTCTAAGAAAAAACCCAGAAGTTTGTTTGTGCTACTGAAACCATCCAAGAATAATTATAATTATTGTACAAAATTGGGTTTCAACAAAATTTGCATTTTATATTAATTCTACTTTATGAAAATTGACAAATAGTATTGTGGGAGCCTTGAAATATAGATTGGGTGGAGGGCATGAGTCCCCAGTGCTGGAACTGCTTCAACCTTTGACTTAAAGAAGACTAGTGAATAAGTTAGAATTGTATTTCTTCCCTGTTAGATTTTTATAAGTTTCATTTTTATGTTTGCCACATATTTGGCTTTATTGTCTGCACAAGACAAAAGGCATCTTGTGTCAGTTAGGTGTATAATCTTCATTTATGATGACACAAGTGAACAGGAGATTTTTTTTGTTTTTCTTTCTTTACCAGAAGGAAGTGATTTATTATCTGGCCAGATTTGCAGTGAAAAAAGTAGGAATTTTACTGATAATTTTTATGTGAGGTGAAAGTTCACACAAATAAAAATGGTTTGCTGGATGATGTCTGTCTCAATTTCAGTTATGATGAGATTATTTTTTTCTATTTTACGAAATTAGCTCACTGCCATGGGACTTTTTTATATATTATTTTTTTGTAAACTTAGTTGACACAATTCCTCTGTGATATCCCACTGAGAGTTTATTCCTGTTTTGGCATGTAAGGAAATTTAGAGTTAAGATTGATTATAAAAAAGAGATTATGCTAGGCAGACATCAACTGGGAGAAAAATTATAAAAACGGAAAAACAAAAAGTGAAGAGAGAGAGACAAGATGAATGAATGAACAAGGGAAAAGAAAATCTGAGAAGGAATTTTTTAAAAAAAGTGGATGATAATAAAAACTGAAAAAAAATCTTAGTATCTTAGGTTTAAAAGAAAATTAACATTTTTATAAAAAAAAAAGTTAGGATGATACCGTATTTACAAAGTTGGGACAGGTAAATGGACATTTATTTATGGGAGATACTGTATATAAGTGTCACTGTCGTCTTGCTATTTACTGCAGAATGGATTAGCTGAAATATCTTGTTAACAAAATCAAGAATACAAAGAATTTCAGTTGTTTAAACTTTTATATTTTGACCTTTTGACCCAGCAAAAATGCCATTCCAAGGTGATGCACCGGAAGGGGGTGACACATTCTAATGGCAGTTATGAGAGGAAATCGTGTAGGTGGAAATTGGCTGATGAAATGGGACGAGCTAAAAAATTCCCATGGTACACTCATAGACTGATGCACAGGAAGAGAGTGACCTGTGAACTGCATGACAGTTATTTCCGCTTGATGACGATTAAACATGTGATTTTAAAGATCGAGTGGGCGTTGAACTATTATATAGCTCAGTCAAGACAGAAGTCAGCCAGTTGCAGTAGAGTAGGAGTCAGAGATAGACGAGATGTGGTAGGGAAAGCCACACCCAGCCGAGGGGGCCCTCGGGAACCCTGATGGAGCTTGGGGACCAGAGAAGTTGCTGATTAGATGCAGCAAAGGAAGCCATCACCCAACAGAGTGGGCCCAGGGCCTCCGGTTGAGCAGCCCAAGAGAACGAGAAAGACACAACGCTGATGGCCATAAGTTTGGGGTCAAAATATTTCAGTTTCTGTTCGGTCTCCAGCTCCCTCTCACACGCAAACCTTGAGTAACCCTTTTCGAACCCTTGCAATAAAGTGAGAGGTAAATATTTTTATAAAGAAGTCTTCCTGCGTCTTTTGTTCATTGCGTCAACATGAATCGATATATATGTATATAACAAAACCATTCCTAGTAAAAACGTTATATAGTGAAATCTAGTAAGCAGATAGGTATTTACTAAGCTTATTTTACTTTAAAATATAACCAAAAGCATAAGTCACCTCGTGAGAATTTAATTCTGTAATAATGCTCTTCTAGATGAGGTCATTAACCATTACACCATGTTTATGCCATTTCTAGTAAAATTATAACATATTGAAATCTAATTTGCTGGTAGCTATTTACTAAGCTTACATTACTTTAGAACACAACCGAAAGCATAGGTCACCCAGTTAAAATCTAATTCAGTAGTAATGATCTTCTGGATGAGGTCATTACACCATGTTTAAGTCATATCTTTTAAAAGTATGATATACTGAAATAAAGTTTGCTGGTAGCTATTTACTAAGCTTACTTTACTTTAGAACACAACCAGAAGCATAGGGCACCCAGTGATGATTTAATTCACTAAAGGAAGTCTTCTAGACTAGTACACAACCCATTAAACTATAAGTGTAGACCAAAATTTAATTACCAGGTCACAAGATTTGCATTTACATATTTTGACCTGAATTTATTAGTTAAAAATTGGTCTTAAAATTATTTTCAGGTAAAATTACTTTTCTTTACTGAAAGGAAAAATATAAAGTTATTTTTAGACATTTAAACTCTCACTGTTTCCAAACCACAGAACACTGTATTCAGTAAATTCCCTTGGTAAGTAAATATTTGTAGAAAATAATTTTTAAAAAATCATCTTTTATAGTAGTTTAAAGTCTGCAATTCTTAAAAATAATTTTCATAACGACTTTGTGTTAATAAATATCAAAGTATCTATATTACAAATAGAGTAAGTTTGTCTTCTATAGACAGTCAAATGATTTCATGTATAGCTATTACATGAAGATTTTAAGATGATGGTGAAGTAAGGTAGAGGACTATTGCCCTCTACATGGCTATGAAGGGTGTAAAATCCCCTCTAACACATAACAACGGCAATCTAAGGAGTAGACCAGACTGCTGAGTACTTGAGGGTATCTCTACTATGCATCTGCACAATCACACCTCTATCTATGTTGTTACATGTCCATGACACAATATCACAGCCCCCCAAAAAATGCTCTTAATATCAACAGCAAAAAATCATTCGGAATTTTTACTACCCCTGGTAAAAATTAAGGAATTAGCATATTATTGTTCACCTTATTTTTTTTGTTTTTTATTTTTTAATTTAGGTATAAATAAATTACTAAAAGATAAAACATTTTTTCTTTAATAGCTGAAAATTCAGGTTTCATAAAATATTCCTTAAAGAAATTCTGTCCCAGTCAGCTGGGGCTGCAGAATACACAGCATCTCTGCCAAGAGGTAAGACTTCCCTAATGACTTTACCATGGCCAATGTCCTGGATATAACACTAAACAATCTGATGGCGAGGTTCCAGTAATGCTGGAGCTTTGGGAAATGTGAAGTACCCCTTTATTGCCTTCACTCCCACATCCCCTCTGGCCTGGAGGGGTAGCACTTGATAGGGTCCTATCTGTGGGTCAAATAGAACTAAACTGCAAAACTGAATTGATTTAAATAGAACTGTTTATATGTATAAACTATAAAAGTGGATTTAGCATTAAATAACCAACAATGGTTGATATGCCTTAAAACCAAACCAAACTAAACGAAACCAATTAAACAAATTCACTTAAATTATTAAAATTAATGGAAAATGCAGAGGAAAATATTGTGGAATAACCTAATTTTGAGGAAACAAATTATGAAAATTATTGACACGAAAATTAGAATTAATACTTTGTTTCCTCTCTTTGAGAAATTATGACAAACCTAATTCTTTCAGGAGTGGAATTCATTAATCTAAATCAATATTATTTATTAGAGTGGTTCTAATTCCTGTTTATAGATCTTTGGTGGGAGTAGCCAACACACTGACCATGTTTTTTAAATTCCCCTATAAATTTTTAATTGGATTTGGATCAGGACTGTTAGCCATGTCATTGATTTTATTTGCCTTTCCTGATAAAATCTTTAATCCCTTTTCTTTTGTGACAAAATGCACAATCATCCTGAAAAATGACTTCATTGTCTCCAAATCAATTTTCTATAAATGGAATGCAAAAATTATCCAGGATTTCAATGTACACAGGTGTATTGATTGTTGAGGTAATGATTGCCATCTCCCTGAGTCATTTAAATGACATGCAACTCCATATCATGAATGACTTGGGAAATTTACTTGTTTTCTTCATGTTTCTTGTTTTCTTTATGATTCATTTGAATAGCACCAGACAAAAGTCCCAGCATCATTACCATGGCCAATGTACATTCTTGACACACCACTGAATATCACTTTCATCTAATTTTCCACACACCAGGATTGTTTCTCTTTAGCCCACTTTAACCTCATTTTCTTTTAAAACTTATTCTGAGTGAATGTAAGTTTAACATTTTTATATAATTTTTTGTACATTAGTTCAGATATTTCCTCAGATGGATATTCAGGACAAGTACTGTCATAAATAAAACATATACTACAACATTTGTTTACCACATCCATATTCATTTACAGCCTTTTCCACAGATGACAGCAGTCAGCCATATTTGGTGATACCTATCACATGTACAATTAGAACCCTGCTCATATTTTAGTGAATAAAGCTTGGATAACTTATTTTCTAAGTCTTACTCTTCATTCTTGACAAGTACTAAATTTACTCCAAAATTTAAACACATTTCCTCATTAGAATTCATATAATATTTTGTAAAACAGTTTCTAAAATACACAAAATATTTGTTCAAACATTCAAATGGTTGAGAATAATCATAGCGGATAAAAAGTTTAGTGCACTAAAAATAAAATTTAATCTACTAATATTAGTCAAAACAATTAATTAGTTAGAAGGAAAGCTTTTTGATATTATTTATCAGTACAGTATTACATATATGAACTCAGAGTCTTAACATTAACTACAGACCTTTTTATAAAGATTTAGTTCTGATGTCTTGAACTTTGTATTTCATGATCAAGTTTTCCTTTCAAATATTTGATTACTTAAAGGCTGCTTAGTTGGTTTCTTTGTCAACCCTTGTTAGGTTATCTAATGTCAAAGTCAGCCATTTTTTTACTATGGCTTCAAGTAACTCATGATTTAAATTATTTAAACACTTCAAGTGTTGCATTCCCACTCAAGCAATTCTCACTAAATGATATTTCTATCAAACTTCTAAACATTCTACAATCATGTGATTTTGCAAGCAAACTTTCATTTGATCTCAAGGTCACTACGCCTCACTCACACTAGATGAAATCCAATGGCCTTTTTCAACTACCATTTTAAACTAACATTTCATGCTAAACAATAGATTATGTCAATCTATTTTTAACACAACACTTCTTAATACAACTAAGTTCTGTAAAATAAAGAGGTAAAAATATAAAACATTATTGACTTAATAATATTTAGTTATTAATAATTAAGTGTTCTACTTTATAAATAAATTCCTAAAAAATGAAATTCATAATCATTCTAGAAAATGACATTCGATGGTTATTGTTATTTTGTGTGTAGTAAAATCTGTGCTGCTTTTAAAGGTCAAATGTCATCAAAATTGGAACCACTACTTGTTATAACCAGCTCGTTGGCCTACTGAATTGAGTGTTCACCAATGGCATTCAATCCCAGATCGAGTCATACCAAAGACTTAAAAAATGGAACTTGATACCTCCTTGTTTAACACTCAGCATTATAAGGTATGTATCAAGGGTAAAGTGGAGCAATCTAGGGAAAAGAGTAGCACCCTCCCCTAAACCTCAGTGTAGTAGCTATTGAAAAGGAAGCCTTTGAATGGCCTTCAACAAAGGTCGCCAACTTTTACTTGTTATGAAATACAAAAATTTTCAAATGAAACAAAAATAATGCTCTGCATTTATACATTTAAAAAAGTTTTACAGGATCCATAACAACTGCTCCCTGAGCCTTAGGGTTTAAAAGAAATGATTGATTGATTGATTGATTGATTTTAATGGTATGCCACCTCTATTAGGGTTATTTTATGCCTAGAGGTTAGGAAATCTAGACGGCAATTACACAAGAATGTTGAGAGCAATATTGAACAAGTCCTGGTGGCAACACTCCACAAGACACCAACTATATGGCCACTTGTATCCCATCACGAAAACTATACAAGTGAGATGAACCAGACATGCAGGACACTGCTGGAGAAGCAAGGACGAACTCATCAGTAATGTACTCCTATGGACCCCTGCATATGTCCAAGCAAAAGCAGGACGACCAGCTCGAACATACATACAGCAGCTATGTAAGGATATGGGATGTAGCCCTGAAGACCTGCCAAAAGCTATGAATGATAGGGAGAAGTGGCGAGAGAGGGTCAGGGATATCCGTGCTAGTGGCACGACATGATGATGATGATGACATTCATATTTAAATATTTTGTGGAGTTGTTTTTTCTTAAGAGTTTTATTTTTTCAGAGACTTCCCTATTGAATAAGAATTTTTTTTAAAAAGATCTATCTGACCCATAGATGGGATCCTAACAGGAACTTGCACTTAGAATGGACCCACAAGTAAAGGCAATGAAGAAACCTCCTCACTCTCCAGATCTTAGGGATTAAAACCTCATTATCAGATACCCTTTTTTGGTTCAGTTAGGGGATCTTGCACCACAGCAGGAGATCATATCAGCATATTGTAAACCTGGCTAATAGTGTTATATTCCACAGAACTTTGGTTGAGGAAGGTTGCTCTGTGTGTTATTATCATATTTACCACCCCCTCTGCTCGGGCAGGATATGACACAAGGTCAATTTTCAGCGGAGTTTAACAGGTTTGAATTCAGAGTTTTCCTTCTCCTAGACTAGTTACCTCACCAAGACTGAAGAACCTAGTCTGTCCTACTATTCACCCATAGCTGGAGGGAGAATAATCGGATTCATACCTTTCCCAAGGGTATTAGTGCTATGTGAAATGCAATCAGTCTTGTCCAGGATTTGAACTCGTGTCGCCGTGTCCATTTCCTACGACGATAACCATTACACCACGGGCACCTCCTGTATGTTATTATGATATGCAAGAGAAGTCAGGGGAGAATAAAGAGTAGATTCCATGGTTACATTGGATCATCTACCAAGTCATAGAGTTCTCATAGTTCAGTTGGTAAGAACAGTTGATACATTTAACCAGTCTTCCCAAATACAATTGCTATATGAATTCATGTCTCACCAATAGCCTATCTTTCCTTTTTGATCTGCACTGTTTACTCACTCCCTTAGTTTGATTGTCATTATAAAGTTGTGATAAAAACCAAAGAAAAAAGATGAAAGAAAAGTCAAAAATTGATATTAATAATGGGTGACAATGCTTTATCAAATTAAAAAAAAATGAGGAAAGAAATGAGGATATTATTAAAATAAAAGATTCAATTAACAATTTTTTATATGCAGAACCTACAAACCATAATTCTAAACTTAATTGATTTTTTTTTGTGTGTATGATATGCTTAATTTCAGTTGATCTGAGAACAATAAAATTTTATGAGGGAAACTTGTGTATTGGAAGCATTAATTCTGGGAAATGATTTGTTCTGATTGAACTTTCAATGCTTTTCTAAGTTATCTTTAGTGAGGAGGTTTAAACTGTATTGATAAATGCCACTTTTGATTTGATCGTTATCAATATGATTAGATGAGGGTTTGCATGTAAATGAGTCACACACCCAACAGAGAAATAAATTTCATTCATAATTTTTTAAAAGTATATTTTTTTCAGTTTCTACATCTTTCTGTTTGTATGCACATACATAATGCACACACACTGCCATACTACTTAGGTGTGTGTGTGTGTGTGTGTGTGTGTGTGTGTAGTAGTAGTAGTAGTAGTAGGAGGGGGAGAAGAAAGAGAGAGAGAGATGTATTCTGTGGAAATATGGAATGTCAGGATACCTTTGACCATGAGGAGTCAAACAACTCTGAATGACATCAGACATGATAGCAAATGATACAACATTGATATTGCTGCACGCTCAGAAACCTGTCTGAAGTCAGCTGACAGAAATTGGTGAGGGATAAACCTTCTTCTGGAAAGGTAAACCAAGGGGAGTAAGGGAAAGGTGAGTTGGTTTTGCCATTTAGGCAAAATTAAGCAACCAATTATAACAACCCCATAGCCTTTGTGACAAAATTATGTGCCTTCAAGTCCCCTTACCATGTAACCACTTCATGACAATCCTTTCTATTCATGCTTCCACTCTCAACAGCAGCAAGGAATCTATTATGGCTTTCTATCATGATCTTAGATCAGCTTTAACCTTGATCTCATACACTGAAAATATTTCTCTTCTTGGTGACTTCAACATGTGTGTTGGGCATGATCATGAGACCTGGTGAACAATAGGGAACCATAGTCATGATAAAATGAATAATAATGGTCTTTGTCTTCTCCAGCTCTGCAATGAATTCAAAATTGTTATTTCCAACAGCATTTTTCAACAGAAGGAAATTCACAAGCTAACTTGGATACACTTGAGTTCAAAATGTTCACATATCCTTGATTACATTGTTACCAGGAAAAGATACTTCTGGATGTTTACACAGTCATGAGGGGTGCAAAGAGCAGGATAGACCATATGCTTGCACAAAGAAAACTGAAACTCTGCATTATACATAAAATAAGATCTAAGGAAATAAATGTCACTAAACATGTATCAAAACTCAAGGACTCTATAGAGTGTGAAAACCCTCAAAAAACAATCAGGGAAAAAGAATTTGATGAAACACGGGAGCAGTTCAAAATTGAGATCTACAATGTCAGAGTTGAGGTTTTCAGGCTTAGAGTAAAGAAACACAAGAACTATTTTGATGAAATCAGAGAGCAGATTTCTAAACTTTTCAAGGACAAAAATCTGTAGCCCCAGAAATACCTTGGTGCATCAGATAAAGAAAAAAGTATCTACTGCCATCTTTCAGGTGGGTAAAATCTTCACTCTAGCAAAACTTACAGCAAATGAAAAACAAGTGGTGGTTGGGTATCTCTGAGAAAATTCAGAAAGCATACCACATAAAAGAACAATATCATTTGATCAGCTAAGTCTTCAGTCCTCAATCCTCATCTAAAGTACCACTCAAGTCAAAGGATCCTTTCTCTTTAAGGATCAAAAGGAGATCATGAAACACTGGATTGAGCATTTCATTGATTTCTTTTACAATCCATCAGTTATTGATTAATTTGTCATAGATAATTTGCCTCAAAAGGATATTTTCCATTTGAATGTCTACCTCATTTCATCAACATGTTCACGCAACTCCATAAAAGCTTGTGTTATCTTCAATGGGTTACATTCAGAACCTATTTCTGTTGATAACAAGGTTTTAGAATCACCATGAGCGTGTCACCTGTGGGTTCAAAAACAATGGAAGAAAGGTTAACAAAGACTGTATGTTGTCCTTCCAAGACAGTTGTAGACCAAGAATCTTTGTAGAGAAGAGAAGAGAAAGAAAAGTAATAAAAAGGTGTATAAGAACAGGGAAGGGAAAGGAATTCTCAACTATTAACAATATTTCAAAGATGAACAAGCACTTTTATCCCATAACAAAAGCTGAAACAAAGAAAAGTTGTTCAATACAAAAAACAATTTTTTACAAAAATACCAATATGGTGTCAGAATTTAAAGTTCCCTTTTTTGCTTTCTTTGTTTCAAATTTCTGACATGTGGTTTTCACAGGCTGGGAATAATTTTCTTCACTCTTCTAGTTTGAGGTATCCTTTTCTCTAAGGCTTCTAGGCAATTCTGAAAGAGGGTGCCCTGAAGAATTTAATCTCTTTCATTAAATTTCTTCCATTGTCCTTTCTTCTTGAAAAAAATGTCTCTCAAGACTTACTCACATTGAATAGGGAGAACTCTGCAACCTTTCTACTTTCTTCAGCAAGAAACTACTTCTAGGCCTCCCATCTACTGGGGAAACCAATTAACTCTCACTTAGCTAATTGTAAATTTTACACTGTTCCTTATGAAATAGTAGAGCCTGTGAAAAAGCTGACCCTGTTTTAAACTTTTCATCAACAGATTGACCTGGATCCAGTGTAAAAGCAGACCTTGCTGTTAACCTTTCACTGACAGACTGGCTTACTGGCCAGTCATCTAAATACCCTCAAACAGACAGTAACAGTCCAACTTTGAAATGAGCCAATAACATAGGACCTATTTCTAACTGCCAAATTGCAAATCCTAAAAAGGTTAAAAAAGGTAACATTCCTGCCCCTTCAATTTTCTTCATATATTTTGCTGCAATTCTTTCTTATGCTTTTCAAGAGTGTGACATTCAATTTAGAACTGTTATATAATTACGGAATGATTTTTTATATTAATCATTTTTCGTTAATTATATTTTATCATTCAGTTTGGTTGGGCTTTGAACTATTCAGCTCTTAGTGCAGGTGCACACACATTGAGTACAGTTCACGCTCACATGCAGTGGATATGACAATCACAAATGTCAAAATAAAAACCCCAGATAGGAAATAGGACTGGGGTGTGAATGACATCATGCCCAGAAGCGATGGGCTGAGAATTTGGTGATTTTGAAAAAGACGTTAATTGAGATTCAACTTTGGGCCAGGGCAGTCCAGCTGGGGGTTGACTGTGGATGATGTAGGAGACAGTTGGTTTGTCTGCCTCAATGGCAGGCAGTTGAAGTTGAAGTCTGACCATGGAGTTCTGCAGATCTCTACGGACAGAGATCTTGAGGCTACGGGATGCGCAGCACGTTTGTTGGGTCAGATAGTACAGTCAGCATAGTAAAAATTGTGTCTCTCTCCTTGTGATGAAAAACTAAAGTCAAGAAGTTGATAAACATTTCGTACCTGATCAACAGAGAGTCATCAGTGTTTCATATTTCCCTGCATCTGTATATTTGTATAGTTGGATTGTGACTATACTACATATAGTTATTTGGTACTTTGAACAACTATTGTTCAGGTGAGAGAGAGAGAGTGAGAACGCAAAATGAACATTAAAAAAAAAAAAAACAAAGAAAAAAAAGCTCAACTCCAAAGACAAGAAAAAAAAATGCGGCACCCCAAGAGCAGAAAAAAAAAAAAGAACAAAAAAAATGTCGACACATGGCCCTAGAACAAAGGAGACTACAGAAAAAAAAAATTCAACAACACAGACAAGCACCAGAATGAAGAAGAAAAAATGTTCGACACAGGGCCCCAGAACGAAGAAGGTGACAATGAAAACAAAAAACTCAACTCCAAAGATAAGCAACAAATTTGAAAAAAAGAAAAAAATAATGTTCAACACAAGGCCCCAGAACAAAGAAGACAATAGAAAAGAAAAAAAAAAATTCAACAACACAGACAAGCTTCAGAATGAAATAAAGAAATGTTCGACACAAGGCCCCAGATAAAAAAAAAAAAAAAAAAATTTAGAACTAAAAGAATCGGGAAGAAGGCATGAAAAAAAAACGAAGAAAAGAAAAAGAAGGTACTTGCTCATGGTATAAGTTTTATCTCTTCTCTGTCACTTTTAAGTTTGGTTGTGCCGATAAAATTCATTTAATTACGTAAAAGAAGAAAAAAAAGGGAAAAGGGGTTGGTTCATTGCTCAAATTAAGAAAAGTAATTTAATTCCTTCTGTGTATCTTTGAATTTCCTGGTTCGTGTTGAAAAAATTAGCTAATTATGAAAAAATTTGGTTGTATTTGTCTCTCAAGGTTTTAAGAGTCGCGTCCAATAGAATTTAAATAATTGTCCAAGAAAATTAGAAATCGGTGATAAAATCCAGTATATTTTACATATGAGTTGATACAATTACTGCTCTGTTTTGGAACTATTATTCAAAGGGGAAGGAAACAGAAAGAAAGGGAAGAAAAAAAGATGGCTCCAGTGGACAGATATCTGTCCCTATGTTAAAATGATTGACAAGTCATAAAGTAAACGAAATTTTTATGAATGAATTTGATAGTAGACAAAATTTTTATGAATGAGATTTTGTAGTAACTTGTCAATGCTGTCCTAATCCATAGTAAGCATGTTCGTACCTGAACAACAGAGAGTTATCAGTGTTTCGTATTTCCTAGCATCTGTATATTTGTATAGTTGTATCATGGTTATACAACAAAACCACAGGTCAAGTCTTTGATCTCGCATTCTCTAATGCCAAGTCAAAGATTTTCTAGATCTTTCACTGACAATGCAGATCTCATTGCTCATACCAAAGAAGATATGAACATTATAAGGTATCTCATCTCTAAAGCATGCACTCCTTTTGGGCAACTCATCAATCTAAAGAAGATGAAGCTCAAGTTCACTCTACTTCCAGGTTACCCTAATGTCAAAACAAATATTTTTGTCCAGAGTACAAGACTGAATGTGATTGATCCTTTTGTATACCTTGGCAGCACTCTCTCTAGACATGGATCTCTTGATTCTGAAATAAATCTAAGGATTGAAAAAGCTAGCAAGGCTTTTGGAAAGCTCAAAAGTCATGTGGTCTGAGTTATTACCATCAAAACCACGCTTAATGTCAAGGAAGCATGTGTTTTATCAGGACTTTTAAACTCTTTGAAGACCTGGATAACATTTCACTGTCACATTAAAACCTAAGTAAGATAACATCAAGATTATTTCAAGTGGATCCTAAATATCAAATAGCAGTCTCTAATATCAGACATCAGTGTTCTCTAGCAACCCAACATATCCAAAATTGAGATGCTCATCATATACAAATAATTACATTAGAGTAGGCACTTTACTAGGACAGAGGATGTTAAGCAACCCAAGCAGCTGTTCAATGGAGAGTTGCAACATAATAGACATCCAAGACATAAACCTAAGAAACATTTTAAGGATGCTATCAAAAACAACCTCAGGGTGCTCAGGTTTGGTTTTGTTTTCATTGTTTGTCAACCTTCATTATTTAATGCCAAAGATATCCTTGTTGTAAAACAGTATGGGTACTATTTAACCCACAGATGGAGAGATAAAGGAATTTTCCAAGAGTATTTGTCTGAAAGTGAATATAATAATGCCACTGGAGTTGAAATTATCTTACTATGATGTCGTAGTCCCGCACATTAGATACTACACCATGGGGACTTTCCCTTAGGGTATTCAGTATGGATATTGGAGATGACTGAAAATCAATCAACTTGGAAGAAACCTGTAAAGCATTTGAAGAATGAAGAATTCAATACTCCAGTCTGAAATGAGTATTTTAAAAAGAAGGACTTGACAATGTACTGTTGAAACATGTTTGTTACACCTGTAGTAGGTTTTGTGCAAAGCCAGACTTGCTAGTCATATGAGATTTCATGGCGGTAAACTATCAAAGACTCATTTTACAAAAGTCCATCAGTAGTACCTTACTTGTAACTCAAGTCAATTCTGAGACAAAGTATGTGGGTCTTGAGCAGGTTTGCAAGTCATAAGGGTACACTAGGGGCAATGTCAATGGAAAAGACTATGAATTCATTTATTATACATGCAATATGACTTGCAAAGATATACATGGTCAGAGGAGTTACACATGCTTCCACAGAAACTGTAAGTGAATCAAGGAGATGGTCTTCTTCTGTAAAGAAGTACAGACACTATCAGTAAATATATATATATATATATATATATATATTGACAGCCTGTGAAATAATAAGGTCTCAATTACAATAGTAGTCTATGGTTAAATCCATTATCTTGAGAATATGATGATTAAAAAATGACATTCAATGTGAAGGCAGGATATCCATATAAAAACATATGCAATATATTTTAACATTCCAAGTAAATGAGTCACACTAGAGAAATAAATCTCATTTATTATTGAATCTTAAACTGATTGAGTTCTTATTTATAGTATTTATAATCTTTTATGATTTTGTGCGGGGTCCAGCAGAGTCATCTCCCAGATTTAAAATTGCCCACATGCAAGTTCTTATTGTGGTAAGTGGGTGCATTCTGTTTCAATTGCTGCTCTCAACACATTGGCTGTTGCAGGTTTTGTGCAATTAAACAGCTCAATCAAATGTTACTGTTGCAGTTACTGAGCCCCTCAGAACCCATATATTATTGTTGACCATCACATAAACATTACCAAGGAGGTGCCCGAGGTGTAATGGTTATCGTCGTAGGAAATGGACACGGCGACACGAGTTCAAATCCTGGACGAGACTGATTGCATTTCACATAGCACTAATACCCTTGGGAAAGGTATGAATCCATTATTCTCCCTCCAGCTATGGGTAAATAGTAGGGCAGACTGGGTTCTTCAGCCTTGGTGAGGCAACTAGTCTAGGAGAAGGAAAACTCTGAATTCAAACCTGTTAAACTCTGCTTAAAAATTGACCTTGTGTCATATCCTGCCCAAGCGGAGGTGTTGGTAAATATGATAAACTTTACCAAGGATTACAGTATGGTAGTGTTGGGTGTAATTGGACCATTCATTTTTGAAAAAAGTCTCTACTCAAAGTGTGTATACATTTTTGATTTGGTTTGGTTTCTTTGTTTAACAGCATATCATTCTTCTTAGGTTATTTAATGTCAATTCCTCTTTGAAGAAGAACTGCAATGATACAATTTATCCCATAGCTATAAGGATAAGGAATTTCATGCCTTTTCAAAGGGTATTAATCTGAAAGTGAATGTAATAACGTGAGAATTTGAACTCTTTTATTTCAAGATTACAGTCCACTACTCTATCCATTACACAACAAGGACTCAACTATACATTTTTGGGGACACCCTGTGAGTGTATATGTGTGTGGGAGGTATTTATATATATCATTATAATGATAACAATAATAATAATAATACATAAAATATTTATGTATGTATGTATGTATGTATGGATACAAACATTCTCTGGTTTTCAGGAGTATTATTCTTATATAGAGTTAGAAATGAATACCCACTCCTTAAACCAATGTATCTGCTACCTTTGCTCTATTCTCTTCATCCTCTTCTTTTTGTTCAAAATTTCAAGTTCAATGAAATAATTTTCTTTTCATTGATTTCTTGCTAAGAATACAAAAAAAATATATAAAAGAATTTTTCTTCGAGTAATAATCAAAATGTAACATGGATTCTTTTGGATAAAATTTATTTGCTTTGAAGGACCAGGTAGAAATAGAAGTGATATATGTACACATACATCCATACAAACACACATATAGACACATGCACAAACATATATATATATATATATATATATGTATATATTATGAATATAATAAAGAATATGTATAAACACACACACACACACACACACACAAACATATATATATATATATATATATATTATGAATATAATAAAGAATATGTATAAACACACACACACACACATATATATATATATATACTTTAAGAAAAACAACAAAACCGGTCACATAGGATTATAAATTTATTTCCATCCTGTTACACATTTTTGAAATTCCAAAAACACGAAAAAAAATTAACAGGACCAAAGAATAATATATATATATATATATATATATATATATATATATATATATATATATATATTATGAAATATAAATTAACTGGACCAAAGAATACTATATATATATATATATATATATTTTATGAAATATATATATATATATATATATATATATATATATATTATGAAATATATGAATACAAGCACACACAGAAAAACTCATGCACAAACATACATACATGTATGAAATACATAAATGCAAATACACATATATCTCAGGAATCACGAATTCATTGCTTGTTAATACCTGAATAATATCTTTTACAACCTATTAATGTCTATGCTTGGTCTGATAGTCATATTATTTGAACATAGAATATGTATAGTTACTTTCAACCTTCTTATTCACCACTGTTGCTCCTTGTCTGTTACTTTGACCTTATAAAGGTGGATGCGACCCCACTGCTTTCATGGTTCAAACACATTGAATAATCAAATGCATTCTTATTGATATTTTTGTGAGGTGCTACAAGAGAAGAATCCTCTCAATAAAATTGGCTTTTTAGTGACATGAACATTAATGTCTTCTTTTTTCATCTTTTATTAAAGTCAGACTCTTAGAAACTTATTTTTTATACAAATTTTTTAATAATAAAATAAAGAGAACTATTTATTAAATCTCACACAACTCATATTAGTATCTATAAAGTAAACTGATTACATATATATATATACAAATATTCTCAGGGATTCAGTACAATTATCTGATGATTTTCCATGTTTTCTTTAAAAGTAATGACAACTCCATAAACCAAATGTATATATTCATCCAATCCCTCCACCACTGGCAGGATGTGACACAAGGTCTATTTTAAGCACAGTAAAGTTTTTCTGAACCCAGAGTTTCCCTTCTCTTAGACTGGTTGCCTAACTAAGGCAAGAGAACCCAGTCTTCCTTACTATTTACCTGTAACTGGGAGGAAAAGTTGGATTCAAGCCTCTCTTGAGTGCATTAATGTAACATGAGACATGAACAGCCTTGCCCAGGTTTGAACTCATGTTGCCAGTTCCATTTCGTTCAAAGGTAGTCATTACACTAAATGTGAGTCCAACCAATGTAACCACTTTTATACTATTTCTTTCAAAGTTTCCAGATATCTAAGAGAATTTCAGATACCTTGTAACAGGATCTTTGTTGGGGGCCATTTTAGGTATTTAGTCAACTGGTTTCTCTGTCTACCATTTTCTATATGGTCAATTATTTAATCAATATAATTAGATAAACATTTCATTGAGAAACCCAACCAAAAATATAGATGACTCTAGTTAACTTAGAAAACAATCTTTAAAAATTCTATTTTGCTTATTTCTTACAAAACTAATTTTCTTGAACATAAGAAAATTAACTTAAGCTTTGCATCAGATGCTTTTCTTCAAAAGTGGGCTGAACAGTCTTTTTAGAATTACTTTACACAAACATAGAAATCAATTCTGATTAGATCAGAGTAACTTCTCAGCTTATCTTATGAGTGAGTTTTATTTTGCTTCAGACTTATGTCAGTTAATTAAACATGAAAGGAAAGATAAAAAGAAATAGATGAATGTAATTTTGGAAAGAGACTTGTCTACCTAAGTAAGCAATGTACTTTTTAACTTTTGAAGTGGGAAGACCAAAATCAAAATTTTGTAACATATCAGGTAAGAAAAAAATGTAGGCATGTTTAGTTTTTTAAAAGGGAAACATTTTTAAACATAAAGCAAACAATTGTTGAAATTTCAATACCTTAAAATGCCCAAAATCAATGATCACCCTGAAAAACAAAAATTAACTTTTATACTAAAAGAAATGTTTCTCTTCATAACAAAATTTTAAGCCCTGAACTCTAACCTGAATTCAGAATTTTAGTCATCACATCATGTTTTAAATGTTAAAGAAACAAATATGTCAGCTAATGGACTTTGTCATTCCAGCAGATCAGAGAGTTAAAATAAAGGAAAACAAAAAACGCAAGAAATGCCTGGACTTTGCCAGAGAGTAAAATGTTGTGGAATATGAAGGTGACAGTAATACCAATCATAGTAGTAGGACTTGGAACAAACCCCAAGAAAGATCAAAAGAGAATGAGGGAACTAGAAAACTGAAGAAGAATTTACCACAGAACTGCTAAGATTTATAAAAATACTTAGATGAGTCCTAGAAAACTTAGAAAGACTTGTTGTCTCTTGGACTTCTGTGAAGACCAATCAGTTAGTTCTAGTGTGAAAACTCACAAGGAGTGAAATAATAATAATATAATGGAATTATAGAAGTTCTTTAGAAGTGTAAATGAAATAAGCTTTGAAGTAAAGATGAAAATGTGATATGTTTTTTGCATGCAAGTTACTGTAAAAATAAAATGGCCCATTGTAATGAAATTTTTGTTAGCATTCTCAACTCACTGACTTAGTTAATGCTTCCTTCTCAAACCCATAGACAAACGGAAGTGCTGGTACAAAAGTGAATAATCAAGTAATTTATGGCAGGAACTATTCTAGTAATGTATATAAAACTTAAGAATTATCTGAAATGGTAAATTAAACACAGCAAGCTATGTAAAATCCATCATTTTTGAAAAGTTTTTTATATTAATTTGATTACCCATTTATAAGCGTGGACATTGTTGTTTTCATTAGAGAGAGAGATAGAGTGATATGAGCAAATTGTTCCAGATAGATGAAGTAGATATGAAAACTTAGATTTTAATAGATTACTGCAGTTAATTAAAGAAGTAAATATTAAAACTGAGATAGATAGATAGATAGATAGATAGATAGATAGGAGATTTGAACTGATTATTATGGATAGTTAAAAGGGTAAATATTAGAATTTAGGTGGATTTTAAATGATTACTTATGTTGAAACACATTTGAAAGAAAGATGGCTTCCTTTGCAAAACAATCACCAATTTTGTAAGGTGAAGAGTTGTATGTGGAATGGAAACAAAATATTGAGATATGGTCACTATTCATGGATTTACCTGGAGAAAAACAGGGCCAAACAATATTTTTGTCACTACCTCAGGAACATATGTTAATGTGTTTGATATTTGGCAATAATGAATATGGGCTGAACAGAGGTGTTATGAGTCATGATAGACAAGCTAGGTGAAATTTATTTAAGTGACAAACACACAATGGCATATATGGCATTCAAGGATTTCTATTCCTACAAAAGGACAGCAGGATTGAATATCAATGATGCCCGTGGTGTAATGGTTATCGTCGCAGGATATGGACACGGCGACACAAGTTCAAATCCTGGACCTGACTGATTGCATTTCACATAGCACTAATACCCTTGGGAAAGGTATGAATCCAATTATTCTCCCTCCAGCTATGGGTAAATAGTAGGACAGACTAGGTTCTTCAGCCTTGGTGAGGCAACTAGTCTAGAAGAGGGAAAAATCTGAATTCAAACCTGTTAAACTCCGCTTAAAAATTGACCTTGTGTCATATCCTGCCTGAGCGGAGGGGTTGGGTAAATAGGGTCAATGATATTATAGTACAGTATGAAGTTTTGCAAAAAAAATACATAAATTTGGAATTACTTTATCAAAAGGAGTTCAGGCTTTTTTTGTTTTCAAAGCAACGAATGTATTGGAAGAAAAAAAAGAGCTAGCAAGAATGATGTGCACAACTTTAACTTGATAGCAATAAGAGATTCATAATAGAATGTGTTTTCTGGCAATTCATCAGCAGAATACAAAACTGTTCCTGCAATTAAAGAGGAAGTTGAAACATTAAATTTCAATGAGTACCAAAGTAGCTAGCTGGGAACAAAAAATCTATTGAAGAAAATTAAACAAATCACATAGACAGACAAGGAAAGATAATGTGTTGTTTCAAATGTAATTCAGCTTAGCATTTTGCCTGAGTCTGTACTAGTTTTGGTTTTAGAAATGATATTAACACTGTTGTGGATTCAGACCAGGTACATTCTTTATCTAATGTTGACTCATGTTATCAAACATTGATAAATGATTCAGTTATAAAAATGTCCAACCTTGTGAAGGAGACTCTAGATCGGGCAGTCTTGAACTCTACATGTTCACAAACTGTTTTTGGAGAAATTTGGTTAAACGTATTCTTTGATACACTAAATGACCGAGATCAGTGGTTAGTGAAAATGGTTAAGTCTAACAGGACATTTTGTTTTGAAGATGTGTGGAGGTAAAAGCTATTACAGTGGTTAAATTTCTTGTAACTTTAAGGGTTGTAAAAGGTATTAGAGTTTATATTGAAACTGACATCATCAAAAATGATTTACATCTGCTACTAAGTTATAAATCAATGAAAATTGTTGAATGCTTCTGAATTTTAAGAATGTCAGTTTGTGGATTTTTGACAGATATATAAAATTACAAAAGACAATTTCTGGATATTATTATCTTCCATTGACTAATAGGCTTTTGGGAGCCAAAAAATTGCCAAAAAAAAAAGTGTTACATTGTGAGGCTTTAGAAAATTATTCTAAAATGGAGGAAAGAAGGAAGGCTGAGAAATTATTATGGCAATTTCCTCATGCATCCAAAGAGAGGTTGGTATTCTTTGTTTGAGGCTGTTGGATCTTCCATGATAAGGAGTTTCTGGATCGGATCAAAAATGTTTGTGATTTTTTGTTCAATTTACTTGAAGTCTAGAAGATATCTTCAACCAGTAGGAGGATTGGTTCTTGGAAGCAGGTTTAGTGACATTGTGCCTGCATTTAAAGGAACAGAGTCATAACCAATACTGGATTCTACACCTAATTGACTCATCCACAGGGAACTCTGCTGCCAGTGAAGAAATTATTTACAATATATTTTTAATGTGGCTATATTTTGGAGCTCCCAAACTATTTTCGAGTGACAATGGGGTGGGGGGATTTAATAATGAAAGCTACCGACAGATGAATGAAAAGTTGAACATTGAAGCCTGTACTACAGCTGTGGAAAGTTCATTCAACAATGCTACTGTGGAACACCACAATTTCATAGAATCTGAAGCAATGAAAAAGACATTCAAAGACGAGATATGTGAACCAGAAATAACTCTGGCTTGGACTGTTGGTGCCAAAAATATACTTCAGAATCATTCTGGATATAGCCCAAATGAGCTTGTATTTGGGTCCAATATAAATACATCCTCAGTTTTGACTGATAGGTTACCCGTATTGGAAGCTGTAACAACCAGCGACATGGTTAGAATAGATTTAAATTCCTTACATGCAGTGAGGAAAAGCTTCACGGAAGCTGAATCAAGCAAAAAAATTCAGAGAGCATTGAGATCTAATATAAAGATTTATGTGGATGAAGGATTTGTGACAAGTGACAGCATCTATTATAGAAGACAAAAATGTGAGGTATGGCATGATCCTGTGAAAGTATTCCATAAGAAAAGTCTGTGTGTACTGATCAGACATGGACATGCAATTTACAAAATGCATCCATGTCTCTAGATGAAGATAAACTGACTGTTTGGAAGTCCAAGAACCAAAGAATATGAAATATCTTCAAATGAGATAAATGAAGTTTTGATGGAAGAAGATGAAGGACAACAAAATAAAAGTCCTAATAGAAAAAATAAGGAATTGAATGATAATATTGAAAAACAATGTAGAAACACAATTGTGAAAAATAAAATGAATGGAAGTGAAGAATGGAAAAAAAGCAAAGATTATGTGTAGACAGCCAAAATTACCAGGAAAATAAAGCCATTGGCTGAATTCAAAACCAGAAGCAGAAAACAAAAATCCAATCTGTATCAACTGGGATCATATTGATCCATGGAGACTTCAACACCAAATCACAGACTAAATTGTCAAGAACATGTAGTTTTGCTCACATCTTAACAAAAATAAAAGCAAAAGATGTGATTGATGCAAAGAAAAGAGAAATAGAAAATATGGAAATTGATGAAGTATATGAATGTGTGCCTGACATAGATCAGATATGTATATCAACAAGATGTGTGATAATGGAGAAATTGAAGGACAATAAGAAGATTATGAAGGCCCACCTTGTTACACATGGTTATGAAGAAGATTTGCATAACTTGAAAACAGACACCAACATTCAGCTGTGAAGCTATGCATCAAGTAATGTTAATAGTCTCTCTTATGAAGTGGCAGGTGGAGACTCTTGATTTCGCCTCAGCATTTCTGCTGGGTGATATGCTGGAAAGAGATCTATTTCTTAGACCACCACCTGATGTATGTCCAGCATCTCAAATATGGAAGCTGAAAAGATGTATTCATGGATTAAATGATACCCCATATTCATTGTACAAGAGAGTTAATCATGAGTTAAATGACCTAAAGGAAATAGTGACTGCGTATGACAATACACAGTTCCTTTGGTATGATGCAACTGGCAACTTGATGTGTATTCTGGCAATGCATGAAAATGATTTCAAATTGGAAATGATACATTTCAAAGGAATGTGATCTTAAAATTGAAAAGAATATTCAAAGTTCAAACATATGAAAATGGAACCTTCAAAGTTTAGGGATTGGGTGTTTAGCAAACAAAAGACGTGAGCAAAATCTATATGCTTCATCTATATCCCCAATAGACCCAAAGAAAGGAAGGTTTTTAAGAAAAAATGATGAGTTGAGTTAAGAGAAGACAGATCCAAAAAGAATGACTGGTCAAATAATATGAGTAGCCACTCAGACTCGACCTGACATAACATTTAATGTGTGTAGCATGAGCAACGCTGGAAAATCTCTCAAAGTGAAGTTGCTGTTCAAGGTCGACAAGTCACTACTAAAATTAAAATCAAAGACATGTTCTATATCTTTTTCACTGTTGGAAAATCCTGCAAGTCTGAATATTGTTTGCTATTCAGATGCCACTCATGCTAACTTGGAGGATGGATCCTCACAGAGTGGTTTTATCATCTTTCTTTGTGGCAGAATGAACAGAATGGCTCCTATAAGCTTGGCATTAAAAAAAACTTGACAGGTTAACAAAGAGTCCATTAGCCTTAGAGACTCTTGTCTTCAGTGAGGCAGCTGATGTCGCTGTATTGATAGCTGCCATGCTGCAAGAGATATTCAGACTACCCAGTGAGAGACAAGCATCTGTGAGTTGATGTGGCCAGAGTGAAGGAAATGATGACAAAGAAAGAGATCCAAACTGAATGGATCAGGGGGCAAAAACAGGTCACAGATTTCCTGACAAAAATAGGAGCTTCTTCTGATATTTGGCATAAATAAACATTTTTTTAAATTTATAGTTGAACTGTATACTTTTTAAGAAGACATCAGCAATGTTGAAGCTTAAGTTATCTAACTTGTCATCTCTTTATATATGGTTGTCTCCTTTGTTTTTGTAGTTGTTAGTTCTCAAATAAAACTTGACATTCTGCTCAGCATGTATTGTGACAGTGCTGCAGAATTAACAAATTAACACAGGGTTCGAAACTAAACAGCATCTTATGGTGAGGCTTCTCTTCTTGAGATCAGGGGTGGGTGCTGTACCTTTTTATTGCCACTGCTCCAGAGTTTTCTCTGAATCAGAGTGGTAGTAGTATCCTTCCTATGTGTCAAATAAATTTAAAAAATTATGTGTATTCAAAAGGACTGTGTGCAAGTAAAATCACTTATGATATAGCTACACAAAAAAATGTAAATATGAATGTACAATAATTTGGTTTCATTTTATTTCTTTGTTTAATGGCATATCAACCTTTAAAGGTTATTTAATGTCAAAGCCATCCTTCTTGAAGAACAGTAGTGGTATTATTTAACCCATAGCTGGGAGGATTAGGGGATTCATACTTTTCCCAAAAGTATTTGTCTGAAAGTTCAAACTCGCTTACTACAATCCTGCAGTGCATCGCTTTCACCATGACATAATGAGGACACCCCCGAATGTACAATGAGCACAATTCCCTAACCCCTTGGCATAAAATAATCCTAGATGCTTTGACATGTCATTAAAAACAATCAATCAATTATTAATAATTACTAAAAAAAAGTGTTTTAAAAACAATGAAAACATCTTTTTATTGATTTTTATTTAAACTACTTTAAATCTACAAAATGATTTATGTATGCAAACTGCTATGTTTTTTTTTAGATTTATTTTACATGTAAATCTTATAACTAGATAGAAAACTGTGGTAAGGGAGGATATTTCCCTTGCAAGAAAGTTGGACTCACCCAATGAAAGATATAAAAGATACAAACTAGATGAGATTAGTGATATGAACTAGTATTGCTAACAGAGTATTCATTACTGTTGTCGAAGAACTATGTGTTTGATTCTATCATTATATCCCTATAAACCTATTTGCATGTTTGATTCTATTATTATATTCCTATAAACCTATTTGTGTATTTGATTTTATTATTCAATTCCTATAAACTTATTTGTATATTTGATTCTATTATCATATTCCTATAAAACTATTTGCGTGTTTGATTCTATTATTATATTCCTTTAGACTTATTTGTGTGTTTGTTTCTATTATTCAATTCCTATAAACCAATCTGCATGTTTGATTTATTTATTATATTCCTATAAACCTATTTGTTAACCTTTTCCAGATTCAATGTTATTTATTGATAAACTCAGTCACAACAGAAACAAATTTAATGCAAAGTTTCCCTAATCTACACTTTCAAACAAGTCAAAAATATTGTATTTGGTTTATACATTTCACATGATCAAAATTATGAAGCACTTGTGGCATGACAGTTATCATCACTGGAAGTGAACTGGATGAGTTGAGTTCAAATTTTTGATGATGCTGTCAGTATTTCATTTCATGCTAATGCCCCAGAGAAAAGAATTGATTCATCTCTTCCCTCCATAACTATGAGTAAGTAGTTGTTAAGATTGGGCAGTTTAATGCTGGTTAGGCAGCCAGAAAAACCTTAATTCAAAACCAAGCATACTCCAATTAAGAATTGAAATTGTATCACATCATGGCCAAAAGTGAAAAGGAGGGGTGCTAAGCATTACATAGGAAATGAAATTGGCAACCAGATTTCAAAACCTGGATGAGGCTGTTTGCATTTTACTTTACACAAATGCCTTTGGGGAAAGCATAAATCCATCGGTTCTCCCCCTACTCCCAAGCTATGGGTAAATAGCAGAGCAGACTGAGTTCTTTAGTTTTAGTTAGGCAACCAGTCTACAAGAAGGAAATCTTTGAATTCAAACCAGTTTTACTCCACCAAAAAATTGATCTTATGTTACATCCTGCCGGTGGTTTGGTTTGGTTTCTTTGTTTAATGGTATATCAACCTTCTTGGGTTATTTAATTCCACAGCCATCCTTCTAGAAGAACAGTAGTGGTACTATTTAACCCATAGCTGGGAGGATAAGGCGGTTCATACCTTTCCCAAAAGTATTTGTCCAAAAGTGAACATAATAGTCCAACTTGCTAACTATAATTCCACAATCCATCACTTTAACCATTACGCCATGAGGACACCCTCCTCCTCCTACCTGTGTTGAGAAAGTTGGATAAATAAATACATAAACTGCAATAACTAAGAGTTTCTTAAATGCAATATGGTTGATTTGCTGGAAAATGTAGACGAGATACTGTTCACTTTAAATTTGTCTCCTACACTAAAAAATGTTTATCCTTCAAAAATAATATAGTTGATACACAATAAAGGATTCTAAAATGAGGCTATATCATGACTCAATCATTCAAACAGCAAAATACTATCACCTCTGAGTGAAGTATTATCATGTGACTAATATTGTCACATAAAGATTATTTATATGTAAATTGGACCCTCTTAAATTTTAGTGTAACATCTTTTATGAAACACCCTTTTTTGAATATACTTTATTTTGCGAAAAACATTAAAAGTAAAAGAAAACATTGCAATGTTTAATTTTGTATTATTCAAAAAATATTACTGTTGTGGCTAGATTCTTAAAACGTGTACAAGTCAAGCGTACTTTTGAGCAAGCATGGAAAATGAAAGCAGAAACTGCATCTTTATTATTGACTTTACAATTTGTGGAGATTCTAAGAAAATTTTATGACACTGAACAACTTGTGTGCATATACAGTTGCTTTGCTTGATAAAATGAGTGATGAGAAAGTGGTTTCAAATACAGTAACCCAAACAATAAGATGGTAGAATATACATGCATGTAAATGTTATGCAATATTAGTAACAGGTTGATATGCCATTACACAAAGAAATCAAACCAAACCATATGATAATATAATGGCAACAGTGTACTCAGAGATAACAGTATTTTGATATGTTCTAGCCTAATTTAGACATCCATTTCTTTATGTCATTTTCCAAGGACAAAAATATTTAACATATAAATCTTACAAAATATGCCAGAGTAGAGAAATCAGTTAGCATTTATAAAGTAAATTATCAACCAATTTTAATAGTTTATATTAATCTCTGTTTTAATTTATCAAATATGTTCACAAAACATGAGTTTATATTGGAAATGTTTGTGGCTATCTGCTATAGTTATGGTAAGAGGTGTATGTTGTTTGTTAATACTGTTTAACTGGTTGACCACTGTGTGGTAAAGGTTTTGATTTTAGCCTTGCCATTTAAGCTGACCCTTTGTTTTGTAGAGATTTTTTCAGACTTAAAAGGTCAACTTGTACACATCATTTTACAATAAGTGAAGACAGAATTTCTACTACCTTTTTTTGTCTGCTATATAATGTAGCATTTGCTAGTGTCTATAGCATCTTGGAAAAGTATTTTGATGCATATATAATATTCTGAGGTTGAAAGGCAAGGGATAATTATGCCAGTCAAAGTTGAAAACAATAATCATTTATAGAATTATTAATTGAATTTTGGGCATTTACTTACTAATCTATAATGAATTGGAAATAATTTACTTTTTATATCTAATAATTAACCTTTATGATTTTAGTTAATTTAAGAACTGGCAAGCTTGCCAATTCATACATCATGTCTATACTATTATGACTCATACATGAAACAACTTAGTTCATTTCTCTGTCAATTCTTTGAATTATCCACTTTCTTTTGTAGCATTGTAATCTTTGCATAGAATTCTACCAGAAAAGTAAAAAAGAATCAATATTTTTAATAGTTACCAAAACATATAGTATTTTAAGTATGCTTTAATTAATAAGTCCAGGATGTTTTAAAACCTTATTTCTCTGTCAATTCTTTGAATTATACACTTTCTTTTGTAGCATTGTAATCTTTGCATAGAATTCTACCAGAAAAGTAAAAAAGAATCAATATTTTTAATAGTTACCAAAACATATAGTATTTTAAGTATGCTTAAAACCTTATTTCTCTGTCAATTCTTCAAATTAGCTAATCTCTTTGTTTGCATTATAATCAATGGATCCTATTCTACCCAAAACAACAATAAATTCAACATTTTAAATGTTGTCAAAAAGTGTACAAAGTCATGCTTGTTTTAAGCATTATGTCAAGGATGTTTACAGAGTGTAGAAGCAAAATTAGGAATATTCTTGGATAATAATAATAATAAACAATTTCAATGTAAATCAAGATTAATTTTGATTTTAAAAAATGAACAACAAAATAAGAAAATACACAAAAAACAGTAAATTTACTCAATATAGCCACCATTTTTTTTTTTTTAATTATTGTATTGACATGCCTTTGAAACAATTTGCATGTTTTCAAAATAAATTCTTCAAATATTTTATTCTATTCCTCATCAATAGCAGTCTTAAGCAAACCAATATTTTGATGGGACGTTATATTTGTTTTGTTTTCTAAAATGTCCCATATAGCATAATCAAGGGGTTTAAGGTTTGGGCTTAAATCTTGTTTAATTGCTGCCCTCACAGTTTTCTCATGGACTTTAATTCATTAGTGTGCTTTCTTATTGATGTTGTGGGGCCCCTCTTAATAACTGTAGTGAGAGCAGTTAAAAAGCCTTCTTTTCATTTTTTTGTTCAATCCTCCACTCACTATTTTCCTTAAAAACTCTTTTGCTGTAAAAAAATTTTCTTTGCTTTTTATATGGTAGACAAAGAAACTTCAACTTGGTTTGTACATCATGCAAATCATAGATTCTTGTTGTTTCTTTCTTTGCCCACACATATTGGGCTGAATTTTAATGAAAAAGAGCTTGAATAATAGAGCTAGTCATGAAAATTTAGATTTTTCATTTTTTTTACAAAAATTGAACTAATCAGACTAAAAAAAATGTTTTTAAAATTATTCCATATTTTGCTTCCACACACTGTAAAGACTCATTTTCCTGTCAATTCTTTAGATTGGCTACTCTCTTTGATAGCTTTGTAATCAATGGACCCTATTCTACTGGAAACAATAATAAAATTGACATTTTACATTTTGTTAAAAAAAAGCAAAGTTTGTGAAGCAATTTCGTAAAGAATATTTTAAAACCTTATTTCTCTGTCAATTCATTGAATAGTCCACTTTATTTGGTTGCATAATAATTTATGCATAAACTTCTACAGGAAAAGACAAAATAATCAACATTTTAACATTTGTTAAAAAATACACAATTTTAAGTATGTTGTAATTTATGTAATTTATTTTAAGTTTTGTTAGAATTATTTAGTACATCAGAAATTCTTCCTCAAACAGGAAATTTAAATTTTACTGAAATACTAGAATAATCAGTTGGATCTGCATTCATGCATTTGCAAATAAAAAAAACAAGCACGGCATCTGTATGATTAGGATTTAACAGCTATCACCCATAAGTGTCACAGACCAAAAAGAAATATGAATATACGAATACGTATGGAACTTTGTTGTCATAGATATTAAATTGAAACAATGAACAATTTGTACATTCCTATGACTGGATCGATGATTGCCCTTCCTACTTTGCATATTTTAAGACATCACTGGATCCTTGGAAACCTCTAGATACTTGGAAACTTCTAAAGTGCAGTGAGGTGAATAAGACCCTAATTTAATGCTAACTGAACTCATTAAGATTCAACAGTTTAATTAGAAACATCAACCAAGGATTAACAATCAATATGACATTTTTAATACTTGATTCATGAGTCACATAAATATCTAGATATGTATGATACTTGCCTACACATATACAACATATCAGATCGAGTAAATCAAACAAATAAATAAAACAAAGAAAAAGAAGATTTTACCCATTTAGAATTTCATGATAATCAATATTTTTCATAAAAATAATTTTTCTAGGTGGCCTAGCTTTCTTCAATGCTGGATTGTACGCATTTCACTTTCAGATTAGTTTGTGGAGATTACCTCCCTTGTTAGCAAGAAACTTTTTGGTTGATTTGGTTTATTTGTTTAATGACATATCAACTCCTTAAAAGTCATTCACTGCTAAAATTTGATTCATTTGTAAAAGTTTGATTTTAGCTATCTATCCGTATTTACCAACCCCTTTTCTTTTATTGGGGTTCACAAAACACCAAACCCCCATTTTTGTCTCATGTGGATGATATCATCTGACCAGCCAACTGCCACTGCTTAACAGATGAATCTGGTGACTGTTAATTGCTGTATTCAGTCCAGAGTAGTAGATCAAGCATATCTTGTTACACCTCTCCTACCAGAGGAGATTTTGAACTTTATTAATTCATCTCTGTTTCCGCTGTTAATTTTTTTTTTATAATTTATGTAATTGCAACCCACAACTGCTCACTTATAATGTTGCACAAAATAGGAAAGCAGAAACTACAGTATTAATGTATCGATAAATTTTATATGAAAATCATCCATTGAGTCTTTGAATGAAGTCTGAAATTAGCAGAATTTTTGAAATTTTAAAAAAGATACAATTAATTACATATAAATAGGAATGTATGGATAATCATATATTTGTATATATTGATATATCCATGTATGTATACATATCAAAGACTTCTGACTTATAGTTTATTGAATTCAGTTGATAAAAAGATATTTAAGTATGTAAAGTAGATTTCTCAGAAGGTTGATTTTCTTATCTATTTCTTTATTTGTCAAACTTAATTAATGTTCTCTTAAATGCTGGAAGATATGTCTTTTATTTCCTTGATATTTTAAATTATCAATTTCAAAAAAAGCTCTTGCTGATAACAAAAAATATGATGGCAGATGAGAATAAACTTGTAAAAATAAGACAACTTGAAAAGTGAACATATACACTGTACACTCAAACTTCAGGTGAACCAGGGTGGAGCTCAGAAACGTGGGCCAGGGAATGAGAAAATTTATGACAATTACCCCTATAAAAAATTAAGGAATTAGCACAATTAACAGATGTTCACTTTGATTTCTAATTTAGCAATAAACTAATAATAGATTAGACACAAAACAGTTTTACTAACAAGTTCAAAATTCTGGCTTTTTGAAAAATATTTTAAACAAACTAGATTAAATTATTCAAATCCAAAATGAAAAACTGAATTACTATTAACAGCAGCCCAGAATAATGTCTTAAGAACTAATAAATAAAGTAAAAGCTAGAATGGCTAAGACTTTGGAGAATAATATAGGGTGGAACGATAAAATTGTTGCCCTAGAAAAGACGACATGATTCCATTTCCATTTAATGAAAACCGATTTTCTTTTTTGTGTTGCAGACCATCTACTAGTTGGCCAGTTGTGTACAGATCCCAAGAGTGATGGGAGCTTTCTATCATGTCTGAAAGTGATACAATGTTCAATGAGCGAGATCAGATATGCGCCGCTGGACAACTCATGTTCTCTACCGAGCCAAGTTATGACAATAGGACCATTGCTAGCACCCTCAAAATGCAAATCTGGATTGCCACGAATAACAGGGATGTGCCCAGGGTGATGAAAACAAAGTTTCTGGCAACGGTTATGGTCTTTGGTGTGGTTTCAAGTGAGGGCCACATCATGCCACCTCATATCTTCAAAGTTGGCTTGAAAGTCAACACCAAAGAGTACCTGGATGTGCTGAAGAGTGTAGTGATCCCCTGGTCCAATCAGGTGGCTGGTGACAGACCCTAGGTGTAGCAGCAGGACTCGGCACCAGCCCACAAGTCTCTTAAACCCAGGCTTGGCTTCAGAAGGAGTGCTATGACTTTGCACCCTTCTCTCACGGGCCCCCTTCTCCTCCAACCTGAACCTGCTGGACTACTTTGGTCATATGTCGAGAACATCACCAACATGACCACCCACAATCCCAAAGCCAGCCTGATCGCCGGCATCCGCTGAGTATTCGCCGAGCTCCCGCCAGCGCTTGTGGAAAAGGCATGCTCCCAGGTCCGGATCCGTATTGAGGCAGTGATTGAGGCTGATGGCAGCTACATTGAATAGATGTCAGCTCTACGACATAATCAAGTTACCTGAATTGATTTTTTTCAATAAAAGTTTTAAAATAAAGCTGTAGTGTTGTTTTCTTTAGGACGATAATTTTATCATTCCACACTGTAAATGGAGGCTATGGAGAGAGAGAGAGATAAGGCAATGTAAAGAATAAATGAATGCAGTAAACTGGAGTAAAAGGAGTACCAAAGCAGGCATTACTGAGTGAAGAAGGTATTCCACTAGGAATTGTGTGAGAAACTAAACATTGACCATACAGACAAATGGTATATACACAGACTAGAAACTGTCCTGGAAAATGAGACTCAAAAAATTCTTAAAAACTTTGAGATAAAAACAGATACCCAATCTCAATCAGAAGACTAGATTTTGTTTTAGATAACAAAAAGAAAAGGACTTGTCATCAAGCAGATTTTACCTTTTAAGCAGATCCCAGATTAAAACAAAAGGAAAACAAAAAAACTAGATAAATTCCTAGATCTTGACCAAGAAGTGAAAAAATTGTGAAACATGAAGATAACAGTCATAGTAATCATTGTGGGATCTCTTTTAAGATTTCTGAAGAAGCTGGAAGACTTGAGGAAATTAGAGATCCAAACAGATTATCCAGACCACAGGACTATGGAGATTGGCTAAAATACCAAGAAGAGTTCTGGAGAACTGAGGACTCTTGCTACTATCTGGACTCCTATGAAGTACTAGTATAGTACTAGTAAAATACTAGTGCAGAAACTCCCAAAAAGTAAGATCAAAATCTGAATTTTCTATGTATGCTACCATAGCACAGCAAAAATGAAATAGGTTTGGTTTGGTGTCTTTGTTTAATGGCATATCAACTCTTTTTAGGTTATTTAATGCCAAAGCCATTCTCCCAGAAGAACAGTAGTGGTACTATTTAACCCATAGCTGGCAGGATAAGGGGGTTCATACCTTTCCCAAGGGTATTTGCCCAAAAGTGAACGTATTAGCTCGACAAAAGTTCGAACTCGTGTACTACGATTCCGCAGTCCATCGCTTTAACCATTACACCACGAGGACACCCCCAAAAATGAAATAGTAGAGAAAGATTTTTGTTTAGGCTAACAAAGTCAAAATAATCTTACTCAAAGAATTTAGCAATTTGCAATATGATGATAATAATAGTGAGGGGGTTTGTGTTACTGCTCACTTGATCAGTATGATTTATCAAGGAAAATAGCTAATAAATCTCATTTATAAAGTACTACCTGTAGAACGCGACAATAATAACAGCAACACTTACCTGAGGTCCAGCATAGTCAAGACTAATGCTTACTGGACAGGGTTGGTATTTATGAACAAACATATCCAATTAGATATTCTAGCCAATCACAATCCAAGGAATGGACCAGCCAATGTGTGCACATTGGAATCTCCCAATGTGCCATAAATAGCTCCTTCATGATGGAAATACAGTCCCAACGCAACGCATGTAGGGGTTGCGGTAGTTTCCAACATGTTCCTTCTGCGGTTATTGGTGACAGGGACCTTGGCAAAGTAAACAACCCACGCCTCTTCAGACTTAAAGAGAAGTGCCTAAGATATCACTTCACAATTCAACATTGCCCAGGCAAGTGGCACAGGGGTGCTGATGCCATTTCCCGCAACCCAGTTGCTACAGTGGAATCGCTCATTAGCATATGTCCCACAAACCCATCCCCCAAAGATATCCACCTTTCTAACAGCACAGATGTTGCAATGGAATTAGCTGCCATTCAAGCTGCAGTAAACATTGATAACAACACCACTGTTATAACCCCTGACCACATTCGGGCATTGAGTCGAAATGACAAGACCTATACAACCCTGATAAATGCGATTAACCAGGGATTCTCACCCAAACGCAACCTCACAGAACCTGACATCCGTGATTTCTGGGAGGTGCGACACCGACTTAGCAATGACAGAGGGCTAGTATTAATGGACAGAAGAATCGTAATACCAAAGCCCTTAAGAAAGAAAATATTGCACTGCCTACACTCTGCCCACCAAGGCGTAGATGGAATGAAAGCTCGAGCTAATGACTCTGTTTATTGGCCGGGAATGAACGCCTCAATACGAAACTTTAGAGCGAATTGCTCGATTTGTACGACCATCGCCCCTAGCCAACCACGAGAACCCATCACCATGACACCATCCCCAGAATGGCCATTCCAACAAATAGTGATGGACATATTCCACGTTGAGCACGTTACGTACCTTGCCTGCGCAGACAGATGGACTGGCTGGCTCATATTATATCATTTGAAACCAGGCCATGCCACAACATCAAAATTAATGTCCATCTGTCGACAACTATTTCAAATGTATGGCACTCCAGAGGAAATCAGTACAGATGGTGGCCAACCATTCACCTCTACTGCATTCCAGGAATTCCTTCAGATATGGGGCGTAAAGCACAGACAATCCTCAGTCGCATATCCCCAGTCCAATGGCCGTGCAGAGCTAGCAGTAAAAACTGCAAAGAGGATAGTCAACGGAAACACAGACACTCAAGGTTCCCTGGACAATGACAAGGCCGCTCGAGCCATCTTGCAGTACAGAAATACCCCAATTCAAGGTATTGGCCTATCACCGGCACAACTACTACTCCACCGCCGGTTCCGGGATTCCATCCCTTCGCAACCATTCCTTTACAAACCACATCCTGAATGGATAGCGGCAGCACAACGCCGTGAAGTAATTCTTCATAAACGCAATGCTAAGTTGGTAGAAAGATACAACAGACATACTCACAACCTATGCCCATTACAAGCCGGTGACACAGTGACCATTCAAAACCCACTTAATCGCCGGTGGAACACCACAGGAAAGATAATCTCCGCTCTACCTGAGCGTCAATACAAAATCAGGGTTGATGGCTCCGGAAGAATCACACTTAGGAACCGTCGCTTCCTCAAAAAGTGCAATCTCAAGCCTACACCAACCCCGATACCAAGTGCGACACTAGGACCAACAATCCCGTCAACTGATGCTACAGTCACACATCCCCCATTGTCTCCCTGTGATAGCAAATGCACAGCAACCAGACCCCAACAACAAACCACACATATATCCCCACGACTTCGATCATCAAGGATTCCCCGAGCTCTCTCTAGGTTACTACCACACAACAAACCAGGCATAAAAGAGAGACACACCTCCCAAGCAACCCGGCCCACCCGTGGGGGGGAGGGGAGATGTAGAACGCGACAATAATAACAGCAACACTTACCTGAGGACCAGCATAGTCAAGACTAATGCTTACTGGACAGGGTTGGTATTTATGAACAAACATATCCAATTAGATGTTCTAGCCAATCACAATCCAAGGAATGGACCGGCCAATGTGTGCACATTGGAATCTCCCAATGTGCCATAAATAGCTCCTTCATTGAGGACTGATTTACTTTAGTCTTGGCCTTGCTGAAGACGTTGCTCTTAGCCTAGCTACTTACTACAAGTGTGTTTCGTGATTCAACACTACCTTTTTATTTATTGGCAATTAATCTGTACATTACTAGAATTCTCATTTTATTGTAGGTCTAAAGAAAGAAGAAAAATATATTTTAAAATCGGTCAGTCCACGAAAAGATTTGCATTTTTTTATTTTATTTATTTTGTTCTTACATACGTGTTATATATGTGTATGTTTCCAGCTTGTTGCTTTTGTCAGAGAATCATAACCAAGCAAAAGCTCATAAATCATAGAAAGATTTCTATAAAAGCAATTCATTTAAAATGCTCTAACCAAAAGAATAAATCAGTTTCCTGTTCAATTTGCAACACAATAATTTTAAGGTTAGATAATTTTGTATTTGCGTTGAATATCATTTTTTTAATAATTCAAATTCTTGATATAACAATGATAATGACAAAATGTTAATTAGAATCATTCACTCCTTCCTAAGTAGAAGCATTTCAATTATTAGGGACCACCATTAACTATTGTTGCATATTGACCTACGACCCGGCCGGGCTGTCAAAATAGGAAATTCACCTGTGTAAATAACAGGTGCATCCGGTCGATCAGGATATTATAACCTTGACCATGGACAGGTTGAATGAGTGCTAAATTCTGACACCCACAAGAAGAAGGTGGGCGTTGAACTATTATATAACTCGGTGAAGACAGGAAGTCAGTTAGTTTGAAGACCAGACCAGTTGGAGACAAGTTCGGTAGAGAAAGCCAGCACTCAGCAGAGGGAGCCCTCAGGCCCCCGATTGAGCAGTTGGGGATCAGACAAGTTGGTGATAAGATGCGGTAGAGAAAACCAGCACCCAGAGAGACTGGGCCCCCAGGCCCCCGGTTGAGCAGCCCAGTAGAATGAGAAAGAAACGTGGTTATGGCCAATAGAGTAGGGGTCAATATGTTGCAGTTCTGTTTGGTATCCAACTCCCTCTCACACACAACCCTTTCAATAAAGTGAGAGGTATATTTTTCTAAAAGACTGTGTCGCTTGTCTTTATTGTGTCGTTGATATGATTTCGCATGCATATGTGTTTGTATAGTTGTTCATGGCTATACAACACAATGAAATGTTAATTAGAATCATTCCCTCCTTTCTAAATAGAAGTATCTCTATTATCATGAACTGAATGTTGTCTAGTAATAAATTTTGTTGATAGGATTTGACAGGACATTGAGCTTAATAGTTGCTGAAGGCATCTTAAAGTGAGTAATAATAATATCTTGTTTGATTAGGTTAAAATATTCTTTAATATCATTATTTTGTTAGCTAATTTTATTTTATCTGATATTTTCTCAATCACTAATTGTTTAAAAATGTAAAAGAAAATAATAGTCAATTGAAACTAGATTGAGGAGATAGCCTTCTTCTTTCTTTTAACTGAAAAAAATTTCTTTTCCAGATATACAGTGGGAAAACAAAGAAATTTCTCTTAACTTAGAAAAAGCAATTATCAGTTGAAATTTTCTAACAACTGTATTTACCTAGAATTTAAGTTCATTATTATAAAGTATATATAATGATCCATTTCACATAAATGTACATGGCTGGAAAATATTTCTGTGAAATCTGAGATTTTAGTATCACAAATGCACTCCTCAAAATTGTGTGTGTACGTGTGTCTGATAGATACATTGATAGAAATTATCTGAAATGGTTTATCAAACACAGCAAGGTATGTAAAATTCATCATTTTTGGTAAATTTTTATATTAATTTGATTGCTCATTTAAAAGTATGGACATTGCCTTTTTCATTAGAAAGATAGATATGAACAGTCCATTGCAGATAAATGAAGAAGTAGATATGAAAACTTAGATAGATAGATTGATAGATACATACATACAGACATACATATGAAAAAGCTGAAAAATATATGAACAGAGATAGATTGATGGGAATAGACTGAGATAGATAGATAGATAGATAGATAGATAGATTATTTCATATTGATAAAGAGGTAGATATTTAGGGAGATGTGATATATTGTTAGGAAGGTAGCCAAAAATAAATAGAAACTGAGATACATAGATAGATAGATAGATAGATACATACATACATACATACATATGAACAAGCTAAAAAATATATGATTGATTGGAATAGACTGAGATAGATAGATAGATAGATAGATGACCTCTTTCCCATTAAATATGTGCCTCCTATAAAAATAGAATTATACAAAGAATGTATGGACTACTTTCGTAATAGAGTTTGTAATTTTAATGTAATGGCTTTTATCAACTAGGTATGTAATACAAAATTCAAACAAAATTTTTGTGAGGTGACTATCAACTATTTTTGAAACTGGCAAAGAACAAGATCAAGTGAAAATATGCTTTGGACAGAGATGAATGTCTTTGCTTATGTATTAAAAAATTAAATAGAAGAAAAAAGATTCCTTAAAGCAGTATTTTTTCCAAGCACATCCCCTCTAAACAACATCTGCATTTTTTTTTATAAAATACAATTATATCTTATCATTACTTCAATTCATGAGGCTTCATATTACAATCTGCTGTTTCTTTTGGAAGCTCAATAAGCAGAATCACTTGAAATGCCATTCAAGACTGTTCTCTTATCCTGACAAATACAAAATAATATAATCTGTCATAGAAAAAGAGAGAAAGATGAATGGTCAAAGAAGTGAGATCTGATATAATTTGAATACACAAACAATGGCTGACAGTTGTTCGAAAAGCTAAAATGGTTATGACAAGCTGAAGATACCCACTATTAGAGACAGTTAAAAGCTTTATGTAAATTTCACCATCCATTTCTTCTTTTTTTTCCATCATTTAACAAATCACATTGCACACACATACATGCCACTGTGACAGCTGAGCCTAGAATACACTGACTGGATCCCTCGTAAAAGAGTAAGACTCTCATCCCCTAAACTGCATCTGTTGGTGAGTCTCCTGTTCTGGAGCTCTGGAGAGTGTGGAATCATCATTTTATTGCCATTATACCCTGGTCTACTTTGACCCAAAGTGGTAGTACCAGTAAAGGTTCCATCTACGAGTCAAACAGATTTGCTTGAAAAGTATTTGTATTTGATAGAAATACTTGAAACTATATCATCATCTTCCTCATCTTGTCATGCCATCAGCACGAATATCCCTGACCCTTTCTCGTTACCTCACCCTATCGTTCTACGCTTTCGGCAGGTCTTCAGGGCTTCACCCCATATCCTCACAGAGCTGCTGCATGTAGGTTCAAGTTGGTCACCCTGCTTTTGCTTGGCCATGTGAAGGGGTCCATAGGAGTACACTATTTATGAGCTCATTCCTACTTCTACAGCAGTGTCCTGCATGTCTGGTTCATCTAATTTTGATAGTTTTCTTGATGGGTGGTAGGTGGCGATACAGTTGCTGCTTTGTGGGGTGCTGCCTCCAGGACCTGTTCAATATTGCTCACAGCATTCTTGTGTAGTTGCTGACAAGCCTTTTCTCCAGCCGTTTTGTTAGCATTCATGTAGTGCATCCATATAGCAGTATCGACACGATCACTGCTTGGAGGAAACTGCGTTTCATTTTATCGGTCAGGTTTGACTTCCATATGACCGATAGCCTATTGATAGCTGTCCATGCCTTTGTTAGTCATGTGTCCATGTCTGTCACAGTCGATGAGACACTGCTTCCTGGATAGGTGAACTTGTCTTCTAGTTTCAGAGAGCTACCATTTAGTGTGGAAATGTCACCTGTTTGATAAAAGCACATATATTCCGTTTTGTGTGTATTGACATAGAGGCCAATGTCTGCAGCAGCTCATTCTAGACTATGCAGTAGGGCTTTGGCTTGGGCAGGTGTATTTGCCAGAATCGCTATGTCATCGGTGTAGTCGGTGTCAGTAATTGTTTTTTCAGGGTACCTTCTGCTTCTTTTCTTTGTCAGCTCGAAATTGTTTTTTCTTTGATTTTATCAATAGATTTTCTAAGTACATAGTCTTGACTGATGATAAAGAGGTATGGGGCTAATGTGTCTCCTTGCAGTACTCCTGCTACTATGACGAAGTAGTCTGAGTCTCCATCTGGAGAATGGACTTTTACTTTGGTGCTTCTATGGTGCATCATTATGACTGCGACAGTTTCTTTTGGTAGGCCATAGGCGATTAGTATTTGCTCCATCTTACCTCTGGGAATGGAGTCAAAGGCCTTAGTAAAGTCAACAAATAATATTGTTGCCTATAGGTTTTTTGAGCGTACACCTTCAAGATTTCGACGGATAGTCCAAATTTGTGAGGTCGTGGATCTATTTCTCCGGAAGACATTTTGGTTCTTCCTTAGTATGTTGTCCATTTTGGGTTCTATACAGTTGTGTCGTAGGGCATTGTATATCTTGGCCACAACAGACGGAAGTGTTATACCTTGGTAATTCTTGGCTAATCCGAGGTCACCCTTTTTAGGGAAAGGGAGGATAGGTACAGTTACTTGAAACCAAATAATTACAAAAAAGACTGACATCAGCATAAAATAACTCAACAAAGATTGATAAACTGTAAAACCAGCCAATCCACCAACCAACACACATGTATGTATATGCTACATATATATGTGTGTGTGTGTGTATGTTCAAATTATAATGTATATCTACCATTCATTAAAAACTATAGGGGCTATAAACAGGGAAAAATGAAACCATACTCCGTGCACCAATAATAATATTAGAATGGAAGCAAATAATGTAAAATAATGAAACAATGTGAAGAAAAATTAAAACACAAAGTAATCCAAAGTGAAGAATTTAATTTGAAAGTCAACCTTATAACGTTTCCATTTCAATAAGCCATCATCAGGACTTAGAAAAGATGCTCAGAAGTGTTATTAGATTTTTTTTAACTGAAACCTCATAACATAGACTTTCTTTCATTTAAATTCTTCACTTTTTTTAATATTAGAATATAATAAAGATTTTTTCATAACTCAGAGTTTGCATCACCAATCATAAAGTCTCGTTTGTTAAAACACCATAAATAGAGACAAAAATTTATAATACTCTTCTATTTGGAAGTTACAAAAACTAAGTCACATGATGTTAATCTAAACAGATACCAGACGACAGAATAAACATTTAGCTTCATGATGGCATTTTGGCAGCAATTCTGATCTTTTTTTATCGTTAAGGGTTTTCGGACTATTGTCTTCATCTTTATTGTTATTTCCACAACGTTTCGGCCAATATGTCCTTTGGCCTTCTTCAGGTGTTTGTCAAACTCGGGAATCTACACGGAACTTCGAACTACATCCTTTTATTGAATCCATGGGGGTCACCTGTTCTGATTCCGTTTGAAGTATTCCTGTATTGTTACTCGCCTGCAGTCAGAATTGAACCTGTAACCTCCATATGATTGTCTCCTAAGAAGCTTAGGGAACCAACGCCTATAACCATTATGCTATGTGTCCTGCTGGTCTTTTATTTTGCAGTATGTACAAAATGATACAAAAACAGTCATAAAATAAAGATAAAAACTGCAGTAATGAGATAAACCCTGCTGGCAATGTGGAAGGAATAAATGTGTTTAGAAGCGAAATGTATAATCAAAAATAAGTTGTACCAAGATATGGTTAAAAAAAAAAACAGATAACAACTCAGTATGATTTATAAAGGAGCCACTGAAAAACACTGGAAAGAACGATACAATAATCACAAGTTTTCATTCAAAAATGGGCATTATACAAATAATACCAAGCTATCTAAGTATGTATGAGAGTGTAAAGAGAAAAATACCTATAAATCTGAATCTAAATATTCTATATAAAAGAAAGTCTATGTATATAAAGGAGGAACAATAAAATGAAAGTCGTGCCTGGATGAAAAATTTAACATCACAAAATTCTTTAATCTGAAATATCACTTAGTTACAAATCAATTTTTGTTGTTGCAGAAGTGCAAACCAAGGGAAATTTACATAAGAATGTGTGCTATGTATGGAGATGCATGTTTTATTAAAAAAAATGTTTTTAACCGCCTAAACATGGGTTTGCCACTATGATCCTGAGAGGAAAAGACTGTCCATAGAATGGAAATACTCTGACTCTCTGTTAAAGAATAAGTTCTGAGTGCGATGGTCAGTAAAGAAGGTCATACTGACAGTCTTCTGAAACATGAAAGAACACATCAAAATTGATTTCTTTGAAAAAGGCACAACTATAAACATTGCTTCCTATTGCCAACTCCTTTGGTAAAATTACCTTATTTATTGGTTTGGTTTCTTTGCTTAATGGCATAACAACCTTCAGGGGTTATTTGATACCAAAGCCAACCTTGTAGAAGAGTAGTTGTTGTCATCATCATGTTGTGCCGCTAACACAGATATTCCTGACCCTCTCTCGCTACTTCTCCCTATCGTTCATCACCTCTGGCAGGTCTTCAGGGCTACATCCCATATCCTCACGTAGCTGCTGTATGCATGTTTGAGCTGGTCGTCCTGCTTTTGCTTCGCCATATGCGGGGGTCCATGGGAATACATCACTTATGAGCTCGTCCTTGCTTCTCCAGCAGTGTCCTGCATATCTGGTTTGTCTAACTTGGATAGTTATCATGATAAGAGGCAGGTGGCCATATAGTTGGTGCCTTGTGAGGTGTTGCCACCAGGACTTGTTCAATATTGCTCTCAACATTCTTGCGTAATTGCCGTCTAGCTTCTTCTCTAGCCATTTAGTTAGCGTCCAAGTAGTGCATCCATATAGCAGTATCGACACAACCGCTGCCTGGAAGAAACTGCGTTTCATTTTATCGGTCAGGTTTTATTTCCATATGATCAAAAGCCTATCGATAGTTGTCCATGCCTTCGTTAGCCATGTGTTGATGTCTTTTTCGGTTGATGAGACGCTGCTTCCTTGGTAAGTGAATTTGTCTACCAGTTTCAGAGAGGTTCCGTCTAGTGTGGAAATGTCACCTGTTTGATTATAGCACATATATTCAGTTTTGTGTGCATTGACATGGAGTCCAATGCCTGCGGCGACTCGTTCCAAACTATACAGTAGTGTTTCAGCTTGGTTGGGTGTATTCGCCAATAATGCTATGTCATCTGCGTAGTCGGGGTCGGTAATTGTTTTTGCGGGGTACCTTCTGCTTCTTTTCTTTTTCAGCTCTGATTTTATCAATCGAAGTTCTAAGCACGTAGTCTAGACAGATGATAAAGAGGCACAGGGCTAGCATGTTCCCTTGTAGTACTCCTGCTACAATGTCGAAGTATTATGTGTCTCCATCCAGTGAACAGTACAATTTAACCCATTGCTGGTAGGGGTTTTGGGGGTTCATACAAAAATCACTACTGAAGGCATGTATGTATGGATATAGAAGGTGTTTGTAATGATTATTGTTTTACAAAATTAATTTGGGGACCCTTGGTCAATTCCTGGATGAGGCTGTTGATATTTCACTTGGAGGAAAGTATGAATCCAGCTATCTACCCCTCTCATCTATGAGTAAACATTAAGGCTCTTTAACCTTGGTATGACAACCACTCAAGGAGAAAGAAAACTCTGAATTTAATCCAGTTGCACTCCACTTAGAAATTGGCCTTGTGTCACATCTTGCTTGTTGTGAAGGAGCTGGATAAATATTTACATGAGCATGAATATGTTTTTCTTATTCGTGTGTGCATGTGCACGCAGTTTCAAAATTGTGTAATGTTTGAGGGTATGAAAGCAATTATTTTGCTACTTTGAAATAAATAACAGATATGAAATTGAGATGCTATCTTCCTGCTGTTCTTCACATCATAATAATTGCTGTGTTGATTCTTTAAGTGCAAGGAAAAAATAAATTATTTCAGAAAATACAAAACCTGGAAATATTCATTTACCCCATGGAGAATGGACGGAATAAAAAAACCTGCATAACTACCATCTATTTATCCTATTTACCAACCCCTCCACTCGGGCAGGATATGACACAAGATCAATTTTTAAGTGGAGTTTAACAGGTTTTAATTCAGAGTTTTCCTTCTCCTAGACTAGTTGCCTAACCAAGGCTGAAGAACCTAGTCTGTCCTACTATTTACCCATAGCTGGAGGGAGAATAATTGGATTCATACCTTTCCCAAGGGTATTAGTGCTATGTGAAATGCAATCAGTCTCGTCCAGGATTTGAACTCGTGTCGCCGTGTTCATTTCCTACGACGATAACAATTACAGCATGGGCACCTCCATCTATTTATTAAGGTACTAGTGCACCTACCTACCTAACAATTTATGTTGTTTATGTGTGTCACACTTTTAGTTTTAAATATGCATACAGTATCAGCTGCTTTTGTGACATGAAAAGCTTTAATAGAGTCTAAGAGGGGAAGAAGAGGGAGACAGAGATGTTTTACATATGCAAAGGTGAAAAAAAGGAAGTGATGGAGAGGGGAGAAATGAAATAAAGAGAAAGTAGAGAAAAAAAGAGAAAGATAAGATGGGAAGGAGCTCGGAGAGGAGAAGACAGAGAGGATTTATGTAAATAGAAGAATTAGAAATTGTCATTTTTACAAATCATTTCTTCTCACTCTCTCACTGGTCCTGTAACTTGGTTTATGTTGTAATGGATTATCCCACACCCGCTCTCAGTCATATAAAGTGACTCCATATAGAGTGAGCATGGCATTATACCTGTCTTTGCTTCTGGGATTAGTAGAATGCCTCACTATTCCTTGTCTGTCTTATTATCTCTCTTGCAATAAAAACCTTTCTTTATTCTATGAACGTGTTGACTGTTCTTTTCCACTCACATACCACCTTGTCTGATTGTATCACTTTTAAGGACACAACAGTTTAGTCAAAGAGAAGGAGCACTACTAATACAGCGTGTTTTGGGTAGGAATAGACAAGTGGAGCCCATCTCTCTCCAGCTCTACAACTGGCTAGAGAGATCAGTCTGCCCAACTATTTATCCATTGCTGGGAGGGCAACAGTTATTCATACCTTTCCCAAAGGTATTAGTACTATGTGAAATTCAAACAGCCTTGTTTAGGATTTGAATTTGGACAACCAAGTTCACTTCTTACAATTAAGACTCTGATCTAACAACAAAGTTAAAAAATTAATTTATTTATGTCTGGTTTATGTGTCATTCTCTCAACTTTTTAAACAGAAATCAACAATTTATCTCAGAATGGTTTTTACAGTTTAAATTCCAGCATGCGTATTTACTTTATGGAAGGATATAAGACACACAATCACTGTGAAAAATTCTTCACCTATTTATTTTTGGTTACCAAAATGAAAGACCAGCAGGAAAGAAATCAAGGGAATATCAAAGACCACATTGCAAATGTTTTCTCAAAAAGGAGTGGAGAGAAATTCCTAACTGCAACAGTGAGAGGTTGAAAGAAGTCTAAGAAAATTCCCACATGTTAAGTTAGTTTACATTCAATAGACAAAACTACTTTTCAAGATTTACCAAATTGTAGCTGATAATTTAATGGAACTAATAAAATTTCATTGAAAATTAATCACATCCTGGACCTGATGTGCATGGCCAGCCTTAGTTTTTCTGAAGTCTCAGGTATATATTTACCAACCCCTCTGCAGAGCAGGATGTGATACAGGGTCAGTTTTTTAGTGGAGTTTAACTAGTTTTAATTCAGAGTTTTTCTTCTAGGCTAGTTACCTAACCAAGGCTAAAGAAGCAAGTCTAATATTTACCCATAGCTAGAAGGGGAATAATTGGATTCATAGCTTTCCCAAGGATATTAGTGCTATGTGAAATGCAGCCAACCTTGTCCAGGATTTGAACTCGTGTCACTATGTCCACTGCTATAGATATAACTATAAAGATATTAATGATTGTTTGAATAAAATAAAAGAATCCCATTCATTGTATTTCATATTTACATTTCTTGTACAGTTTCTTTAGAGTTTTTTGTGCTCTTGGTCCTATTGTGTTATGTACCCTACCAATAAACATTAATGGGTATGTCCCATTCCTCATAAATACATTGGACACTATTTTGAGGGGATGAAAGTATACTAAGTAGTCACAACTAGCAGTGGTTACCTTCTTCACACTGCTGGCTAGTATTGTATTTTGTTAATGTTATAAAGATTACCATTTCATTTCTAACCTTTATTTTGGTTATTTCTCTTTCAGTAACCTTTTGTTCGGTTACAACATATTGAATACAAATAATTTTCAAATAGACCTATTTGAACCATAAATGGGATCCTAACAAGTGCTTTCATTTTGGTTATTTCTCATTCAGTAACCTTTTGTTAGGTTACAACATATTGAATACAAATAATTTTCAAACAGACCTATTTGAACCATTAATGGGATCCTTACAAATACCACCGCTCAAAGACAGTGGAGCTGGGAGTAATACTAATGATAGGATACTCTACCCTTCCCCGTTCTATTTCACCCATAAATGGGACCCTAACAAGTACTACCAGAGCAGACTGGAGTGATGACAGTAAAGGGGTAGTCCACAGTCCCCCAGATCTCCAGAACTGGATTCCCAGCATCATATGCAGTTTAGCATCATACTAAAGATGCCCCTTTTTTGAGGGCTAGAGGGGTCTTACCCCACTGCACAGAGGATACAGTCAGCATATTCTAAGCCCTGCTGACATGACATTTTCATATTAAAAAGTTTGTTACTATTATCAAGTAAAAGAAAACAATGCTAACTAAGTATAATTAACTTAAAATTTAGTTGATTATGTTATGTATGCAGTCAATGTTAAAGGTTTCTGATTATGTGGAGTGTTAAGTCATTGACTTTTACAACACAAGAGTAGAAGAGAAGTTCTGAATCACAACACAAAGGCTATAAAAAAAATAAGGAAGAAGGAGAAAGAAACAAAAGAGTTAAGAAAAGGCCAGAAATTTCATTACAACCTAACTTGTATTTGGAAAGTTCAATTGTCACAGACACATGAGAGGAGCCCTCCTTACCCTTGGCACCCTAGGTAACAGCCTGCATAGCCTGTATTCTATGCCAATCCTGCCTCTTGCCAATATCTTAAGCTTTAAAATTATCTGCCAACTAATAATTCATCTTACACCTAATGTAGCTAATCAGAAATGAATTTTGTGGATTTAATGAAATATAAAGTGTTCATAGGCCAATAAATAATTTATTACACACTTAGATCAACCAATAAAGACAGGTTGTTATGAATCCTAAAGAAAATTGATAAGCCAATCAAAACTAGGTGTTTATGGGAACTAATAAAAAACTTAAATATTCATAATCTGCTTTAGTGGCCGACTGATAATTTATTTGATGCAAATATTAGGTTGGCTGTTTATTGAAGTTAATGAAGTTTTTTGAGTATTTATTTCCATTTAGAATGGGCTAATCAATCTTTAACTGGATATTTGATGAAGCAAATGATTGTACTGAAATAATTCTTTGATAAATGAATAGAGATAATGATTTAATGGTTTTCATTTAAGTGGTAAAATCTTTTATATTTGTATTTTCTATTTTGTGTGAAAATGTGAGTTTAATAAAAATGTTGTTGACCTATTTAAGTTTGTTGGATAGTTCCCAGAAAATGATTTTCAAGATAGACAGGGAATCAGCCATCTCTACTTAGAAGATTGACATGGCACAATCTTGCTTCATCCATTTTCCCTTGTTTGATCTTATGTACATATGATCATTATAACATTGCTAAACCTATTAATCTGGACAAAGTATTACTCAAAATAACCCTTTCCAAAACTTTCATGGAGTAAAACACTTTCTAATGGATTTCTATAGTAAAATCATTTACAGTACATTCCTAAACTAAAACTCTTTCCAGTGCATTTCAAGAGTAAAACACTTTAAAATGTATTCCTATCGTAATGTAATGTAATATGATAAGTCATAAAGAAATCGAAAGGCTAATTTCTATGGAAGGAGAGAAGGAAAAAAAAATAAGAAAAAAAAGGCAAACATTGAGTCTATGGGAATGAGTAGTTGACCTCTGATTGACTTAGACTAAAGCAGTTGTGGGTCAGCCGGTCACCAGTGAATGACTGCATTAGTTGAGGATGTACTGGAGAAAACTGGAGGTCCCAAGCTCTTGTACACATGTGCAGAGCCAGAAGTGGATGTACCTCCCGCCAACACCAGGTGGAAGGGAGAGGATGACACATTTTTGGGAGTTGATGGCATGACATGATAAGTTAAATTGAACATGAGCCACGAAGATGTGAGGAGGCAAAAGTTTACAATCCCCATTTTCTGGGGGTGGGCTCAAAAGGGAGCCTTATACTGGACATGTCCCAGCAGACAAGCATGTTAGAAATACAGCAGAAAACCAGCAAGAAAATTAAGGTCTGTATCTGCTCTCTCTCACAATGATATGTTGCTTCTCTTGGCCTAGCAGATGCAGTCATCTCAGTTTCCATTCTATCTTTCTTTCTCCCAGCAACTACCTTCAAGTTTTAGGGGTGTCCTCGTGGTGTAATGGTTAAAGCGATGAACTGCGGAATCATAGTACATGAGTTCGTACTCCAGTCGCGCTATTATGTTCACTTTCGGGCAAATACCCTTGGGAAAGGTATGAACCCCCTTATTCTCCCTCCAGCTATGGGTAAATAGTAGGACGGACTAGGTTCTTCAGCCTTGTTGAGGCAACTAGTCTAGGAGAAGGAAAACTCTGAATTCAAACCTGTTAAACTCCGCTTAAAAATTGACCTTGTGTCATATCCTGCCCGAGCAGAGGGGTTGGTAAATAGTACCTTCAAGTTTTAGTTGTAAATAAACTTTTGGGTAGTTAAACAGAGTTTCTTGCTTAGTCAACTTTTGTCACAGCAGGGTCCTAGAGGTATGAATGTCTGTTTAGTATTGATATGTCACAGTAAAACCATTTATAATGCATTCCTATATTAAATTCTTTCCAATGTGTTCTGATGGTAAAATTATTTACAATGCATTCATATATAGTAAAAGAAGTTTATAGAGGTAAACGTAATATCTCCAATTTATGCCAAAAAGTCTGTTACTCAATTTAAAAGATACACACAAGCACTCTTGGCAAGATAGTAATCAGTCTAACATTCTTGTTAGGAAATAGGATCAGCAATGTCTGGTCGGTGGTAAGGACTGTACCTTTCTTGTCAGCTTGAGGAATCACTCATCATCTTCAGCTTGAGCTGATAGCCCAGAGTTCCCTGGATCTCTTTTATCATCTGTCTCTACCACCTATTACACCTGGTAGGACTTTTATTTCCACAAAGTACAGATAGTTAGGATCAAATATATATATATATATAGAGAGAGAGAGGTGCTTGTGCCATAATGTTTATCATTGTAGGAAATAGAAATTCTGAATGATACTGTTTGCATTTCAAATTGCACTAATACCCTTGAGAAAGGTATTCCATCCATTCTACTTACAGCTTTGAGTAAATAGTAGAGTAGACTGGGCTTTTAAACCTTGGTAAGGCAACCAATCTAGGAGAAGGAAAACACTGAATTCAAACCTATTAAACTCTGATTTATACTGAGCCTGTGTTGCATCTTGCTCATATAGCTGGGTTAGATAAATACATACACACAAGTGTTAACTCTGCATTGTTTGTAATTGGTTTATAGCAACAATTATTTTAATCTAGCCAAAATAATTGTTTTCAGGCAATTCAAAATGGTAGCAAATAACAGTGCACGAGGCTTGAACAAAGTTCTGCTATCAAATTTTTGCTGGTTAAGAAGCGCAAATCATGTGAAATTTACAGAAGAATGTATGATGTGTCTAGAGAAGTATGTTTTAGTCAAAAAATGTTTACAAATGGGCTAAACATGGGTTTGCCACTATGAGCTTGAGACAAAACACAATCCATGGAATGGAAACATACTGACTGTACAGTAAAGAAAAAATTCCAAGTGTAGCAGTCACTAAAGAAGGTGATACTGACAGTTTTCTGGGACGTAAATTGACCAATCATAACTGATTTCCTTGAAAAAGATTCAACAGTAAATGATGTTTTCTGTCTGCAACTTGTGAGACAAAATTCACCTTATTTATTGAATGACCATCATATATGTATATATATATATATATATATATATATGTATATATTTGTGAAATACCTATTTTGGCCTCATGTAGGAACATCATCACAACCAATCACACCTGATTTATTGCATCAAATAGTCCAAATGTAATCTTGATTAGTTGCTGTTTTCTCAGTTAATTTATATAAAGCATGTCCAAAACTTAGAGGCAAATTTACTCTGAGTGCAGGCCGAATACTGATCATATTCAGTTGGGACACCTATTGAAGAAGCCTGTTATTTATTTAGACCCGAAAATTCTTGTGATGTGGGAACAACACTGATGACACACCCAGAGTCGGCACTTACAGGCATAATTTTAGTGATATTTAAACTATGAAATAAAATAAAACAAAGTAAAACCTCATGACTCTGATTACGTTAGAGTAATCAGATGGTTCAAGAAATTTCACTCAGATTCCAAGAACCTTGATGAAGATAAACTCTTAATAATTGAGAGCAAAAATAAAAGTAAGAAAACACCTCCAGAATTGACAGTTGATCTTTATTCTTCTTGACAGCAACCAGTGTTGCTCTCAACTGCGAAAAACTGAGTTTCGTCAGAGGGCTTCAGAGATTGCATAACTATCAAGAAACTAGTGACTAAATATAAATAAGCAGAAAAGACTATTGATAAAAACAAACTTGAGAACCGGAAATTGAAAGAGTGGTAAAATTTATTGTGGACAAATGAGTCAAAATATTAATATTCAGGTAGGCCTAAAATTATGGATTCTGTGGCAGTGATTCAAGACATTGAGACAAATCTGGTGAGTAGCCCTTGGAGAGTATCAGGTGAGCTCAGCATTGCACAGTTCAGTGAGGTTCATCGCCTTCATGACCTTGGTAAAAATATCCAGAGTTGCAGAACTGTGTCACTGTGCCTAGCATTACCAAAATATTGCAAAACTTTTGACTCACCCTACTCTTATCTAATCAAATCAATTAATTATAAAATGCATGTAACAAATTTAACCCAGTTTAATCAGGGAAAAGATCTTCTATAATATTTGTCTGCTTGTTTTAGCTATTTTAAAATTCTTTTCATTCTGTCTTGAAGTAACAGTATTGACAAAGAAACATGCAGACAGAGATCACTTTTTATCGAAAAAGATTTCCTCAACTATTCAAAATTTTTTTAACATCCATCCTGCACCTCTAACTCGACAATGATTCAAAGAAAAGTTTTGCACAGAAATGAATTTTTCAATATAAAGATAAAAGAAATCAATATTGAAGATTATTTTTTTTTGTTTGGAGTGTGATATTGTTCCTTTGTGTTTGAGTTTAGAAAAATTTGGTACGATAGAAGAGGATTTCATGTACAATGAGCAACCTGAGACCTTAGAGTAGTATTTGTTTTTCATATACAATGGTATTCTTAGTCAATAGCTCAAGGCATCATGAACCATAATTATGGATTCTAAGAATGGATCAATTTTGGTAAGGTCCAATTATTCACTTTTGGCACTTTCTGACAGTTTTCTTTTCTACTGTGCATCACTGAAATATTTTGTATTCATAGACAGTTTTGACTCTCTATTCAGCACATGTATAAAGGTGGTAAAGAGACAGATGAGATTCACACCACTCCCGTTCCAACACCCATGCTATATTACTACTCAGTGTACGAACCAATCAGGAGGAAGCTCCAAGTCAGACTTGTCCCCAATTCCCAGAAATGATGGTCATAACAGCTAATAATAAATTGTCTGTGTTGTATCGTTGTAGACTTTCAGAAGGTATCCACTGAAAAATGTGTGCAATATCTCTTCTTTGTGCTTTGGGTTTCATCAGTATTTTTTGACTGATCCATTCTATGGCCTTTTTCAGGTGTACTGGCCTCAGTGGAAAGTGAGGGTCTCTTTTTCTATAGTAGAAAGAAAAAAAATGAAATCATCTAAATAGCAATGCTTATAGTCTCAAGCAAAAATTTGTCATTCTTTCTCAAAGCATAATGACATAATTTTTAAGAAATTAAATTATTTTTATGAAATAAGAATAAAAATCAAATTAATTGAGCAATAGAAATAATAATAAAGATTAAAATCTATATTGATGATACTTTTAAAAAATGCAAATTATAAATATATATATATATATATATATTCATTTCCCTATTTCCCACATTCATAAGAACTATTATGTTAGAGAAAGGGGTAGAACAGTTTCATTGACACCAAACTGTTTACCTAGAAACACTGAATGAAAAAGCACATTTTTGGTACAATACAAAGGAGCAGGTCATTAAGGTGAATGTTTCAGACCCATCTAAGAGTCCTCCTTTTGTCATGTATTTTTTAATGTATTTGTTATATTTTTGTTTCTGCCCTTTTTCCATACCACATTTATTTTTGGACTCTTTACTTAGGTGTCTACATTATTCTTGTGCTTGCTTTATTTTCAAATTTGTACTGCCAGCAAATCTTTGGAATGCTGGACAGAAGTCACCCATTTATTTAATAAAGACAAGGAGGTTTCATTCCTTCTTGCTTTTAAGCTTAATTGTTCTGGTTTTCATCTGTCTCTACCACCCATTACACCTGGTAGGATTATTATTACCACAAAGTACAGATAGTTAGGATACGCTCCCCCATGGGGGTTGAGCACTCTGGCGAAGGAATTGTCGGCCGCCACTAGCGTAATGCAAAGCTCTTCAAAAGAATTGAGCACTCTGGGAGCCGATAGGGTATTAAAAAAAAAAAAAAAATGTAAACAAAGGCTGCTGCTGCTGTTGCTAAATAAATACCTTAAAATTCCCTTAGCCAACGTGGTCCGCTTGCTGGCCTAGAGGTCTGAAACTTAGTCTAACGTAAAGTTGGACAGGTTTCGATCCCGGCTTCGAGCGTCCTGCGTGTCTAACCACACTGAAGAGTTCTGATAGAACGAAACAGTCTGTCTGTGGATGACAATGTATATATATATATATATATATATATATATATGGAGGTGCTTGTGCCATAATGTTTATCATTGTAGGAAATAGAAATTCTGAATGATACTGTTTGCATTTCAAATTGCACTAATACCCTTGAGAAAGGTATTCCATCCATTCTACTTACAGCTTTGGGTAAATAGTTGGGTAGACTGGGCTTTTAAACCTTGGTAAGGCAACCAATCTAGGAGAAGGAAAACACTGAATTCAAACCTATTAAACTCTGATTCATATTGAGCCTGTGTTGCATCTTGCTTGTATAGCTGGGTTAGGTAAATACATACACACAAGTGTTAACTCTGCATTGTTTGTAATTGGTTTATAGCAACAATTGTTTTAATCTAGCCAAAATAATTGTTTTCAGGCTATTCAAAATTTTTCTGGTTTTCATATAGTGGTTTGTTGCTCGTCATTGCTTTTAATTTAGTCTGCCTGATTGTTAGTTATGAATTTCAGCTGCTGTTGTAGTCAGTACATGGATATAAAAGTTTGTAAACAGTATAGCTTTGAAAGGCATTTTAGCAGCATGTGTTAGTTTGTAACAATACTTTAGTTTTGTTTAGTTTCTTTGTTTAATGACATATCAAACTTCATGGGTTATCTAATGTCAAAGCCATTCTTTAAGAAGAACAATAGTGGTACTATTTAACTCATAGCTACAGGAATAAGGGGGTTTCATATCTTTCCAAAAGGAATTAGTCCAAAAGGGAATGTTATACAATGATGAGTTCAAACTCACTATTATGCCATCGGGACTCCACCTGTAATAACACAAATATGTAAATATATTTAGCTTATTTTTTAAGAAAAATAATGTCACAGAAAATCAAAAATATCAGAGAATTTTCCATCAAGTTAATGATAATTAATAATATTTCACCTGAAAATTCAGATAAATTAAAAACTATTACATCAATTACTACTACCTCGTGTAAAAGTAACTGAAATAAGATGAAAAAATACTAAAAATAAGAATAGAAAAATAAGAACAACACTAAAACTATAACATCAGTAACTGTTATTTGGACAATAATAATATAAAGAAAGAAGGAAGTTAAAAATTTATAATTGACAATGTTTTATTTTAAGAAATTTTAACATTTAAAGACTACTACATTTATTGTCCAAATGGGTAGAGTGTTCGCCAAAGGCCCGGGAGACAGGGGTTTAATTTCAGGTCAAGCCATACTAAAAACTCAAAATATGGTACTTGATACCTCCTTGCTTAACACTCAGCATTATAAGGTACATATCAAAGGTAAAGTGGAGCAATCCAGGGAAAGGAGTTGCACCCTCCTCTCTACACCTTAGTGTAGTAGCTATTGAAAAGGGAGCCTTGGGGTCACCCTCAACTATGGTCACCAACTTTACTTACATTTATAAGGATTACTAAGGGTAAAAACAAAAGAAATAAGATGAAAGAAATACCAGCAAATATTAAATTTCCAGTTTTTCCCCAAGGATGCCCAAAGTTTCTTTCATGGGTACCTTATTAAAGAGGATAATCACATAACAAATTACCATTAATGATGACAAAATAGATATACCTTTAAGTTCCAAACAATGTCGAGTACTTGACATTAAAAAACAAATCTGTCTTCAGCTATCTGTGGCTTTTCTAAGCTTCTCAAGGCAGACATGACTTTAAGACCAACTGTTAATTGTGTTGGCTCAGTGTATCATCCCTTGAGTCACTTCTTGGCTGAAATTCTTAAACAACCTTCAGGCAAGACAGCATCCCATGTGAGGAACTTACACCATCTTATAGAAGCAATATTATCCGCATTGTAGCTTAGATTATTTAATAATTTCTGTTTACTAAAATTTTCTCTTTGGATTTACACTGCAGAAGAAAGAAAGTTTTTTTTTTATTTTTTATACAGACAGTAACAGTATGAAAAGAAGACTACAATAGATTAGTCTAAACATATAGATGACAACAAAAATAATATATATAAAAACAAGACAAAATAAATATATTTTTATAACAAAGATGAGAACAATAGTTCAGTTCAATAAATAATATATAACAAACCTTCATCTAAAAAATTAGACAGAAATTATAACAGTGGTATAACTGTAAAAGTCTTGATTTTAAAAGAAGTTGAAAAAAAATATATATATTTACCCAACCCCTCTTGCACATACAGCATGTAACACAAGGTCAATATTTAACCAGAGTGCTGCAAGTTTGAGTTAAGAGTTTTCCTTCTCTTAGACTAGTTGCCTAACCAGGGCTAAAGAGCCTTGTCTGCTCTACAATTTACCCATAGATGGGGAAGAAAAATATATTCATGCCTTTCAAATATATATATATATATATATATATAATGAAAAAGTTTTACATTTCTTGAAGATTTAAATGAAGATGTGAGAATAGCTGAACAACTTATCAAATGAAATGTCTTGACAAATTCCTTTTAAAACCAGTTTTTGGCAAAATATAGGATTATACAAGAGCAGCACTCTTCATGCTCACCAGACATAGATTCATGGGTTCATAGTAGATCAAAAGAAAAGTTTCACTGGTTTATCAATTAAAAAAACTCACTAGAATAAGTGTATTAAGTGCTTAGGGATGTATTTTAAAGAAAAATAATGTTTGATTTATGGATCATTTTTGTCATAGTAAATACAACTTCAGTTTTGATTCTTTTTGAACACACTTGCCATATATATATATATATATATATATATATATATATTGTGACGGCAAATTGACTAAAATCCCAAAAACGGGACTTTATTTTCGCACGTGTGAAGACGGGGCAGGTTGGCACTTGATCCCCTATGAAATAAGTCCTCGTTCAGAGTTTTTCTCTCAGGCATATAAGAACTGGCATATTACGCGAGGGATTAATTTAGAGCCAGACTGACCGCCGCTGGCAAAGGGGTGCCAAATTTCACAGTATCACACACCCACCAGGCCGCTAAACTTCTTTCCCTTAGATAACAGAAGAATACGGGCCTATAGGTCTTAGTCGTAATAATATTAATATTGTAGTAGTCGGCAACTCCGGTTTCCCGTGTGATATTTTAGGAATTGATAGGACAATTCTAAGCAAGATAACATAAGGCGAATAGAAGCTGAAAAGAAGCATGAAATAACAACATAGACCACATGGTAACATAAAAATACATTAATTCCTTTACTACAGTTATATACACCTTTCAAGGTGTCAAAACATATAATAATTGGACAGTCCACGAATATAAATGTCTTTTCTTGACTTTTATCTTTCTTCAAATTGAGAGAGAGAGAGTGGTAAACGAAATTTGGGTATAAAGGAAAATGGCCCCAAAGTTACTTATCTTATATTTTTTCGACGGGGTTCCACTGGAGAATCTTTTCTTCTTTCATGGGCTAATAGACTTTGTTCTATTTTTTTACACTGGCTTGAAGAGCCTGGGGTCCTTCGTGTCTCAGTAATTCTTTTGTCTTCCACCCGGAGTAAAATGGCTATGGTTCGTCCGCCCGCTACGAACCCTGCTCAAAAACTAATCTTTCTTACTATCTATTTCCGCTGACGGTGGGGAGCCCCACTTCCGTTTTGGGGTCCCAGCCAATCATTTGGCTTCTCTCTTCTCCCCACTTGGTGTCCGGCGACCTGAGGTTACTAAGTACCAACATCTGGTCTCCCCTGTGTGACCCACATTCTTTCCTAACGGTCACTTGTTTGACGGCTAGATACTGCTAATTCAACACGGGAGGATAGTATTAGTCTTACCTCTTCGTCTCCGTGGGCTATCACGTGACAATATATATATATATATATTTATATCAACCAAGAAGAGAATAAGAATTCAAATAAATCAATGTATAATGACATATCCTCATCTAAAACATGACAGAGATTATCATATTTGTATGTATTTACCCAATGAGCAGGTTGTGACACACTGTGAATTTTTAAATAGGGTATTGCTGGTTTAAATACAATTTTCCTTTTCTAAAACTGGTTGCCTAACCAAGGCAAAAGAACCCAATCTATTCGACTGTTTACCCATTGCTAGGGAAAGAACAGCTGAACATTAGTACAAAATGAAATCTAAACAGCCTTGTCCAGGGTTTTGAACTCTGGTTGTCAATTCCAGTGACAATAACCATTACACATTGTATGAAGTAGTTATGATAATGAATGTCAAACCATCTGATTCTAATCTAAAGTCTCAAAGATATGCTAGCTAATATCATTGAGAATTAAGCCCTGGGTGATATAAATATTGGTTTTAAAGTGTATAGTCATAAGTTCAATCCCTGGAACACTTAATGAATATCCTATACTCTAGTTCACCAGAAACAAGTAAAAATAGTATCATAAAAGAATCAATGACTACAGGATATTCTTTTTCATCTGAATATGCCTGAAGAGCACATGGCTCAAACATATCAATGACTATATATATATATATATATATAACAACCAAGATGAGAATGTTAGTTGGATAAATCAATGTATAACAATTCAGAGTATTTTGCTCTGATTGGTTTACTGCTTACAACAATGTTTACTGAGGAAGAGACCAACAGCTGTTTACTAAAGTGCTAAATCACTGATATCCACTATGATTTATTTCAGCTGTTTTCTAGTTCTTTTTCTTTTTTTTCTTTTTTTTTTCATCTGCTTCATTTTTCTTTCTATTTCTTCATTCAGACTTTAACTTTGCCATTTGTTTATTTATTTGGAGAATTTTATTTGGAATCAGATAATCAAAAAAAGGGAATTTTTTGGTTCTGTCTTTTTAATATCCAACAAAATAACAGTTAGAACTGATGTAATCAAAATATATTTATCATTTATTTGTTGTTATTCATTTGGGAGATTTTTGTTTTGGTATTTAAAAATCAAAGGAAAAAGATGTCTTTTTTATTCTATTTTCAAATGATTCAAAATGTATCTTAATGATCTCATTTGAGCAAGTGATGAATGTAGCAGATTTGAATTTTTTTTTAATTGCTCTCGAAAGATATCTTCACACTGGATAAGATGTTATAAGGTATTTTCAGCATAAAAAAAAGATATTAAACATTGACAGCTTTCATTTTATAAAAAGGATATATATATACAAAATACAAAAAATATAATGACTTGCTAGATTAAAAAGTATTTTGGTTATCTTCTCAAAATAAGTTTTCTCAAAAAAAACGACTGATGATGATTATTTTATTCATTTGAGAGTTCTTTACATCATCATAAGCTGATGGTTTTTCTCAGGAGTCTAAGTGACAGTAAGTCTCCTCAAGTGTCTTGGACTCTTCTCAGTATTCAGGCCAATTTCAACAATGCTGTAGTTTGGATGGTCTCTACTCGTCCTCCTATTTCCAAATCCTCCAGTCCCTATACCAGTTTTTTGGTGACCTTACCAAGCATGCCAGTTACAATTGGTATCACTGTCACTTTCATGTTTCATTGTTTTTTTAGTTCTCTAGCAAGGTCTAGGTACTTATCTCTCTTTTTGATTTCCTTCAATTTTATCCTACAGACAGCCAGAACAGCAGAGTCCACTATTTGCAGTTTCTCTTATTTTTTTTTTTTTTTATTATCACTTGGTCAGTTCATCTTGCCGGGAGTAGGTGATCCATTTGTATCTCAAATTTCCAAAGAATTTTGTGCATCTCATTTTCTAGGTTGTGCAAATATCATTTGTTCATATGATCAAATTTAAACATCTTGCACAATTGCCAGTGGATCACCTTCCTCACCCTGTCATATATCATCTTATACTCTCTTTGTACTAATTTGCTGCATTCGCTTATAATGTGATTGATAGTCAAGCCATAATGCTTAAAGCAGTAGTTGAGTAATAAAATATTTCAATGAAATTATTGGTTATGTTTATAAAAATAGAAACTTCTTTTCTCGAACTAAGCCTTTTCCATTCCTGGTTGGTATAATGATTTGGTTTTAATAGTCTTTAGCTTTTTTACTTGATATGATAAACATTTCTTATGCTTATCACAATTAGTGAAAATTTAAAGCTAAAACTGTAGTGTATCAAAAATTTTTATTCTTTTGCTCAAATAGATAAACATGATGTACTACAATATAGAATGGATGTCTATCCTACTCTACCATATATATATATATATATATATATATATATATATATATATATATATATGTGTGTGTGTGTGTGCATGTGTGTGTTTATTGATTTATTTTCTCTCTCTATCTCTCTTTCTATATATATATATATATATATATATATTGTCATCCACAGACAGACTGTTTCGTTGTATCACAACTTTTCAGTGTGGTTAGACTCATGAGATGCTTCAAACTGGGATTGAAACCCAGTTGACTTTACATCAGTGTGACACCTTATAATACCATCAAATATATATATATATATATATATATATATATATATATATACATGCATACATACATATATATATATATATATATCTATGAGGGTCTCTCAAAAAGTTCTTTGCTGCATCCAGAAAAAGCCATAGCTGAACATTTTTGTTGTGGTAACACACTACCACTTCTTTTAAAACTAGAAAAGCTAATGTGGATTTCTGCCTTAATTTCTGTTCAGGTGAGGCTCATACAAAAGTAAAAGGTGTGCAACAAATCTAAAACCTAGAAGAGACTTTTTGAATGACCCTTTTATATATATATATATATATATATAAACGTCTATGTTGTAATGGTTACCATCATAAGAAATGAATACTTTGGTTGCTGTATTCATTTCTTATGATGGTAACCATTACAACATAGACGTTTATATATATATATATATGTGTATTCATTTCTTATGATGGCAACCATTACAACATAGACGTTTATATATATATATATATATATATATATAAACGTCTATGTTGTAATGGTTACCATCATAAGAAATGGATACAGCAACCAAAGTTGAAAACTTGGACAAGGCAGTTTACATTTCACATTGCACTAATACCTTCAGGAAAGGTGTGAATCCAACTATTCACCTTCCCGCTATACATAATTAGTTAGGCAGACTAAGCTCTTTAATTTTGGTATAGCGACCAGTCTAAGAAAAAAAACTCTGAATTTAAACCTGTTAAACTCAGCTTAATAAATAAACCTTGTATCGCATCTTGCTCATGCGGAGGGGTTGATAATATATATATATATATATATATATATATATATATATATATATGAATGGAAAGATTAAAAATCACAGCTATTCATTTTTAATCTAATTTCTTAATTAACTGTTTAGCTTCTTCTTTAATGAGTATTTCTGAAAGCAAAATAAGCAAATTAACTAACTTTGTTCAGGCCACATGTTTATCAATGTCAATATATATAGCATTCTACACTATATAATATTTCTGATTAAAAAACTTTGATTTTAGAGTAAATAACTTACAGATACTAAATGAAATTTCTGAATTACAATAAACTTCTTCCAGTAGAACAATATTTCCACTAAACAAACCATAACTTTAACTGAGACATTGAATTTACTCTAATAGAGAATATCAAGAACTTTATCATGCATTCTAGTAACCTACAAAGATAAATTGATGTTACATTTTTAAACCCAAACCCAAAATGAACTCAGCAACAGATCAAATCACCCAAAGACAATATATTTTAATCTCTAAATATTTACACTCATTAACTTTGATATATATATATATATATATATATATATATATATATATATGATTATTTATATAAATATATATATATTGTTTTAGTACATATATACATATGTAAATATATATATATACTGTCATCTGCAGACAGACTGTTTCATTGTATCACAACTCTTTAGTATGGCTAGACACGTAGGATGCTTGAAGCTGGTGTTAATTAAGATAAATAAGGTCCAGGCAAGAATAGGATAAATATGTATTTTATTTTAGAGTTAACACATGTGACTTGTCTTGAAGAGATCCCTCTAAAAAGTGGTCAACCCTCCTTTTCCTCCTTCCTCTCCTCACAGCTCCCTCTTCCTCCAGGGGGAGATAATTGCTCGTCCCATAAGCCAAAAT